>OX465588.1:3259938-3582438 GCA_950022655.1 Alentia gelatinosa | reverse complement strand
CATAGGGTATCGTTAAATCATTTGTAGGAACATGGTCTACTGCCACGATTTTGTCTGACCTCCTGATGAAATTTTTTTCCAATCAGGAAGTCAATCGCAAGGCCTATCGGGACCAGAATTGTCGTTGGTGGGTGCCAGGCTTTAAAGAGAAATATTTCCATGTGAATGTTTCATATCCGTTACCTGCCTCATGTTAGAGAATAATGAAGCATTTGTTATGATACTAAATGACTTGCATGACCTTTGACTTGTGACCCCCCATTGACCTACATGACCTTTGACTTGTGACCTTCATCGGCAGGTATACACAGCCTGGCGACACGACGTGTAACCAGGAGACGTGCATCTACCTGGTCACCTCCCGGGTCGAGGGGTCCAACGCTCACTTTGAGATCAGCGCCAAGGCCGACTGGGCAGCGATAGGATTCTCCTCCGATGACCGCATGGTGAGTATTAGAATATGGAGAAACCAAACAAGAGTTAGTCATGTTGTTGTTTATCGCACGACGGCAAGATCGCGTATTACTGCGCGAGGCGAAGCCGAGAGAAGAAATACACGATCTTGCCAGAGTGCGATGAACAATGACATGACTAACTCGAGTTTGGTTTAGAATTTATCCTACCCCACCCATCTAAATTACTTTACAAATGCATCATTTGTCAAGTGTATCCCACTAGAGCGATATTTTTCATTTTTCTGAACTCCAGACCAAATACAATGACCCAATGTTAAGCCTATGGAGTTTTTTTATTAGGGGTAGGATAATTGCTCAAGTCTTTGATTATGAACATTCATTAAATTATTAATCACAATCAGAATAAAGTTCATTATGGTATGTATCCTTCTCTGACTGGCCCATGAATCAAAGACTTGTCCACTATGAAAAGAATCTCCTGTTTATGGCCCCAAGCCACTCCCTGTAACCCTATACTATCTCCTACCCCTCCCCCTCCCCTCCTCCAGTTCTCTGGCCGCCTGTGTTGTCATAGCAATAGTTTTCGCCTACTCCTGACTGTGACCTGATTGAGATCAAAGTGAGAGGGTATCAATCTCCCATCAGATATCTGACCAGTAGCCAGGATATATATATGGAGAGTGTTGGAAATACTGGCGCTATACAGCGCCAGAAATCTAACACCATTACCAATTGCACCAGTCCCTGTGTCCCAGCGAGGAGAGTAGACATAGGATGCAGGGACTGGAGCCAGTCTCCTGTATCCCAGCGAGGAGAGTAGACATAGGATGCAGGGACTGGAGCCAGTCTAGGGTTTAATATATAGACAATAACCGATGATTTTGTGGATAGGCGGCCGTAAACCACGAGAGGTTGACGCGTAGTAATACACGAGGGCTAGCGAGTGTATTACGACGTCAACCGCGAGTGGTTTACACAGCCGCATAGCCACATAATCATCGTTTGTTATATTTATTATCCATTATTTTGAATAAATTAAACCCAGTAATTGCCATATTAAAGGGTATAACAATAGGGACTATTTCTTTGCTCTATAGCAACAAGGGACTATTTTTCCCGTATACCATGGTTTTGAGGGCGTATACCACAGTTATGGTATCTGACAGGTTTTATACAATGGGTCCCCATACATTTTCCATGGGGACTTTGTATAAGATGGATAATAAATGAAAATACACATGAATTTATGTTTATTATCTCTCGTATACACAGACCCCCATTGAAAATGTATGGGGACTCAGTAAACCACGACCCATTATTTATTATCCATCGTATAGACAGACACCCATTGAAAATGTATGGGGACTCAGTAAACCACGACCCATTATTTATTATCTATCGTATACACAGACCCCATTGAAAATGTATGGGGACTCAGTAAACCACGACCCATTATTTATTATCTATCGTATACACAGACCCCATTGAAAATGCCCATTGGAAGAACTGCACAGAAATGGACAATAAATAAACTTTAAAAGAAAATGTATGGGGACTCGACTAACGATGCATTATGCCTTGAGGCATAATTGTTTCAATATTTACAAAAATGTTTTAACAAAGAAATATTAGACCAATATTCATGAAATCTTCACAATATGTAGATATGACATCATTTTCAATTTTGCTATTCAAAAGAAACAAAATTCATTATGTATCATATTACATGATATGAAACTTGATTTATGAATTTTAACTATTATATGCCCGTCCTCTAGTGGGACAAACTGCCAACAGCACCCGTCCTTCCGGGAGTAGGGCGGCCGCAGGCACCCGTCCTTAAAGGGTTAATATACCACGACCCATTAATCGAATCTGTCAGATACCATAACTGTGGTATATGGATTCAAATCTGTGGTATACGACCTCAAAGCTATGGTATACGGGAAAATAGTTCCTTTGTGATATAGGGCAATGAAATAGTCCCTATTGTTATACTTTTTGATATGGCAATTGTTTGGTTAATCATTCGGGAAGATGGATAATAAATGCAACAAACGATGTTTTTATGGACGGGCGGCTCTGTAAACCTCTCGAGGTTGACGTCGTAATACACTCACTAGCGCTCATGTATGACTATGCGTCAACCTCTCGTGGTTTATGGCCCCCTATACACAAAATCATAGTTTATTGTCTATATATTTACAAGTATATATATATTCATCGGATTCACATAAAACAGAATTAATTAACCTTGATAAGGGTATTCAAAGAAAATTGTAATTATGTGAAATGCATGACATCTTCAATTCATTTGACCATGACACATTAGTAAATGCTGCAATAGAAAACTAATCACCTGAAAAAAAGCTCATTGAATATGAACAAAACTTTCTGACCAGACCTGATATATTAATGAGCTACGGATTGTTTCTTATGTGATTTGGCTGGACATTTTCTTAATTGACGGAAAGGATCACATATTGGGTACAGGATTTTTCACCAGCTGCTTCCAGTATATATGATACAGAAAGAGGTACAGTTCAAAAAGCAAAATCAGATCTATAGAGGAAACATATGAATGTTTAGGGTCAGAGCTCATACCCCATTTAGTTTGAATAGCGCAGTAATTTACAAGGCAAAGCCGTGAAAATTACTACACGATTCAAACGAGATGGGATCGAGCTCCGACCGTAAACTTGAATAGGTTTCTGAATTTATCTCACCCTTCACATTGACTAATAGGCTAACCTTTGTGACATAATCCCCCTTTGAGTGTTTTTTCTATATACTCCATGGGTGTTGGATACTAGTCCCCAATGTTCCCAAGTCTATAGGGAAAAATACCAGGAGCCTTGTGTTCTGTGTTTAAGATGGAAAAAAAATGATTCCAATTTTCTCCACTAAAGAAACCCTCTTCACTATATCAGGACAATGCAGTTCGCTAGAATCGAGGTGAGATTTCCTTCCAGAGTTTGTCATGGGCACTTTAAGACTGTACACTTGATCTACCACTAGGATCTTCTATCTGGCACCAGAATCACACATCCTGATACGTCTAAAGGCCCGTTTCCATTGGCCGACGAAAACGGGGCAGAGTTCTCCTAAAAGCCCATTTACATTTTGTGTCAGCAGTGGTAAAGGTCCGTCGGTGCTCCCTGACTGTAGATTGGTGATGCCCAATGGAAATAGGCTTTTAGGAGAGCTAAAAGAAATACTACACCGTTTTTGTCAGCCAATGAAAACGGACCTTTAAGACCCAGCACCTCTCCTTCAGATCACTTTATACCTCTGGACTTCAGCTGCAGTTGCTATCTTCACAAAACACAAGCTCTATTTTCAATGCTGGATTAAGCTTCCTATGCTCTACTGGTTGACTTGTCAACTACACTAAGGAATTTTGTCATTTTATGCTATCTATTTGCATCCACTGACCGTAACAATTCTTTGGAAAGTACAAAGACATCAACCCAAAGTAATAAATCACAGATGTATTAGTAGATGTGAAAGTTATTTTTATGTTGATGTATACTTCTGAGGTATTGCCAGTAAAATCAGAAAATAATAATTATAATATACATGCTTACGGAACAGCTTGCAGCATAATGCTGATAAATTTATACATCTAAGAAATTTTTTTTTTTTTTTTCAAAACTAACGATAGGTGATTACTATATCGGACCATCTTATCCTTATTATCATGTCCCCCTCCAGTGAAACGATGAAGGCGAGGTGGAATATGGTCGAATACACCTCATTCTAGACTTTGTAGATACCATGTTCGAGGTCATACTACAAGGCTTTAGATACCGTTTATTAGTATTTATGAAACTTATTATGAGAAGGAATATAGGAATGGAAAACTGAACGTGTTGAGTGTTGGGGTGTTTTTTTATTTACTTTTTTTAAAAATTCCAACCAGTTCTACAAAATAGTAGATCTTCCACTGGAACTTCAACCTTGGTACATTATTTAAGTGCAACATCATAGGCAATTCCATCCGGACTGAAGTATTTCAGGAAAATGTAGGTAACATTTACATGGTCCACTATAGCCAATGAGTGTATGACAGAAAATGATATGGAATGTGATGGATCTGGTGCAGAGTTATGTCTGCCATTAACATTTCGATTTGCATACCAATAGGTTGAGGAAGAAGGGGGTAGTATAGAAGAAGGGATGGGTAAGAGCAGCAATGAAACTGACACTGGGTGGGTCGGGGGAGCAATATCCCTCTATGGCACCACACCCCATGCCTAAACCTTTACGAATAAGCCTCTGGGAAACCAAACAGCTCAATACAAAGATATTTTGTACATTCAAGTTTCTGTTGTGAAATACGGAGAACTGTTAAATAAAAGCTGCGTTCTTTTTTTAAAGAATTCGTTGTTATAATCCACAAAAAATACCAGTACAAGCCGAATATGGTTAATGACATTTTATTATTGATTCAGTAGGACATCGAGACAGGGGGGAAGTAATGATTATTGTTGCGACGTTTCGTCTTAATTAACAAGACTTCTTCAGGCATTTGGTTTTTTTTCTTAATGAAAGATAAACGATAAAAGATGAAAATTAACCCTGAGTTTGAGGATGAATAACAAGAAGGTGAGAACAGAGAACGGGGATACGCTGTTCCAATAAATAGAGATAATGATACGCATTAAAGGCATATCGGACAATTTGGCTTGAAAAATAAAACCCATGTCAATTTCCTGAAAATTTGATATGATGATCTCCAAGTGTTCCGGAACACATATTTAATTCAAAATTCAGGGGTCACCGTGCTAGTTTTTCATTTATAGATCAATATAATAATAATTCTATATAAGAATATATAGAAATTCTAAAAAGTACTTTTTCATATTGTAAAACACATGACATTTTCCTCAAATTTTGACAGAATATAGTACATATATAGTATAACTTATTTAGGTTTTAAAAATCATAGCTCAGCGTCCTTGTTTTTCAAAGAATTGAAGAAAATCATATTTTTCAGTAGATTTCCAATGTAAATCAAACAAATGCAAATTGGCCTATTTTACCTATTGAGAATGGATAAACTGGACAATATACTAAATTTACTCGTGCAGAAATCCCCCAAAAAACCATTTCTGACTAATAAGTGACATTATTCAAAAATCACCAGGTGGCGCCACTGTGAATCGTAGGATATGCCTTTAAGAAACACACCATTAGTGTTAGGCTACCAATGACCCATCCACGTAAAACCAGGCTATTATCTTGTATGACAAGGTGACACTGGAGGTCAGATGAAGGTCACACGGGGTATTGTCTCAGGCCCACCTGTCAGAGTGAGCCACGCCTCTGTATCAGGGCAGGGTTTAACGTGTCTGGGCTGTGAAGGTAATAATCCCCCAGAGGTAGGACAGTGCTTGTTAGTCCACGGCTCATATCACGTGACTGCGCTTGTCAATCCAATGTCCGTGACAAATATGTCAAGGTCGTGCAGTGTGGCTACTCTCCAACCACAGACTTCGAGTCCTAATCTCCTTTTGGATCCGAGCTCAAGAGAGCGGTCCTAGCTCAAAGATAAATATAACCTCTTAAAGGTCTAAGGCCTGGCGTCCACCTACTACGATATGCCCCACGACAATAACAGGGGACAAGTGCATAGCTTCATTCTTAGATATACGATACACTATGATTCTGGAAATATCGCATCGATCATGTTTCCCAGGATACATAGAACCTACTTACTGCTTACTTATCTGTATTGCCTTGACAAGTGTTATACTCCATTACCAAATCTATTATACCTGGCACTGGAGCCTACCGAAAATAGGATTGTTTCAAATCCTAGTAGATAAACTCCAGTGTAAATAAAAATGTAAAAAAAAAAAAAGGTCACCTGCCGATTTCGTTTTTTTTATCGGGAGGTGCATCGTAGAGCATATCGGAGCGTATCGGGAGCTCAGTGGATGCCGGCACTAAGGGTCAAGGTCTTGTAGGAAAATCCACAATATGGTATTTTATTCCCAAAAGAGGGTGGGATTAACCATTGGGTTTCTCAAGGTTGTCAAGCCCCAATGATCTGTTATCTGACCCAGTACTTAGTCCAACAGAGGTCAAGAGTTTTCACACAGCTTCCGATGTGGCCTGGTGTCCCCTGAGCTACAACACGCCTACGATATAACTCACCATGCACCTCCAGATGAAAAAAAAATCAAAATCGCGTCGCAAGGTAAAAATAAAAATGCTACTTCAAGATATGTATTGGTGCACTGGTTGCATCGTGAAACGTATCGGGACCGTAATAATCTTTTTAAACCGAAATCCCGTTACGATAATCCTTTGTCTCCGATACGGAGGTTCACGATGGTCCACGATATTTGGCATTCTACATCGTAGTGCATCGGGAGGTCCTCAATTTCTATCGTAGTAGGTGGACGCCGGGCCTTAAGCAAGCACTCCATACAATATTCCATATCTTTATAAAAGCCGTGTGAATTACGTAGCGATTCAAACGAGATGGGGTCAAGCTCTGACCCTAAACTTGAATGGGTTTTTGAATTTATCTCACCCTTCACATTGACTATTAGGCTAACGTTTGTGACATAATCCCCCATTGGATGTTTTTCCTAAATATCTCATGGGCGTTAGATACGAGTTCCCAATGTTAAGTCTATGGAGGAAAAAAGTACCAGGGATGAGATGATAATAAGGAACTATCGTAAAACTGGATGAGTTTTGATCTTGGCCACCGTATGCCACGACTGGAGTTTGGCATAGTGACTTCATGAGGTGAAGCCGAGTGAAGTCCGGAGCCAAAACTCAAGGAATGGCATGCGGTGGCCAAGATGAAAATGAATCAGGTTTTGATTTTATCCTAACCCCTCTCCTCGATTTTGGAATATTACGTGATAACAATTCTGTATGCCACTAGTGGCATATAAAATTCTAAATTCAAACCTTCACACTGTATGCATCAGCAGTTATCACTGGTCAAGACAAAGACAGGTCTGAATAATCATAAACAACAGCGATACAAGCCTAACAAAAGGTGGCAGTAGGAAACCTTCACAGTTGTAGAAATTAAAACACGGTTTGGTATCCGGTTTGGAGGAGGATGCGGAAGGGCTGGGGAGGGGATGTGAGGGGGGGGGGCATGTGAGGGGGGGGGATGTGAGGGGGGGGGATGTGAGGGGGGGGGATGTGAGGGGGGGGATGTGAGGGGGGGGGGCGTCGCGGGGCCCTGAGGGGAGACCATTTAATTTGGGATGTTTTGGCGGACAGATGGAGGACAGGTGATTAAACGATGACAGGCAACCAAAGAACAGGTGCGGCCTGGAGCCGGGGGCTTCCCCCGAGACGGGTTTTTATACTCCACCTAATACAAAGTGTCCGTAGAAAACACACAGGGAGTGTGTAACACCATACATGGAGCATACAGATATATCCACCTAGTACAAAGTGTCCGTAGAAAACACACAGGGAGTGTGTATCACCTTACCCAGAGCATACAGATATATCCACCTAATACAAAGTGTCCATAGAAAACACATAGGGAGTGTGTAACACCATACATGGAGCATACAGATATATCCACATAATACAAAGTGTCCGTAGAAAACACAAAGGGTGTGTGTATCACCATACCCGGAGCATACAGATATATCCACCTAATACAAAGTGTCCGTAGAAAACACACAGGGAGTGTGTATCACCATACCCGGAGCATACAGATATATCCACTTATACAAAGTATCCATAGAAAAAACATAGGGAGTGTGTATCACCATACCCGGAGTATACAGATATATCCACCTAATACAAAGTGTCCATAGAAAACACATAGGGAGTGTGTATCTAAATACCCAGAGCATACATATATATCCACCTAATACAAAGTGTCCATAAAAAACACATAGGGAGTGTGTATCACCGTACCCGGAGCATACCGATATATCTACCTAATACAAAGTTCCATAGAAAACACACAGGGAGTGTGTATCACCATACCGAGAGTATACAGATATATCCACCTAATACAAAGTGTCCATAGAAAACATGTAGGAAGTGTGTATCACCATACCCGGAGCATACAGATATATCCACCTAATACAAAGTGTCCATAGAAAACACACAGGGAGTGTGTATGGACATACCCAGATAAAAACGGTTGTATGCTACTCGGAGTTGACTCTGCACAATATACTCGCAGAAAAATGGTGCGTATCAAAAAATAGTTCGTACCTAAATGAACTAAAAGCGGTATGCCACTTGTCAGGAAAAGGTGGTAATGGCGAGTTTGTAAGTAGTATATGAAAAGTAGGTGAGAGTGTTAGTAGTACATGGAAAGACGAGTTGAATTCTAAGTAGTATATGGAAAAGATACTTTATTGTAGGCACAGCCCACTATTGGAGAGGGGCCATCCCTAAATACATATGCAGAATTTCTGAAATCTTTTACCCTCCCCACCCCCTCCTGATTTTGTACGCAATTGAACAAAGAAGGAGCATAGGCAAAATTTCCAAATTTTTTTAACCCCCCCCCCCTCAGTGCGTACATACTTTATGGATGGCCCCTGACCTTCTAACCAGTTAAATATGTAATCATTACACCAGTATTTCCACTATCAGATACTTGCGTATTTATCTTTCTAATGTTATTCCCAGGATTTGATATATAAAATAACTGTCTATTCCTACCCTAGGCTGATGCGAGCATTTGAACCCTAATGATAGATCTCTCTATTTCTTAACACATCCCTGAGACTGCACAACTGCACTAATACAAGATCACAGTTACATCTGATGAGAAGCTTATTTGCGTTACATTTGATAACAAGTGGAAATATGTTATATTTTTTTGACAAGTAAATGTGAGTTCCATGTGATGACACAGTTGTATGGTACATTAGATTTTTTTAATCAGTTATTAAAGTGCACTAATGCAAGATCACAGATGGTGGTTAGATCTGATAAGAAACTTATTTGAGTTTCATTTTATGACATATAGAAATATGTTATATCTTTGACAAATAAATATGACTTACGCCTGATGGCATACAATTGTGTGGTACATTAGATACTATTTTTTTTCAAATGTTACTATTTCAATCAACAAAATTAACGACTAGGAACAATCGCCTTGTCAGTTGCTCTTCCTCGCAAGAGTTACAGGAAAGAAAGATTTTATAGTGCAAGACAAGAGACACAAAATATATGACACTTATGAAAATGCATATCACCTTTAATGATAGGTAAATGTGTAACAATAGATGATACACGTGTGTTTCATTGGGTAACATGTTTAATTGTGTTCATTGGGTAACAGGTTGATATTGGTTAGTGTAAGTGTGTAGTATACGGACACTGGCTTACTGTCTTTGTACGTCAAAATATGCGGTGAAATTATTGATCACACACATCCCGATGCCGTAGGCAATATTTTATCTAGTCATGTGACCACATACCCCGTACGTCACAGTATGGCATACGGGTATAAATATGCCATGGGTAGGAGCGGGTATAATATACGTAGTTCATACAGCCACAGGTATATGATAATACTAGTACTATTATAATGATAATATTGGTTAATGTTAGTGTGTGTTACATTAGATGATAAATGTGTGTTTAATTGGGTAACAGGTTGCTAGGTATAAGTGTATATTTTTCAATTCCTTTTGTTGGCCATAGGATTTACAATACTTTGATGATACAGATAGGATATTCTCCACAAAAGTAACCTTGTAACCAATAAGAGGCTTTTGATCTCAGTCAAGAGTGACTGGTTTTAATGATCTAGCCTGACCATTTAGAGAGTAGAACACAAGATGAGTTACCGAGATCTATATCGTTAAAAGCTCCAGCATGTCCTGTTACAACATAGTGAACTTGAGGTTTTGTCCCTGCTTATATAACATCATGAAGTAGATTAAGTATTATATAGATACAGGATTCCTGTGTCGTAAGTTTTCGGATTACAAACTCGTTTCGCTGGAGGTTTGAACCTCCGGAGAAACGAGTGAGTAATCGGAAACTTACAGACACAGGTATCTTGTTTATTTATTACTATATACCTTCAAAACACAACGATATTTACCATATTTAAGCCGTAGGAGTCGCTTTAATCCGATTTGGGCACGCAACGGTCTAGGTGTAACGTAGGTTTCTACCCTACCTTTAAATCTCCGACAGAAACTAAGTAGATCACCATGTCCGCAACATTTATGATACGAACGATCTGATTGGACAAGAGCAAAACTTTCAGCCAATGACAACTGGTCTAACACATTGTTTATATTTTGCAAAATCACTTCCGGTTTCGGAGTGACGTCCGCGATCTACGAGTCGCCGCATAACATGGGTCGATAAGATTAGTGAAACGTTTAATTACGGTGTATTGGCGCCTAATCTATGTATTTACGTATTATGGTGGGACTTTATGTGGCTAGGTATGTGTATTTGTAGTGTTTCGCCGTATATCACGAAGCGAACTCTCAATTCGATGTCTCGCTAACATCCGGCCACCATTATCCATCCACTAAGACCTTAGGCGTAACGTGCATTACTCCTCGGCAGTGCGGAAATCATAGTTACCGTATACATAGCAAAGTGTTGTATTTACGTTAGTTACGCCAGTAGGTATATAGTAATCTGCCTTTTGGGTAATAGGTATTGGTTCAACATAAGGGTCAGAAACACAGGTACAGTAAACCTAGACCTGATACATACACAATATTACTATGATTTGGATCTGGGGGGTCGTATTCTCCGAGAAGTTGACGCGTAGTAATACTCCGAGCGATAGCGAGGTGTAATGCGTAGCGTCAACTACGAGGAGAGTACGACCCCGCATATCCAAATCATGGCTATATTGTATTTATTACCCACATTTAAGCAATAAATATGATCGTCAGAAAACTTTTCAACGTAGTTAAGAAGTTATGTTTACATATTTTACCGATGTTTGGGGACTACTTTCATCTCAAAAATCTGAATCCTCCTAGGAGATTCCGGAGGTCCGTATCCTACTCAGTATCGATCTGTAGGCTCCATAGGTTTAGTATTTAGACTCCGTATTAGGTGGGTAATAAATGTGTGTCTCATTGGGTAACAGGTTTAATTTGTCTCATTGATATAAGTCTAAGTGTGTGTTGCACCTTGCAGGGCGGTGACGACGTTTTCATGTGTATGCGGACACGTTCTTCTGGGGACGTCAGACATTACTGGAACGACTACGCCTACCAGTCACCTCACCTCCAGGACATGAACCCCCTCTTCAACCGGCAGGTGGGTTGTATACATACACAATATTGACTGGTTTCAGATACAAGCGGCCGTATGCTCCGAGGAGTTGACGCGTAGTAATATCCGAGCGTATGCGAGGATATTGCGCAGAGTCAACTCCGAGGAGCATAGGATCAGTTATGAATTCTTACGGCTCATATATATCTTTTTACATCCCTTGATAGTGTATTTCAAGCAAATAATAGGCAATCACAGATATGTTGTGCTTGCTGTTAGTACGTAGATCTTCATCGATGGCTCTGTTTGTTTACAGGTGGAGGTGACTGAGGACGGACGAATCGCCTGCCGGTTCTCAAGACCTCTCAAAGTGTCCAATGGCAACCAGTTTAACATAGACCTCAACAATGACTGGTTCCAATTATACGCCTGGGGTCCTCTGTCCCAAAGTAAGTACAGCATGAAAAGATCTACTCTCATTCTCCGGGGTCTTCTACATCATCTATTAAGTCAATCCTTGAGAAATCGCTAGACTTAATAGAGAGAGAAATGTAAGGTTTATGAAAATGTGAAAGTTTCTTTCTCCATTACCATTATCATTATTATTATCATTATTATCACTATTATTATTATTATTACGTAAGATTGAAGAAATAGTACAACAAACTGAGTTATCTTATTAAGTGATGTCGTTTATTATCAGAATCCACGTCTCGACTATTACATTGTCTTATTATTATTATTATTATTATTATTTCTTTATTGCATCTCCCGTTTACACAGATTTTCCGATACAACACGGGGTTGTCAGATTAAGGCCCGGCGTCCACCTACTACGATAGAATCGTAGACCTCCCGATATGGCACCGATACAAAATGTCAAAATCGGTGCCATATCGGGAAGGTGCAAAATCGTAGACATATGTCTAGACAAGCCAATCCACCATGCGTTATATGGGGTTTTTATCGGTGTCTAATCGCAGGAACGTGGTCAACTGCCCTGATATTAGGGGACCTTCCTACACGATTTTGATTTTTTATCGGGAGATACATCGTAGACCATATCGGAGCCATATGGTAGTAGGTGGACGCCGGGCCTTAACTAACAAGCAGCATGTTACACAGTATGTCTTAGTAGTTAAGGTTTAAGAAATAAAACAATATTGAGTAACACATAGGGGTTTACATGCATTTGAGTGATAAAAAGATGAAATGAGATGGGATAGCGTGTGCTCCTATTCTTCAGGAAGTATAAATTGAAATAATAGAAAAGTACCACAGGAATAAACTCATGCGATCAGCCGATGAAAGCTTTATGAGATCAACGGCATTTAAAACTGCTGGTATGCCCCCGAACAACGCCAAGCATTTGGATTCTTGATACACACACACAGAATCATCTGTTGGTTCAGTCAGTACTCGATAGGGGACGCCACCACACACAGTGAACTGGTCTCCCCTCCAACACCTCACCACCATCCGTGTTTACATCGACACAATGGGTTGGCCAGAATACTTCCTTGTCTTCCTTTGTCTCAGTTTAAACCAATCATAGGGGTTAGATTGGACTGGTCCCCTGCCCTAATGAAATAAGGGACAGGTAACGGGTTCCACAGGCACGACCTTCAACCATGCTACTCTGTGCTTTAAATTTGGCTGGTGCCGGCCTGTGACTAGCTTATACCCCCGGGAACCAGCGTTGTGGTTTGGCTGGTATCTCTCTACTCTATGCTGGTAACCACCTGTTATACACCTAATTCCGCCGAGCCCTCTAGCGGATGAGCGGGGAACCAGGAGGCGTTACCAATAATGCACCATAAAAATGGAACCCGTTACTGGCCTATAGTCTAACTAGGCCAGGCTGCCAGGCTAGGGTTAGATGGACACATGTGACTGACCAGAGCCAATGGTATCCAAGTTCAGAAGATGGCCTGCATAAATTAACTCACTCACCAATCTGTGGCCGAGAGAACACAGCCACAAACCAGCAGTCGCTCAAGCTGATCACTCGTCACAGACAAAATAATCAGAAAAGTTTGAATAGATTCCTGGCTTTTTGTTATGATCTGCTATGTTTTATTACCCACCTAATACAGAGTCTCCATACTAAAACTATGGAGCCTACAGATCGCTACTGAGTAGAATCCGGAGAGCTAGCTTTTTTTGGCCACCTGACGGGCATTATAGGAACTATTTTATTTAAACAATCCATAGCACTTGCGTCAAATTTCTAATCATCTATATTTTCCTTATGGTTAGTCGAAAGGTGAGTATTAAATACAACATTACCATTAACATTCTTGTAGTTGATACTACCTAAGACTCTTCGCTATCGCTCAGAGTTTTACTACACTTCAACTACGTGGAGACTCAGATTAAAATCATGGTAATATATAGGAGAAACCAAACAAGAGTTAGTTGAGTTGTTGTTTATCGCATGACGGCATGGTCGCGTATTGCTGCGCGAGTCAAAGCCGAGAGCAGCGAGGAGCAGACCTTGCTGGAGTGCGATAAACAAGACTCGACTAACTCGAGTTTGGTTTAGAATTTATCCTACCCTTTCTATATTACTTCAGAGTATTAAGAAATGACATAAAACTCACCGAGATCCAGTGAAAATTGTGTGACATTCCATTATGTGTGCTTGTTGATAATCTCGATATCACTCTTGACTTGCTCGCTCATTGGTCATTTTTCAAATTGCGTCATTTCACAAATATATCCCACTAGAGCGATAAATTCCATTATTCTGCATACTCGCCCAAATACAGTCGGCCAATGTTAAGCCTATGGAGTTTTCTTATTAGGGGTAGGATAATGTGTATGTATTCTCTTATGTACAGTACGTTGACATTACATTGTTTCTGGAGAAGTGGTTGCTGTCTAATATTAATGTTTTATATTTCCGCCAGGTGGAACCCTGATGAGGCATACCCTCGACAACCCTTCAGTTTCCTCAACCAAGATGACGCTCTTACGTAAACGTGACGTCATCAGTGGCGCAGCCGCACTGGGCGTTTCTGGCTTGAGATGTGTACTTCCGGTTGCGTTGCTGTGGATCCTGGTTCCGCGTCTGCTTCCGAGCACCTAATCCCGTCATGCATCACTCGGAATAAGCGCAACCGTGTCCCCGCCTGGTGGGAGTTTGTGTCACCACTGTGACGTCACTGATGACGTAGGCTACCTCACCAGGACGCTACGCTTCCCTTTTGTTACGGAGAATCTGATTGGCTAGCGACGGAGGGGGCAGGGCCCAGCGTTGGTGACGGTGTTCTGCATACTGGAACCCTTACGCATCATATCGAAGTGTCCTTCCCATGATCCCTTGCTACCCTCCTCGGGACTTCCGGAGGTGTGGTCACGTGGTACTTGGGACGCGCGCTCCTAGCGCCCTCTGTATTCATATCCGAGCATATCCGAAAATATAAAAAGTCGCAAAGATACATACGCACGGACATTTTTGTTGTTTTGTGAACCATTGCTAAAATGCTTGACAAACGAAATTTTATTTGGAATCATCAGGCAAAGAGATTCCTTTTACCGGCATTTGAAATAGCAGATTTATTTCTCTTTATGAAACATAATATATATATACATGTATAGAAAAACGATGGATTTATTCAGTAAAATCAACCATTGCGCTTTTCTGAAACAACTGGCTACACCAGATTGGAGCCGGTCAGAATATCTAAGTTGAAGGTTGGATTTCTCTGTGGTCCGTTTGCTCATATACGACACCGGTCATTAAACCGGACGACTTTCATAAATCGCTGTCTCTCTTCTCAGACAGCACATTGTGTTCCTTTGCGCTCTCATGGGAATGGGAATTTTCGAAATCTCGCTCCATTGCCGAGAGAACACAGGATTTTCCCATAGGCGGGTAGGCAGCGGTAGAGACATCTAGTGAGAGAATGGCGAAACAAGGATGGCTGCTGTATGTAAATCTAAGGTGTACTTCCCATAAAGGAAATAAGTATCATGGTTTCTACGTATCAGGAAGGTGATCACTGGATGTAGATATATCCTTTCATAAGGCTTGCTACTCTCAAATGAGCAAAGATGTATATTTGCCATGGGGCAATCGTGAACTGCTGGGAGCAGGCTGAATACAATGTGGATTATCAGTAGTGGGGAAGACTTGCTGGTCAGCAACAAACAACCTGTACGATTCCAACTTTGCACGAATGGAAGATGCATTTAATCAAAGAGGGAGAAACCCAGTTTTACAAAGGACAGCCTTACTGGATGTTCCATATCTACTTATGGAGAACATTATCCATTGGAATGGTTGAGGATGCAAAGAGGATTGCTGTGCTCAAATGAATCCTGCCCGCATGTCCTGATCTCTGTGCTTCATACGCAAGACACTTGTACATAATGGCGCAAACATGTAATACTTGTATTATTACAGCAGGGCGGAATTCAAGGAGAAAAGCCTATACTCTATCAGTGTACAAGATATCAAACTCCATGCATATCTCGAGCCAAGGGCAATTGTTGAGAACACGCCTAGATATTCGATATGTGGTAAACCCTACAAAATCCTGTGTGTTGTGTGGATATATAAATGGTATTATCTCAACGTAATGTTAATGAAGGATATATTGATATGGGTAATTATATAATATATATAGTCTCTGACATGAAGCCGAAAATGTATGATATGAACCTTCTCTATATAAATCTAAAGTCATGGAAAACATCCATGATAATTCAATGAATTGTTACTTAAACGAATTCATGCCTCATGCATCTGGCAGGAAATAAGAAAAGAGTATACCGTGTTGGTAAGCTTGTAGATAATGAATTAATTTAATGTGAATAATAAAGGAAATTTGCGAATTTTCCCTTAAAGCTATGTCTATTAGCTTACTAACCGGTGTCAAAATAATCTCAAATTTAATTTTATTTATGTTTATGTTTTGGGTATTTGGCTATAGACCAAGCAGTCTGATACTTCCAAACCTGCCGTATGTTGATTCATTTCCTATGCAAACAATACGGTAATTCAGAATATTATAATGTCAGATATTTCTAGCGTGGTCAAAACATCCATGAACATTCTGGTCATTGAAATAACATATAGACGAAGAAAAAAGAAACTCTATTGTGCACTGTATTGTGAGGATCATGTATATAATATGGTATTCACACATTTTGTTATTGCGAGAGATATTTTATTATTTAGTTTAAAGGCTGTGTTCCATATAATTGAAATCAGGCTCGATAGCTTGCTGGGTACAGCCTCGATGGGTTATGAAACGGTGCCTGGTGGAGTTGTAGTGGAAGACCTATTTCCTCATCAGCCCATAGCCTGGGACCCCTCCAGGGCCCCTTTCAGTCAACATCTGGCCTACATCTATGGGCTCAACAAGTCATCAGCCAGGCAAAGATTGTATAACAAGGGTAAAAATATCACGCCAACAGTGTAAACCCAGCAAAAACCTGCCAAATTTCCATAGACTTACCTCCTGATCGCCCTCACCCAGCAGGCTTGGTATACCTTAGAATCAAAACTTTTGAATATTTCTTTTGCCTATTTTGCTATATTTTTGTGAAAACAAATCATTAGCCTCTCCAAAACAAAATTGAAAGGTATCACCCATTTATATGAGACATGATTTTTTTTTTAAATAAATAAATTAAACAAAATAAAAGCAACTAATAAATGAAAAATATACCGAAAATTCTACTCCCTGAAGCATGTCTAGAGGTGAGGCGCTCTGGTGCTCTCCAAGGCAAAATGAACCCATTAATGCTCTCCTTGGGGGGCTGGTGGGGGAGGCTGCCAGGGAATAGGCCTGGGTGTATGGAGGATACCTACCGGGTATACGGAACACACCTACTGGGTGTGTATCAGCCAGGATACCAGGCAGTACCGGACTACTGACACTGCACGAAAACCACCATTTTACATATGAATGCGCCCTTTGCGTATATAAGGTTGTCCTATTCTCCGTGTATATACATCTTATCTGTAGGCGGATATAAGCATCCAGTTAAGAGGGCTTCACTGAGAGCGGGCGGGCGGAGGTGGGGGAGGTGGGGGAGGGGGGCGATGGGAGCGCTTCTTACTGAGGACACCTTTACTTCTGCCAACACAAAGGGGCGGGAGGCAGAGGGGGGAGAGGATATTTCCTCTCATATATGCCGGGTGTGAAATACAGCCAAGATGCGTCCGTATATAAGGCCTGGGCATATATATATATATACATATATATGAAAACAAGTCAACATTCAGCCAATACATGCACATATTTATGAGTAAAATAGTGGTTTTCGTGCAGTGTGAAGAGCGGAGAGCCCCAGACTAGGCATCGGCTAGATGGAACACAGCCTTAACAATGCTAACCCTTTCCCTGCAGGACCCATTACCCTGACACAGCAGCACACCACAGGTAGTGTCTGCAGGTACACCACTCCTACCACACGAAGAAACTGGAATCCCACATGACTTCAGTGTTTTAACATAGTATTTTGTTATTCTTATGCAAGGATATATATATATGCCCCTTGTACTTTGTCAAAGTTCTAAAGAATTCAAACAATCATTTCTATATCTCTAGATTCTATTTGTACAATGATTAGTTATACCTGTAGGTATAATTCTGTGGGTCTCCTAGGAATATCTAAAAGCATCATGCTGCAGTCAAAGATTTAATATTGGAATCCATTCTTTTAAACTATTATGATTATCTCTATGTTTCATTCAATATGTACACTTAGCTATCAATGTTTTCAATATCATCTGGGCTTTATTTTGAAGCACAATTGAAACAATGTACAGTTTTTTTAGGTAAGTTCCCAGATCAAACAAATATCTATCAGTGATGTAAATGCCCATGTATACATAAATTGACGAAATATTGACAGAAATTCTGATTTCCACAGATTCAATATTCATTGCCCTAAATCATTTGATTACAAGAAAGATTAAAGGACTGCAGTAGTGCAATCAGAAATAGAATTCATTGAGACGAGCCTAGTTTGAGATTTATTATGTTCCTTAAGGATTCACAAAGTGACATGCAACACAACTCATAATAAAGCCGGGCTCCCACTGCGCTTCAGACACATTACGAGGAGTTGTCTGACATGCTTCTGACACAGAAGCACCTTTTTGTTGGAATGAAGGAGTTTTTCGTAGCAGTGGACCCTGCGTTCCAATGTGGTTTCTGACACTCTCTGAGACACTCTGACATAATTCTGACAGAATGGCTGTGTCACAGGCCTTCTGATAAAACCAAACATGATTGATTTATCATAGGGACTAAACTGTGTTGGAGTGTATCGGAAGCATTCTCTAATATGTGTAAGCTATGCCCCCTACCCCCATCTGGACACACATACACCTTCATATCATTTGTTGGTGCACCTCTTATGTTGTGGCGTGTGTTTGTACCGTAGTCACCTTTCTATTTCCACAAAACCCATTCTGATACACTGCAACAGAGCCCTTTTGACAGGGCTATAATTTAAAAATTTATCATAGCCATGTAGCTATGTAGGAGTGTGTTGCAAGCGGTGGGAACCTGGCTTTACTTTCACCTCCATCTCAGTCCTAAAAGCCTGTTTCCATTTGCCGACAAAAACAGTGTAGATTTTTTTAGTTATCCTAATAGTCCATTTACGTTGTGCCTCAGCAGTTCTAAAGGTCCCTCAGTGGTTCCTGACTGTAGATCTGTGATGGCCAATGGAAATGGGCTATTAGAAGAACTAAAAAAATATACAACGTTTTTGTTGGCCAATGGAAACAGGCCTTTACACATGTTTACATGATAGCGGCAGGATGCTGTGCTGGTGATATTGTCAGCATATCGCCCCATGAGGTGGTCTATTATTGTGGTGACGCAGATATCAGACATAATGTAAACTTAAACCCCTATACAGAGAATTTAAGTGTGACGATATAGAATAATCAAGTATAATCTACCGTGTAAAGGTAGATAAATAGATAGGAGGGTTCAGGTCACATACTCACACAAGGAGTCTTCTACTTGACTCCTAAAAATCCAAGAGGCTTGGTGTTACATATATGTGTGCCGTCAAGCCAGTGGATCATTGTTATCTTTATAATTTTACATTTACCTAAACCCAGACTACTTAACCCTTATGCTAACTTCAGTTTAAGTAGTTCATATTCTCCTCTTGGCTAAATTCAGTGTTATCAATGCAAAATCTTATGGTAATGTAAATACGTTTATTTGTTTTCTATGTTTCAGAAGTAGAAGACATCACTCCTTGTCTAAGGGTTCTGAGAAGGGAGACACTGATTCAAGATTAATGATTTTAATGTTCCAGAAATTCTTTTGGGTTTATCCTTAGTATGGGAGAATAGATCTAGATGTTTTAATATACATGTACGAGGATTAAACCTTTCTAAGAGCAGCATTTTGGAATAATTGGAATTAGCACAAGGGCAGCGGAGTCAACTGAACCCCGACAACCCACACATCATCGGCCTCCTTCGGTTATGTTCGTCCACTGCGCTACTTTTGTATGATCATTCATCATCAGCGGATGAAACCACATGACGGACATGTGATCATCCATTCTGTGCATAATTAACATAATTTGCATAACATTATGAATAATTATGTAAATGTGTCAGGTAATGCTTGGGTGGGCATGCTGCCATGGTAAAGGGCGTATGAATACATACTGTAGTGCAATGTAGTTAACGCCCGATTCTCATCACTGCGCTGTGGGATGTAGTCCTGATGACTGGCCCAAGGTCATGGCTCCAAGGTCATGGCACCACTTGGATTTATATGTAACTCTCGAAACATTGGTCAAGGTTTGTTTTGCATCGGAAAACTGGGTAGGTTTTAGCACCCAGTCGTACCATGGTTCAATAGCTTTATATCGTATCTGCTTGGAAGATGATGGACTCACATGTAGACTAGTTGTTAGTGCATATGTGTACTTTGTATTGGAATATAAACAAGATGTAGCAAGTGTTCAGAGGACTTATGATGCAAAGTGGACAGGGAACGTTATTGGGTGAAGTCATCGCCCAGAATTTCATTGTCTCTAAATAAAAGAAAACCTTGTATGCCTTTTCAGATTCCCCTCTCGAAGCTTGGTCGGTGTGTTTATCAAACATAATCATAGCCATTTCGCCTACTCCTTTACTGTGGTATTTCATAAAAAATATATGATCATTATTTTGAAACGCATTGGTTTTGTCCATTACATATATGCATTGTCTGTTGCCTATTCAGTTGGGTTGAGTGGTCAAGGTATGTGCGTACTATCTACAAACCCAGCATTGACTATTACAAATCGGCAAAGTTGTTAGGCATTTCCGATGCCCTCTTCTTAATCGGGGACATTTCATGTTCTGTTTGTTATGAATTTATGTTTCTTTTTCTGCTGTGGCTTAATACGTGCTGCTGTCACTAGAGGGCAGCGTGTGTCCGTCAAGGTCGTTTCAAGGTCAGTGTAACCTTGTTCGAAACTGAGCCATGTCCAAAGCTGAAATCTTTAATGAACGTTTTCCTACCGATGTATTACTGTTTGTAATAAAGTATGAGGTATTCCGTCAGAAATGTGCATTTGTGTTCTCACTCATTGCGTGCCTTCTCTAGGGCGAGAGAATGGGGATATATGGGGGACACAGCCATTGTGTTATGGAGGCAGCCATCTTGCCCCCCCCCCTCTCTGATGCTAAGCAAAAAAACAAGGTATGGGTCCAGTTATCAACAGACTTATCAAATATATTTTTGGGTTGGCACAGCCATTGTGTTTTAAAGGCAGCCATCTTGCCCCCCCCCCCTCTCTGATGCTAAGCAAAAAACACAAGGTATGGGTCCAGTTATCAACAAACTTATCAAATATATTTTTGGGTTGGCACAGCCATTGTGTTATAAAGGCAGCCATCTTGCCCCCCCCCCCCCCTCTCTGATGCTAAGCAAAAAACACAAGGTATGGGTCCAGTTATCAACAAACTTATCAAATATATTTTTGGGTTGGCACAGCCATTGTGTTATAAAGGCAGCCATCTAGCCCCCCCCCCCCCCTCTCTGATGCTAAGCAAAAAACACAAGGTATGGGTCCAGTTATCAACAAACTTATCAAATATATTTTTGGGTTGGCACAGCCATTGTGTTATAAAGGCAGCCATCTTGCCCCCCCCCCCCCCTCTCTGATGCTAAGCAAAAAACACAAGGTATGGGTCCAGTTATCAACAAACTTATCAAATATATTTTTGGGTTGGCACAGCCATTGTGTTATAAAGGCAGCCATCTTGCCCCCCCCCCCCCCCTCTCTGATGCTAAGCAAAAAACACAAGGTATGGGTCCAGTTATCAACAAACTTATCAAACATATTTTTGGGTTGGCACAGCCATTGTGTTATAAAGGCAGCCATCTAGCCCCCCCCCCCCCCCTCTCTGATGCTAAGCAAAAAACACAAGGTATGGGTCCAGTTATCAACAAACTTATCAAATATATTTTTGGGTTGGCCATAGAGGGGGTTTAACCCCGTCTCAGCAGAAAATAATGGTTGTCTCCCGACTACAGTGGCTTTAACTTACAATTTCCTGGTGGATGACAGTGGAACTACCAAACACTCTGTACCCTATATTTCGTTATCAAACTCCACCTTATTATTTCCAATCCTTGCCTGATCAGCATCGACCTTGTCCGCGGCATATTGCTCAGCTGCTGTGGTCGTACACTGACAAAACTGGCCTTCATTGGGAGCGTGTGTCAGCAGGCAAAATGTTTCCTCCCCATCATAAGATTCATGAGAAAAAAATATAGTTCTGTAGATTGTCGGTGTTGGGGGTTGAGAGGGAAGTGATGGGTGCAGAATGCATGTGGTCGTTTGGCCGTAACCTTATTGTTGTAATTTTTACCATAAGAGGGGGCATCCACCAACCATGACAAGGCTGCGACAACGGGTTTCCGACAAGGTCCACGACAGCTCTATGATTGGAACCCTTGTCGTAGCCTTGTCGTAGTTGGTGGACCACAGTTCCCGACAAGAGGTTAGACAAGGCCACGACAGGCTACGATATGAAGCTTGTCGGGGACCTGTCGGGGGCCTTCCGACAAGGTCACGCCAAAATCGCACATGTTCGATTTTGGAGCCATGTCGTGGCGTGTTGAGAGGTTGTCGCAGAGGTCTACGATAGAATATTTAGGTGGAGCATGCACGACAGGCTGCGACAGCTCTCCCCCCCCCCTCCTCACGACAATACTGCGACAAGGCACCGATTGGAACTTTCTTGCCGGTGCGTGTCGCAGCCCTGTCATGGTTGGTGGACGCCCCCTCTAAGGCCTTGCACCTACCAGTACTGATAGTCTACGATAGAGCTCCTGATAGGCTACGATTGGAAATGGCAAAGCCGTAGCCTATCGCCTGGTCCCCGATACTTCAAATCGTGGAATTGTGTGACTTCCCAACATGAAACCGATTGAGGCAAGAAAAAATTGTGGTAGTGCAATAGGTTTCTGCTACTGACTCTATTTAATCATAGAGCTATTGTGGACGAATCGATGAATCATGCTCCATGGCTATGATTAGCTACCAATAGGTTACAATAGGCTACTGTTCTGTTAATATATCTATATCTGAGTGAGGCTGCACAAATTGTGATGGATGCACCACCTGTTGCGCTCACTGCACGAAAACCATCACTTTAAATATGGATGTGCCGGGCGTCTATAAGTAGGTATTTTGCGTCTACAATGTCGTCTTAATCTCCATGTGTATACACCTCATCTGTGGGCGTATATATAAGCGTCCAGTGAACAGGGCTTCACTGAGAGCGGGCGGGGGGAGGTGGCGGGGGGTGGGGGGGGGGGGGAGGGCTTCCTACTGAGGACACCTGTACTTCTACCAACACAAAGGGGTGGGAGGGGGCGGGGGAAGATGGTATTTTCTCTCATATACGCCGGGTGTGAAATACAGCCAAGACGCGTCTGTCGTATATAAGGCCTGGGCGTATATAAATGAAAACAAGTCAATATTCAGCCAATACATGCACTTCCGTGATGGCGTATATATGAATAAAACGGTGGTTTTCGTGCAGTGGTTGGCCGCATTTCAGATTTATATCTGTTCTCAATTTCATTCTGTAACTTCACTTTGACTGGATTAGGCTATCGGATGTGCCATTTGCTCCTGGTCTCAGTGACCTGGGGATTATTTGTGTAGTTCTGAAAGTTTCAGAAGCATGAAAGGTTAAAGACTGACTTAAACTGAATGGGTTAGATTGAGAGATTGGTAGGAGACTCTAGTACAGACTGTTGTCGCCAAGGCCATGGCACACAGGCTCAAACTAACACTGTTATGCGCTGCAATGTTCAGTCAGGAATTCCTGCCTCCACTAGTGCTATGCTGCACTGACTGATTTACCAGTAACTAGTGGCTTGAGTTGGCGCTAAAATTAGAACAGCCAATCACGAAATTCCTTTCTCCAATCAGGCAGAGGGAACAGGCAAACGGGTGCCTTGCTCTGTTAGGCCCTTACGGACCGTAAGCCTAAAGCAGCGCAGTCTGTAAACAGACTATCATCGTTTATCCACTTCAGACGGCACACATTTTACCCACACACCCACAACCCACATTGCTAAACTTTTTACCGACATTTTAATAATATCATACTTCTATCATTATTAAAAATGTATTATCATTTTACCACAAAAATAAAATTTTATTTTCCCAAACCAAAATCTTTACTTTCGCGACGCGTGTAGAGCAATGACATGAGAATTTAACTAACACCAGTAACCAATCATTGACATCTCTGGTAGGTAGACATGGATGGTAGCTGAATGCCACCACAAGTGAACTCCCGCCATTTTTCCAACCCAGACGTCAGCTCGCTGGCTGTTTCCCTCCCCTAAAAATGTTTGTTCATTCTCTCCACGTCGTCCACTGTCATTGGACGAGCCAAATGCGTGCTCGACTGTGCTTCTCGCCTGGAAGCATGGCCTAGTCTTGGACCGTGGGAATGTGGGTAGCCTGGAAGCCTGGCCTAGTCTTGGACCGTGGGAATGTGGGTAGCCTGGAAGCCTGGCCTAGTCTTCGACCGTGGGAATGTGGGTAGCCTGGAAGCCTGGCCTAGTCTTCGACCGTGGGAATGTGGGTAGCCTGGAAGCCTGGCCTAGTCTTGGACCGTGGGAATGTGGGTAGCCTGGAAGCCTGGCCTAGTCTTGGACCGTGGGAATGTGGGTAGCCTGGAAGCCTGGCCTAGTCTTGGACCGTGGGAATGTGGGTAGCCTGGAAGCCTGGCCTAGTCTTGGACTGTGGGAATGTGGGTAGCCTGGAAGCCTGGCCTAGTCTTGGACCGTGGGAATGTGGGTAGCCTGGAAGCCTGGCCTAGTCTTGGACCGTGGGAATGTGGGTAGCCTGGAAGCCTGGACTAGTCTTGGACCGTGGGAATGTGGGTAGCCTGGAAGCCTGGCCTAGTCTTGGACCGTGGGAATGTGGGTAGCCTGGAAGCCTGGCCTAGTCTTGGACCGTGGGAATGTGGGTAGCCTGGAAGCCTGGCCTTGTCTTGGACCATGGGAATGTGGGTAGCCTGGAAGCCTGGCCTTGTCTTGGACCGTGGGAATGTGGGTAGCCTGGAAGCCTGGCCTAGTCTTGGACCGTGGGAATGTGGGTAGCCTGGAAGCCTGGCCTAGTCTTGGACCGTGGGAATGTGGGTAGCCTGGAAGCCTGGCCTTGTCTTGGACCGTGGGAATGTGGGCAGCCTGGAAGCCTGGCCTAGTCTTTGACCGTGGGAAGGTAGGTAGCCTGGAAGCCTGGCCTAGTCTTCCACCGTGGGAAAGTGGGTAGGCTGGAAGCCTGGCCTAGTTTTGGACCGTTGGAAGGTGGGTAGCCTGTAAGCCTGGCCTAGTCTTTGACCGTGGGAAGGTAGGTAGCCTGGAAGCCTGGCCTAGTCTTCGACCGTGGGAAGGTGGGTAGCCTGGAAGCCTGGTCTAATCTTCGACCGTGGGAAGATGGGTAGCCTGGAAGCCTTGCCTAATCTTTGACCGTGGGAAGGTGGGCAGCCTGGAAGCCTGGCCTAGTCTTCGACTGTGGGGAGGTGGGTAGCCTGGAAGCCTGGCCTAGTCCTCGACCGTGGAAAGGTGGGTTGTAGATAGTTTGGCAACCAACCCCTGATACAATATAGGGGTTGGTCGGGTTAAATCACACACTGGATCACCCGGGATTCGCCTCACACCAAGTAGATTTGTTCTATATAGGTTCTAAAAGAACTCATTAGGAAGTATTCATAGCTCAACAAATTGATAAGGGGTCCTAGCATTAAGTTTATTGTATTTAAAGGATACACACAGGAAATAACAAGCTTGTAGATTGGCTTTGAGGTTAGCAAATAAAACAAGCAGTACAAAAGGTCTGGCAGGAGAGTAACAGACGTTCCCCACCATGTAGTATGGCCAAGATTCACTAGATGGGTGGGAACCAGCCTTGTATCAAGGTAGCCTGGAAGCCTGGCCTAGTTAGACTATAGGCCTGGTAACGGGTTCCATTTTTATGGTGCATTATTGGTAACGCCTCCTGGTTCCCCTCTCATCCGCTAGAGGGCTCGGCGGAATTAGGTGTATGACAGGTGGATACCAGCCAAACCACAACGCTGGTTCCCGGGGTATCCACTAATCACAGGCGGTCACCAGCCAAAGTTGTTTTTTTTTCTTTTAATTTTCAAAATCCTTTATTGGTCAGTATTCACTTTTTACATTTGCTCAGATTTACAAATTTGTCACATTTGTCCAATAAAAGAATGACAACCGTCAGCCTGTGGAACCCGTTACCTGCCCCTTATTCATATGGGCAGGGAACCAGTCTAGGGTCAAGGCGGACAACCACTGTTTTCAGCTATTATATTATGATCCATAGATAATATTGAGATGAGCCTAAAATTCCTCCATGGCAAGCCACCAAAATCATTTTTTATAAAATCCATTGATGATTGGTCCCGCCACCTGGTGTTTTGGATGGCGTCAGATGGCCGCCCCCATATTACAATAGCTATGTGTCCTATACATCGAGGCAAACATGGTAACATGAACATTGTCTACTCTGAAATCTGAACACAATTTCAAACACAAAAAATGATATTGTGTTTTACAGCACATTTCATGTGTTGTTTTGGGTTTATCAAAAGGATTAATGTCCAGTTTTCAGAAATTCATATACACAATATTGACCAGTTTTAGATACAAGTGGTCGTATGCTCTGAGTATTTGACACTTAGAAATATCTGAGTGCATGCAAGGACTTTGCCGAGAGTTAATTCAGAGGAGTACATGTCCCTGTTTTATCTGAAACCAGTCTATATTACATTTATTATCCACCTAGTCCTGACAAGTAGTGTACTAATATCAATTCATCTAGGTATGTAATATTTTTTCATACACACTCACTGCACGAAACTAACCATTTTATTCATTTATACGCCATCGCGGAAGTGCAGGTATCGGCTGAATATAGACTGTTGTCACATATATACGCCTATATTTCAAGCCAACGCATGGGCGTATCCAAGACTGTTTCCTTTTGAATACGGACGCGTCTTGGCTGTATTTCACACCTGGCATATACGAGAGGAATATTCTCTGCGCAACATGTATATATAACCTGCCAGATTTCCATAGACTTGCGTCCTGATTGGTTTCACCCAGCAGGCCTGGTAGAATCACAATAAAATATTTCTTTTACCTATTTTGCTATATTTTTGGGAAAAACCAAGCATTAGCCTCTCCAAAACCAAAATATTGAAGGGTACCACTGATTTGTATGAAACAAGACCTTTGTTCAATAAAAAGAAATCCATGGAGGAAAATATAGATATACTGAAAGTTCTACTCCCTGAAGCATGTCTAGAGGTGAGGCGCTCTGGTGCTCTCCAAGGCACAATGAACCTATTCATGCTGTCCTAGATAAACCACCACCCTGACCTGGGGGGAGCTGGTGGGGGGGGGGGGAGGCTGCCGGGGGAGTCCCGGATAGGCCCGGGTGTATAGAGCATACCTCCCGGTTGTATGAAAGATCCCTCCTGGGAGCGTATCGGCCCAGATACCAGGCCGATTCACTGGTGGAGAACACCAGACTAGGCATCAGCTATATAGAACACAGACGTACCAATGCTAACCCTTTCCCTGCAGCACCCATTTCCCCGACACAGCAGCACACCACAGGTAGTGTCTGCTGTTACGCCAAACAGCAATGCCTCATGACTTCAGTGTTTTAACATGGTATTTTGTTATTCTTATGCAGTGGTATATATATGCCCCTTGTGCTTTGTCAAAGTTCTAAAAAATTAAAAACAATTATCATCTCTGGATTGTATTTGCACAATAACCAATGATGCCTGGAGGCTGTGGGTTTCCTAGGAATGCCTGTAGGCATCATGCTGCAATCAAAGAATTAACATAGGAAATCATTCTTTTAAATTATAATTATTATCTCTATGTTCCATTCAATATGTACATTTAACTAAATATTAATGTTTTTCAATATCATCCGGGCTTTAGTTTGAAGCAAAGTTGAAACATTGTACAGTTTTGTTAGGTAAGTTCTCAAATCAAACAAATATTTACAAGCGGTGTAAATACCTATGTATACATAAATTAACCAAATATTGATGGAAATTTTGAATTGCACAGATTATATATTTATTGCCTTAAATCATTTAATTACAGGGAAGATTGAATAGATACAGTAGTGCGATTAGAAATAGAATTTATTGAGACAAGCCTAGTTTGAGATTTACTATGTTCCTAAATGATTAACAAAATTGCATGCAATGTGACTCATATCAAAGCCGAGCTCTCACTGCGCATCAGACAAACTATGACAAGCATTCTGATATGCTTCTGACACAGAATCACATTTTCTATTGAAATGAACGGGTTTTTCATAGCAGTAGGCCCTGCATTCCAATGTGGGTTCTGACACTCTCTGAGACACTCTGACATGGTTCTGACAGAATGGCTGTGTCGCAGGCCTTCTGATAAAATCAAACATGATTGATTTATCATAGGGACTAGACTGTGTTGTAGTGCATCAGAAGCATTCTGTACTTTGTGTAGGCTACGCATCCTCCTCCATCCTGACATACATACACCTTCATATCATTGGTTGGTGCACCTCTTATGTCGTGGCGTGTGTTAGTACCATGTTCACCGTTCCAATTCCACAAAACCCATTCTGACACACTGCAACACACTACAACAGAGCCCTTTTCAAATGGCAATGATTTAAAAAAATTTATTGTAGACATATCAAAGCCATGTCCAAGTGTGTTGAAAACGGTGGGAGACCAGCTTTACTCTCACCTCTGTCTCTTTAATATCAAAAGGCCTGTTTCCATTGGCCGATGAAAACGATGAAGTTTTTTATAGTTCTTCTAAAAGCCCATTTCCATTTTGTGTCAGCAGTGCCAAAGTTGTCCCGGTGGTTTGGTCACGACCAATGGAAATGGGCTATTAGAAGAACTAAAAACATCTACAACGTTTTTGTCAGCCTATGGAAACAGGCCTTTACACACGTGTAGACATGATGGTGGCAGGATGCTATGATGGTGATATCATCAGCATATCGACACCAGTATCTGACATTATATAAACCTGAACCCCCATACAGAGAATGTAACACAGAGAACTTTAGTGTGGCGATATAGAACCATCAAGTTTAACCTACCACGTGAAGGTAGATGAATAGTGATGAGGATTCAGTTTATATACTCCCACAAGGAGTTTTTACTTGACCGCTGGTGGCTGGCTGGGACCCGGGCGGGACCTCTGTCAGCACTGAGTGGGAGGCCCTGGGGCTGAGGAATGGACGTGAAAATATAAAACAAATTGTTTTTTAAATCCATTGAATATAACTTTAACCTAGGTTCATAGTGTCATAAGGCTCAAGCAAGTATATCATAAATAGTAATGTCTTTGTGAGTGGTGCCATCAGTCTAGGTAGTGGTGCCATCAGTCTAGGGAAAATGTTGCCATCGGTCCGAAGAGGTGCCATCAGTCCAGGTGCCATCGATCCGTGGTGCTATCAGTCTAGTAATATAGGCTACAATAGGCTATGGTGGAAAAATCCAGCATGTTGTATTTTACTGGGAGCTCTATGATTTGCATTTCCAATCATAGCCTACCATTATCCAATCTTGGGGTATCGTGGAGTCAATCCTAAAAACATGGTCCACTGTCACGATTTTGTCTGACTTCCCGACTGAAATGAAATTTCAGTCGGGAAGTCAATCGTAAGGCCTATCAGGACCAGAATCGGCGTTGGTGGTAGCAAGGCTTGATAACCATGAAGATTGTTCTGCTCTTATATCCATATCCGAGTGAGGCTGCACAAATTGTGATAGTGACACCTCTTGTAGTGCTGGGCCCTGTTTTTCAGTCACGATATCCTCTTTGTAAGATATCTTACAGCTGTCAGTGTACTATAGATAAGACATCTTTGGGGATCGGCCAACGATTGTCCGTCAAGAGCACTTAGGCTGCAGTCAGGTGTACTATAGATAAGACATCTTTAGGGTCACGTGGTTCCAAATGTCTTCCAAAGTGTCTATGGACATATCGTACAGAATACGCAACTTCACTTCCCGTGGGAATTAAGCAATGAAATTTTAACACGAGTAAGGTATACATATAACCTATAATCGTACCAAATATGAAGAAAATCGGCTGCACCGTCCCGAAGATATCTGCATTTGAAGTTTGTCATAGCAATCTCTGCTCTGGTGGCCAGTGTACCCCTACGCTCACGTGACTCTAATTTATGCAGTGACCTCGAGTTCACTGGAGGTGGGAGGGTGCAATGGCCAGAGCAGACGTTTGCTATGACGAAGTTCAAACGCCGATATCTTCGAAACGGTGTGGCCCATCTTCTTCATATTTGATACGATTATAAGTTATATGTCTCCCTTACTCGTGTTAAAATTTCATTCCTAGATTCGTATGGGAAGAACGGGAAATCCTCTATCTACACACAGTGAGCTTTGATAGAGCCTGAGACAGTTCTAGACTTGAGACACTTTTAGCGGCGATCGAGCGCGCCGTACTGAGACCGTGTCTATAGCACACCCGCCATTTTGTGTCTTGCAAATTGTCTTCCAATCGTGGAGACATCTTAGGGTATTGTTGGGCGATTATGTCTTGACTGAAAAACAGGGCCCTGGCCGCGTTCCAGGATTCTATTTGTTTGTTGATGTCATTTTGTGACTTTACTTTGACTGAAGGCTAGATTAGGCTATCGGAGTTGCAATTTGCTGGTTCCAGTGACCTGGGAATTGTTTGTGTAGTTCTACAAGTATATGAAGCATGAAATGTTCCAGAATGACTTGAATTGAAAGGGTTACATTGGGAGATTGGCAAGACGATATGGTGTTGATTCTAATAATTAAAAGGATTTGTCAAGAGATACAGTATTCAATGTCTGTTCAAGTGCGCACAATCTTGGCAAAATGAGGATAACATGCTCTACTATTCCAAATGACTATCACAGAGTTGATACAAGAGAATTAAATAACATCACTGTGCAAACATTGACATCTATAGTCACGGGTGTGGCGCCATCTACAGTTCCGATTAGTGGTTATTTGCAATATGTACGCATCGAGGCAAACAGGATAATATATAGACCACATTGATGTGATGTCATCCATCCAGAGCAGGCTTTTCCTATGCTCTGGTGCCAGACATTGGGATATCCCTTCATAGGTCCAGGTATCGGCGATCCGAAACATCTCAAATTCTTTAGTTCTGCAGAATATTGAACTGTTCTAAGTCACTAAAACAAATGTACCAACATAAGAACTTTGTCCTGACTCCACTCACTAGTGTTGTTACACTTTCAAATATTCAAAGAACAACTTGACAATGTGATTGAGACAGGACTGCAAGGTTGGTGCCAATGTTATGAAACTAAATATGGGTCTGTCTTAGCTTGTCAGTGAACATATCAATTTTCCAGTCACAGCTCAGCTCTATAACATGTTTATTATATACCCGTGCACGAAACTAACGCCTATACTGTATGTAAGTAATGTTCAGATACCATATGTATGTGCACGAAATTCAGTGTACGGGTACCGGGTGCACGAAACAGGAAGCAGTTAGCTTGTTCCCGACCGTATATTTCACATATGAACCAGCGAAAAAATATGTAAGTAATCGTTCAAGTATCGACTGTAAATATATCCAATTAAAACCTGTGAAAGTCATACATAAATACATAATGAATGTAAAACATTGAGATTCGAGATTAAAAATATGAATAAAATAAGCTTGCCATAGCACCATACACTGCACACACATAGACCTTTACCGCAACTCGCAAAATGTAAACACACCGATTACGTCACAACGTCGTCAAGGTGAGCTAATTTATGCGGCGACCTTGACATCGACTGCGCTTGTTCTTGGTGTGTCAGGACCAGGCGCTTCCCGTAGGAATTAAGCAATGAAACTTTAAACACGAGTTAGGGACTTATATGCCCTATAACTCTTCCAAATATGAAGAAGATCAGATACTCCTATGTGCCGTTATTCGTGATATTCGCGCTACTGATCGTAACGGCCGACTGACATAGGTTTACATAGAATGTGCTGGTAGATTGATGGGTTGATGACGACACAGGCGCTACCGATAGCGACGTTGTTGCGAAAACCACGATTCGAGTACACGATGCTGTGCCCGCTGACTTTGACAATGGCGTTTTGATAAATATTTAACTAATTCTAACAATTTGAGGGTATATAATAAAAAGAATACAGTCTAGGCTTCGATGGACGTTGTTTTATACGTGGTCCTTGGCCTGATTTTACGTAAAATCAGGCCAAGGACCACGTACAAAACAACGTCCACGAAGCCTAAGTCAGTATTCTCTAATTCCTGCTAAATATATCCTATAGTTTCTTTTACTTTGCTGGTTTGTTATTGAAAACATTCATTGTTAGAAAGCACCAGACTTGCTATGGCACCGTATGAATGCGGTGCTTTGCAGAGTTTGGATTTGTTTGTCACCAAAATCCCACGTGATAGCAGGGAAATCCCGATAATGACGTCAATGCTAGTTAATGCGGTCTATAAACGTTGTGTACTTTTCACACAAAACTATATTGTGTTTTCAACACAAGTAATGTTACTGTTTGGGGTTTATCAAAAGGATTATTGTCCGGTTTTTTTCAGAAAAAAATTCTTCCACTCCAAGGACCATACGACTGCTTTTATCTGAAACCAGTCTATGTTGTATCTATCCACCTTCTTCTCGCAAGTGGTGAACTGATATTAGTTCTATCGTAAAACCGGATGAGTTTTAATCTTGGCTCCCGCTCTGCCGTTTGGCGTACTGATATCACGAAGCGGAGCCGAGTGGTATCCGGAACCAAATGCCAGGAATGGCATACGGGAGCCAAGATTAAAACGAATCAGGTTTTGATTTTATCCTACCCCTCTCTACAATATTTTAACATCAAAATCATGAATGAAAATCATCAAAATTCTGTATGCCCCTAGTAGCATACAAACTTCCGTATGCCAGTCAGCGTGGCATTCGGAATCTCAATGTTAAGCCTATGGGATTTTATATTAGGGGTAGGATAAATTTAGGTACACACTGGTTTTTCATGCATACTATTTTTACTTATGTGCTGGCTTTTGCAGCCCGGAGCATATAACATATCTGTATGCTCCGGGAATGTAGATACACTGTACGTACATACTTTATGGATGGCCCCTCTCCCAAAGTGGTTTGTGCCTGCAATAAAGCATCTTTTCCATATACTACTTAGAGTTCAACTAGTCTTTCCATGTACTACTTACACTCTCAACATATCTGTATGCGCCGGGTGAGTAGATACACGCTGCCTATGTGTTTTCTATGGACACTCTGTATGAGGTGAATATATACACAATATTGACTGGTTTCAGATACAAGCGGCTGTATGCTCCAAGGAGTTGACGCGTAGTAATATCCGAGCGTATGCGAGGATATTGCGTAGAGTCAACTCCGAGGAGCATACGACCGCTTTTATCTGAAACCAGTCTATATTGTATTTATTATCCACCTTTTTTGACAAGTCGCATGTCGATATCAGTTCGTTTTAGTTATGCACTATTTTCCCTCACGGACTATTTTTCCGTATGCGCCACCCGGAGCATACAACATATCCATATGCGCCGGGTATGTCCATACACACTCACTATGTGTTTTCTATGGACACTTTGTATTAGGTGGATAATAAATATTTTTATTATCCACCTAATAAAAAGTGTCCATAGAAAACACATAGAGAGATTGTATGGACATACCCGGTGCATATGTTGTATGCCCCGGGTCGCTCCGGGTGGCGCATACGGAAAAATAGTCTGTAAGGGAAAATAGTGCATAACTAAAGCGAACTAATATCGACATGCCACTTGTCCAGAAAAGGTGGATAATAAATACAATATAGACTGGTTTTAGATTAAAGCGGCTGTATGCTCCGAGGAGTTGACCCGAAGTAATATCCGAGCGTATGCGAGGATATTGCGTATAGTCAACTCTGAAACAGCCCAATCTGAAACCAGTCAATATTGTGTATGTATGCTCTAGCTATGGTGATAACCTCTGCACATAGATGTGTTTTCTATGGACACTTTGTATTAGGTGGATATATCTGTATGCTCCGGGTATGGTGATACACTCTGCCTATGTGTTTTCTATGGACACTTTGTATTAGGTGGATATATCTGTATGCTCTAGCTATGGTGATTACCTCTGCCTAAGTGTTTTCTATGGACACTTTGTATGAGGTGGATATATCTGAATGCTCCAGATATGGTGATACACACTCCCCATGTGTTTTCTATAGACACTTTGTATTAGGCGGATATATCCGTATACTCACCAAGGAACAAATTAACCACCTACAGTTTCGATTTGTGGTTATTTGCAATATGTACACATCCAGGCAAATATTAGTTCATTTAGGTACACACTGGTTTTTTCATGCATACTATTTTTCCTTATGTGCTGGCTCTTGCAGCCCGGAGCATATAACATATCTGTATGCTCCGGGAATGTAGATACACTTTGCGTACCTACTCTCATAGTGGGCTGTGCCTACAATAAAGCATCTTTTCCATATACTACTTAGAGTTCAACTCGTCTTTCCATGTACTACTTACACTCTCAACATATCTGTATGCACTGAGTGAGTAGATACACGCTGCCTATGTGTTTTCTATGGACACTCTGTATTAGGTGGATATATCTGAATGCTCCGGGTATGGTAGTACACACTCCCTATGTGTTTTCTATGGACACTTTATATTAGGTGGATATATCTGAATGCTCCGGGTATGGTAGTACACACTCCCTATGTGTTTTCTATGGACACTCTGTATTAGGTGGATATATCTGTATGCTCCGGGTACATTGATACACACTCCCTATGTGTTTTCTATGGACACTTATATGTATCTGTATATTCAACAAGGAACAAAGGAACCCATTTGTGAACATTTCCCTAAATCGTGAAGAAGTTTTATAAAACATCTGTAAACACAACGCAGAACACAAATTATGCTTCATAAATATATATCTTTATTATTTCATTCTCGAAGTCATTTCCATTAGACTTTGTCTTGTGTTCCTTGAGTCTGATGTATATATTAAATATCTTTATTATATTACTTCAAATAAATATATCACATTTTCTTCCAGTATCAAGCATATTTTCTGATGCTGTAGATTTCGGTAAGTCGTAGCCAGCTTTCTTGTCATTCCGTTTATATCACATTCATGTAGTTCCTGCAAAATAAGAAACAAAGATTCCATTGATATTGTTGGATAAATGGAGATAGAAATGCATCTTACTTTATATTCAGAAATTACTCTAGCTCTATTAACTCTTTTGAGAGCTGTCAGATTCTCGTGTAGCTCTATGAGCTGTTTGGAAAGCTATGAGATTTAATTGTAGCTCTATGAACTGTTTAGAAAGCTGTGAGACTTTCTTGTAGCTTTATGAACTATTCAGAAAGCTATGAGATCTTCTTGTAGCACTATGGACTGTTTAGAAAGCTATGAGATCTTCTTGTAGCACTATGGACTGTTTAGAGGTTTGTGAGACTTTCTTGTAGCTTTATGAACTATTCAGAAAGCTTTGAGATTTTCTTTTAGCTCTATGAACTGATTAGAAAGCTTTGAGATTTTCTTGTAGCTCTATGAGCTGTTTAGAAAGCTGTGAGGCTTTCTTGTAGCTTTATGAACCGGATACTTACATGGCGCAGGTGTGTAGCCGAACAGACTCTCGCACGTCTCTGCCAGCTGCGTCTGCGTCTGCGCACAGCTCGCACATGCGCAGTTGGTGAAGTGTAGCACTTCGACGGTTCGTGATGTTCCAGAAGGCCAGCAGGTGACGCTGTGCTCCACGTACTCTCCTTCTCCTTGACAACAGGTACAGTCAGCCTTGTGTCCAGCCTGGAGACGGGCAAAAAAATAAATTAATTTACTATGCAAAGTCTAAAGACAGGCAACAGAAGAAAAAACGTTAATTTACTATGCATAAATGCCCATAGGTTTGGTATTAAGAACTCGTACTCAACAGGCTTGTAAGTCTGGTACTAGATCGGCAATTAACAGATCAATATTTCCAGGCTAAGATTAAATCAGAAACATAATCGTGTTTGGAGTCCCCGTTTGCCCATCGGAATATTCACTCGGCTATCGCCTCGTTCATAATACTGCACGCTCCAAACTCGATGGGAACCGAGGATACAGATCAAACACTCATCAATTTCTTTCTTAATCATATGGAAGCCTTTTCGAGAAGAAATCGACACCCCGATTTTCGTAAATCGGGCCCCGATTTCTCCGAAATGAAATTTCTCAACCATCCAATGATGTCCAATGAAAGTAAGACAATAAATGCATTTGTATGTAACTCAGGCATACATCATGCCCAATGAGGGTTAGTGTCCGTACCTCGAAGGAGGTGTCCTTGAAGCGGATGGTGCTGGCGTCCTGGGAGGGGCACAGCCCGGAGCAGATGGAGACTGTGATCGGGGTCGGCGACAGACACTCCTGGCCGTTCTCGTCCGTCACGTTCAGAGTACGAGTCTGGTTCTTCGTCGTGCACTTCTGTTCTACCACTGCCGAGATAGAAAGAATATACATTAGTTAGTATGAGGTAATATATAGAAAAAAAATACACATTAGTCAGTAAGAACATGTATAGAAAAATGTTGGAGCACAGCGTCACCTGCTGGCCTTCTGGAACATCACGAACTGTGGAAGTGCTACACTTCACCAACATCCGCTTAATAATCTAGGCTCGTACATGTAGACCCTTATCTGTATGCCATAGAGACCCAGGGACGATGTGGGTCAACTTTATTTAACATTCATGGATGGTCTTATAGAAGGCTAATTCTGTCTGAGCGAACAAATTTAGATATTATCAAACGATAACCCTTGTACGAGGTACAGAAAAGGGGGAAAACTGGAAAGGGGAAACTCACCGACAATTGGTTGACAGTTGCAGCACTGGTCATTAGTTGGTGGAGCCAATGTGTAATTCTGAAATAAATAAATCCCAGATGAGTATTCTATACATGTACACCCTAGGTGCCTAGGTATGATCTACAAGGCTGTTAAAAACCTAAAGCTGTTTAATAAAATAAATGCACTAATTGTTCAATTCATTTCTATTTCAAAACCTTTAGCTGTGTGAAAAAATGAATGCATTAATTTTTACATTCAATGTTATTCTAAGACCTATAGCTGTGTAAGTAAATAAATACATTAATTCTTTCCATCTATTTCTATCTTAAATCCTCTAACTGTGTAAGAAAAGGAATACACTAATTTTTTTATTTATTTCTATCTTAAATCATATAGCTGTGTGAGAAATTAAATCCCCTAATTTTTCCATTCATTTCTAATTAAAAAAATATGACTGTGTGAGAAAATAAATGCATAATTTTTTCCATTCATTTCTCTTTTAAAACCTTTAGCTATGTAAGAAAATAAATCCACTATTTTTTTCCATTCATTCCTATTGATTTCGTGCCATGTGGTTAACCCTGTGTAGGAGTGTGTGCTCACCTCAGGACAGGAGCAGGTTCCCGTGATGTTGGTGGTCGACACCTCGCCGTACAGACACTCGTGATACAAGCACGGGTCAGTCTCGTTCTGCCAGGTTCCCGTCTTCGGCTGAAATATAGAACACAGACACACATCAGGATACTATAGAGGAAACCTATAACACAATATAACACACGGGGTATGTGAATACAGCGTAGTGAGACCTGAAACACCCACACCTTCACCAGGTTTATAGAGGAAACCTATGAAAGTGTAGGGTCAGAGCTTGTATCGCATCCAGTTTGATCAAGCTGAGTGAATTACGTTTATTATCCATGGTGTACAAAGTACCCATTGAGAATGTATGTAGACTCTATAAACCACTATCTATTGTTTATTATCCATGGTATACATAGTACCCATTGAGAATGTATGGAGATTCGATAAACCACTATCTATTGTTTATTATCCATGGTATACAAAATACCCATTGAGTATGTATGGAGACTCGATAAACCACTATCTATTGTTTATTATCCATGGTATACAAAGTACCCAATGAGAAGGTATGGAGACTCGATAAACCACTATCTATTGTTTATTATCCATGGTTTACAAAGTACCCAATGAGAAGGTATGGGGACTCAATAGATCTATTGTTTATTATCCATGGTTTACAAAGTACCCAATGAGAAGGTATGGGGACTCAATAGATCTATTGTTTATTATCCATGATATACAAAGTACACACCTCTCCATTGATGAGACACAGAACGCAGTCCTCGATGGGCACACAACTTCCGTTTCCGTGGCGGAAGAAGCCGGGCACGCATGCGCAGTCCTGGTAGAGAACCTGAGACTGGCAGTCGGAGATGTTGTTTACGTAGGCGGGGAATTCACACGTCTGTTCGCACGTTACGTTCACGTAATGCTCGTTCTCACCGCAAACTGCAATATAACACACGGGGTTTATGAATACAGCATAGTGATTCCTGAAACACTCACACCATGACAAGGTTTATTATCCGTAAGTTATACCCATTGAGAATGTATGAGGACTCAGTAAACATCCATTATTTATTATCCATGGTGTACAAAGTACCCTTTCAGAATGTATGGGGATTTAAAAACCACGACCTATTGTTTATTATCCATGGTATACAAAGTACCTATTGAGAATGTATGGGGACTCAATAAACCACAACCTATTGTTTATTATCCATGGTATACAAAGTCCCATCGAGAATGTCCGGAGTCTCATTAAACCACGACTCATTGTTTATTATGAATGGTATACTCAGGGCCCTGAGACCCACTTGTGCTTGATGTATTTGGATCCTAGACTCAAGCAGTTGCAGAAATGGAAAGTTAATTGGGTGCTAGTGTGTTATAGAAAACTATCCTTAGACTGAATGTAATCTAAACTTGTTATTCATGTATAATTGCACGCTCGTTCATCTATGATGAACATCCTATTTGTTCCTAGTAATTACGAAAGGGACTCACTTCCAGTGGTGGTGGTGATGAGGGTGGTGGTGGTGACCGCTGTGGTGGTGGTGGTCGGGCAGGTCTGGTTGTTGCACGGCTCCTGCTCGTATGACGGGCCCTGACAGTCCTCACCGTTACATTTAGGGGTCGGGTTGTTACAATAACGCTGACGGACGCGCACACCGCTGTCACCACAGGAGGCGCTGCAGCCGCTCCACGAGGACCAGGGACCGAACTCCCCGTCAACTGTAAGAGAGAGAAGAGAGATGAGTTTGTGTGTGTGAGAGGGAGAGAGAGAGAGGGGGATGTATGAGTGAGTGAGAGTGAGGGAGAGAGAGATGTATGAGTGAGTGAGAGTGTGAGAGAGAGAGGGGAGAGAGAGAGAGAGAGAGTGACCAGGGACCGAACTCCCCGTCAACTGTAAGAGAGAGAGATGTATGAGTGAGTGTGTGAGAGAGAGGAGACAGGGAGAGAGTGACCAGGGACCGAACTCCCCGTCCACTGTAAGAGAGATGTGTATGAGTGAGTGAGAGTGTGTGATAGAGAGGGGAGAGAGAGAGGGAGAGAGTGACCAGGGACCGAACTCCCCGTCAACTGTAAGAGAGAGAGATGTATGAGTGAGTGAGTGTGAGGGAGAGAGAGAGATGTATGAGTGAGTGAGAGTGTGAGAGTGTGTGAGAGAGAGGGGAGAGAGAGGGAGAGAGTGACCAGGGACCGAACTCTCCGTCAACTGTGAGGGAGAGAAGAGAGAGATAGATGTGTGAGTGAGCGAGGGAGAGAGTGACCAGGGACCGAACTCCCCGTCAGCTGTAAGAGAGATATGTATGAGTGAGTGAGTGTGAGGGAGAGAGAGAGATGTATGAGTGAGTGAGTGTGAGGGAGAGAGAGAGATGTATGAGTGAGTGAGAGTGTGAGAGTGTGAGAGAGAGAGGGGAGAGAGAGGGAGAGAGTGACCAGGGACCGAACTCCCCGTCAGCTGTAAGAGAGATATGTATGAGTGAGTGAGTGTGAGGGAGAGAGAGAGATGTATGAGTGAGTGAGAGTGTGAGAGAGAGAGGGGAGAGAGAGATGTATGAGTGAGTGAGAGTGTGGGAGAGAGAGAGAGAGAGAGAGAGGGAGAGAGTGACCAGGGACCGAACTCTCCGTCAACAGTAAGGGAGAGAGAGAGTGTGGGAGTGGAAGGGAGAGATATATGTATGAGTGAGAGTGTGGGGGAGAAGAATGGAGAGAGGGAGAGAGAGAGAGAGAGAGGGAGGGAGAAAGAGAGAGGGAGAGAGAGAGGGAGAGAGGAGAGATGTGTGAGTGGAGTGGGTATGTGAGGCAGACAGTATGAGTGAGTGAGTGAGTGAGTGAGTGAGTGAGTGAGTGAGAGAAGATACATGAAGGGGTGAGTAAGTGTGAGTATGTGAGACAGAAAGTCTATGTGAGTGAGGTTGAGTATATAGGTCAGAGATTGTGTAAGCGTGGGACAGAGTGTATACCAAATTGTTGAGTGAGAAGTGGACTTCATGAAAAGCAATAACTATTTATGAACAAATAGATATTGAAGATTTAAATTAAACGCATTTAATTAAAACATAACTAGATTGATTTACATGGAGGGGTAGTTCTGCCGGTTAAATCTTAATGTACAAATTTCCTTCAAAGAAGTTCTTCTCACCTTGAGATCCGTTGAGTGGAACACACACAATATCCAGAGCACTGTCACAGTAACTGAAATGAGACAAATACATTCATCATGATGACTGTCCGTTAATGTGTCCTTTTAAATAAAAGAGTTTATCTAACTCCTCCGATTCAATTTTAGACCTATCATGCTTTTATAGATGCTGTTGGTGCAACAGCCAATGAGAGTCAGAGCTCACAGATGCCAAGACTATCATGTCAACCCACTGTCTTTTCAATAAAACAGTTAAGTTCTTGACTCATAGTAGTACATAGTACATCTGTGTTTGAGTTCTTACTCCCTTCTTCTAAAAGTCTACAATTACAATCAAATATGCCAAGCTCGATGGCTGAGTGGTAGTGGTGTTAGCCTTAAGCATGGGAGATTGTGGGTTCAAACCCCAGTCAGGTCATACCAAGGACTTACACAAAAATGGGACCCACTGCTCACCCGCCAGTAGAATAAGGATTAGGGGGCCAGGGTCTGAGTGGAAGAACGGCTCTATCGCCGAATTTGGAGTACACGCAATATTCCTTTAATACAAATTGCTTTAAAAAAAACCAAAAAAAAACCGAGTTAGGCCACTCAAAAAAAACCACTTGTTTCTCATCACCAAGCCATGAAAAATATGACGAGGCCCCCCTTTTTATTTATTTATTTTTTTTTTTGCTCACCAGACGGTACACTCGGTGGAGTTGATGGTCTCGTAGATCTCCCACACCGCCCCCGTGTGGTCGGTGCACACACACCCGTTCTGGTCGACGTTGCACGGGCGAGACTCCGACTCGGGTTCCTCACACAGCGTCCCGTTACCGGAGGCGGGCGGGTTCTGACTGGACCTGAAAACCGGACACCATACAGAGGTTTACATCACCGTGCATTTATATGTAACTCTCATCTCTTAATTCATAGACTCTATATTCAGGGACAATCAACTGATGGTAACTAACTATTCATGGAAGAACTGTATCATTAAAGAATGAAGAAAGATTTAATAAAAAGAAATATGAAAAAATAGCGCACAATAATGAGACTATATAAGGCAGAATTTCGAAAATATTCAGAAGTTATATATTTTAGTAGTTCATCTATATATCACTGGTGTTGACACATTTTTTTCCGTCGGGAAAGGAGGAATATTCATTGTGGCAAAGTGATTGATCGGTATCTGTCGATTTAGATTGTTTTATGGCCACAATGACAAGCCTTAGCGTTGTAAAATCAAGAAAACGTATCATTTTTGAGTAAGTGGTGATTTTTACCTGGTTCTGAACTGGACACCGTCACAGTTGGCCGAACACTCGCTCCATTCAGCCCACTCCGTGTACCCACAGTCCACTGTAAGACAATCAGGCATGAGTCACAACATAGTACAGACTATTTCTGAAGATCAACAAAATCAGGTGTCGCTGAATTCTATAGGACTAGGTGACAAGCGCTTGGATAGCTAAAAAATAAAGTAAACCAATTCAGACATGTTAGTCCCTATATATGAATCCAACTTTAGGCCCGTTTCCATGCTCTTTGGTGTTTTTTGTTTTTTATTTAGTTTTTAATGCTTTTATTATACTGGAGTTTGCCATTAGGCCATTAAGGCCTATCTTCCATGGTGTCCAGTCTCGATGTTTCTAGTAAAGCCTTGTCCATGTATTGGACTTACAGTATGGCTGCACAAACATGAAATGAAGAAATCTTAACTAACACCTCGGTAACAGAATTGCGCTCATAAATCATGTATATGTATGCTGACAATAATGATATGAGTAAGAAACAATGAAATGGTGTATATCTTACCACTGCAGTTCTTCGGCGTACAATGGTAGTTCCCTTCAGTGCACTCACTGAAAATAAGACAGAGAAACACTGGTTACAAACATGTTGAGAAGGAAGTGATAACAAGTCGCTAAGGAGATTATTCAGAGGTACCTCTTTGAAAACTGGTTCGCACGGCTTTAGTTATTCTTTTTATCTCACCCCTGGAATAAATGTCCATAGGCTTAACATTGGGATCTCGTTCTCCATGCCCCTTCTAGTATTGTAGTCCGTTCTCCATGGTCTATATCCTGTTTGCTGCCCATTCTATTAGTGTGATCAGGGGTGAGATAAATACAGAAAGCAACTCGTTTTGGTCAAAGAAGTCATTCTTCAACTCGTTTGACTGCTATGTGATATTCACTCGGCTGTCACCTCGTTTATATCACTCCGCATTAAACTCATGGAGAACGACGACTTTGACCAAAACTTGTTGGTTTCTTCTTTATTCTTTGTCTGATTTCAGTTGGTTACAGCTGAAAGGGCTGTAATTTATCAAATCTCTTCCAGGCACAGGCAGCTGCTGACAACTGCTCAGAGATGCTCAAAGATGCTCAAAGATGCTCAGAGCTGCTCAGAAGCGCTCAGAGCGGCTCTGTATATATACCGCTAGATACTACAGGAAGGAGAATTTACTACTCACCAGACTTCACACTCCGTTTCGTTTCTGAATCCTGCAGGATACGTGTTTCCAAGTGAATCTGTACATGCGCAGTTGATGACCTCGACACAGTCTCCGTAACCATCCTCAACCTGGTGTGACAAAGACATTCAATGTAGAATTAATGCATTCCACCTGGTGTGACAAAGATATTCAATGTAGAATTAATGCATTGTCCAAATACTCTCTAATGAGCATGGAATGACCATCAGGAACCTATGTATCATGCAAAGAAGAATTTTATGATAAATTACAATCAACCATACCATATCCCAAGACATTGTTTGCAACGCTGAAAATCATTCCTGAATACTGTTGGCATATTACTACCACAATGCTATCTCTATTTTTAATTGTCTACTCTTGCTTATTCTATCGGGAATAATTGCTCGCAGGTGTCAGATTCTATATTACTATACACCTATGGCCGAACATGTATGAAATACTGCCCGCTGTTAGGGGTGTAGTATAAATAATGTTCGTGCCCGCTGTGACAGCGGGCTGTAGTGAATTGCAGTAGTCTTTGAGGTCTTTGTAAAATTAATAAAAGGGCGTTTTAAATGATTGGGAGGTGTATAGTAATAAGACAACGTAGTGACTGAGTGTGTACGGTGTCCGTTCTCGGTGATTTGATGAAATAAATACGGCCCTCCCACCTGCGGTGTCGGGCCGTATTTTCATCATCAAATGACCTCGAACGGCCATCCGTATTGGCTCAGTAACCACGTTTTCTCATAATATGGGTAGGTGTGAACTGGGCTCAATAAAGTCTAGGAGAAATAGATAAAATGAGGACTCACGGTTCCGTTAGGACAGTGGCAGCCGGGCACGCAGGTCTCCGGCTCCACGCAGGTGGTGCCATCACTGTGGTCGGCGCACGAGGCCGGACAATGCGTATAGTTGTCACAGCCGATCCAGATATGAGGGTACTCGCACACTGTAAACCAATCAGAATAGACGTTACAACCTGTACTGTATACCCATGGCGTATATACTGTAATCTGATACGAGGATACTCAGACATTGTAAACCAATCAGAATAGTCGTTACATAATACTCACACACTGTAAACCAATCAGAATAGATGTTACAAACTGATACCCATGGCGTATATATACTGTAATCTGATACGAGGATACTCAGACATTGTAAACCAATCAGAATAGACGTTGCAACCTGTACTGTATACCCATGGCGTCTATACTGTAATCTGATACGAGGATACTCAGACAGTGTAAACCAATCAGAAAAGTCATTACAACCTGTACTCTATACCCATGGTGTATATACTGTAAAAGTATTGGCTTGACGATCGGCAGTTGTCACGTTTTTAGTCATCGGCAGGTTTATGGAGAAACCAAACAAGAGTTAGTCGTGTTGTTGTTTATCTCACGACGGCAAGATCGCGTATTACTGCGCGAGGCGAAGCCGAGAGCAGTAATGAACAGTGTGATGAACAATAACTTGACTAATGCGAGTTTGGTTTAGAATTTATCCTACCCCACCCGTCTAAATTACTTCTACATTAACCAATGATGTCATTTGTCAAGTGTATCCCACTAGAGGGATAACTCCAGACCAAATACAGTGACCCAATGTTAAGCCTATGGAGTTTTTTATTAGGGGTAGGATAAAGAGTGCTACTCACCAGTGTTATTGCAGCTCTCAGGCACGTCACAGCTTTCCGTCTCCGTGTCACATCCCAGACACTGCTCGCCGTTGTTGACGCTGAAGTCCTTGACTCGGTTACGGAGTCGTGTTCCACCACAGTCTGTGGTGCAGTTACTCCACGACGACCAGGAGGTCCACTCACATCCTACACGATAGAAAAAAACAAAATCAGCATTCATATCCACGAGAGAAAAACCAAAATCAGCATTCATATCCAGGGCTACTTGTTTCAGGCAGGTCTCAGGGGCATCAGAACATTTTTAAAGTAGGAGAGAACTGAAAAACTGCTGACTTTTTGCTGACCTCTATAGCAAAAGGAACTTTTTTTTTCGTCTACCATGGTTTTGAGGCCGTATACCACAGATTTTAATCCGTATACCACAGTTATGGTATCCGACTTGTTTTATACAATGGGTAGTGGTTTATTGAGTTCCCATACTATTTCAATGGGGGCTTTGTATACGATGGATAATAATATGTTTGAACGTACCTCCGCAGTTCTCTATGTTGCAGATTTCCACTTGGGTGTCCCCGGGCACGGGGTCACATGGGTGTCCGTTGGGACCGGCAGGTGTGAAGGTACGGGTCCGGTTACGCATTCCCTGACCGCAGTCTACAGAGCAGTCTGTCCACTCACTCCAAGGATGCCACTCGCAGTCTGCAAAATAACATGTACAACATATATCGGCATTTATCAATGTTTACAGTTTCATTAACAAACATTTTTTTTTTTCATAATTTTTTTTTTTTTTTTTTAAATTAATTTAGGATACATGTCTCTCAGACACAGCCGAAGTTTTCAGACACAATCATGGAATCTTGAGTATGTACACGAATCATACATGATTAAGATACATCTAGATGAAGAAGAGTAAGGCAGAATGCCAGTTGTGGAAAGAGGTAGATGGGTGAGTGAGAGATGTGTATAGATATTTACGTACATACCCTCGCCGAAAATTAGAAAGTCTAGTTCCAAACGCTTTTCATAAATTCTATAGATGAGGATTTTCGATTCCTAAGGATAAGCTTCGGAGTGTTGTATATTCTAATGTCAATTCTAGCTACTTTTATAATCTCTTAAAAAAAGCGTAATGAAAATATAACTTACCGACGCAGTTATTTTGGCTACAAGTTATTTGATGGTTTCCATCGCATTCACTGGAGAAAAGCACAAAAAGGATATTTCAAATAGTGGTCTCATGATAACAGATGAAGTGGACAGTGTTGTATACCAGAAATACTATGTCCTTGGACTGAGTATTAACCAGCTTAAATAAATACTAAAAAACACATACGATTTGAAAAGTGCGACATAACAGGTAGTTATTTAAGTATAAGACACAGTAGGCATAAATGATTTTAATCGTTCCTCTGCATTCTGGTGTTAAGTGGTATACACATATAGAAAATTATAACATACAAAATAAACAAAATAAAACATAATAAAAATAAAACCCACTTGTTCTCTACACTCTGCCATTAGATGGTATTCACATATAGAAAATCATGACTTACCAGACACGGCAGTTGCTGTAGAGCGGAACTCCGACCTCGAGTGAATCTCCCACATGGAGCTGCTCAGCAGTGGAGCTGTACCCAACGATGTTGTCCTTCTCGATCCAGGCGACTGGCCCATTGGCGACCGGTGGGTGGCCGAATATCGTTTCGTATGCATTCGCATCAAAGACGCAATAGGGAGTGGGTGTTGTGGTGGTCAGCCCTGTTACAAAACAGTTATATGTAAATGTAAGGATGGTGTCCACATTACCAGTAGTTATTCAATTTATTATTCACCTTTAAACATAATATTAGTAAAAAAAAAAAGAATCGTATGAATTCAGGATAGGGGCCTTAACTTCTAAACTTATGTAGTTCCATAAAACACCTTCAGGTGGCAGCTCTGTTGAATATGACAAGAATTCAGGCAAGACATATAAATAAAATTTTGTGGGTTTTAGTGTCCAAAGTTAGATATATATATATATATCATTTTGCCATTGATTTATTTTCGGTCGATTTCATATAAATTCATGTGATTCAGCATTTCAAAATACCTTATTAAAAGTAAAAGGCTATGAGAGCTAGGCTTTTCACTATCTGCCTGCACGTTAGGGGACTATTTCTGTAAAACCCTCAGGGTTACTGATACTCCAGATACATCCAATGGCGACTTTGTAATGGATTGATGAAAGAATGAGAAGCCAGTGGCATGTTATAGGATATTTTATAAGAAGAATGGCCCAAAAAACTAACCTAACGTAGTTGTTCCATTGGTAACGACAGAGGTTGTTGTTGTAGTAGAAATAATGCCAGTAGAGGTTGTGAGGAATGGTGTTGTAGTGGTGAGAAGTATTGGTGTTGTCGTTCCTGATATACCTGATGAGGTTGTTGTTCCTGAAACCAGAGAAGTGCTGGTTGTTTCGGATACACCTCCTGTAGTTGTTGTTCCTGACACTCCTGATGTTGTGGTTGTGCCAGTAGGTGTCAGGGTGCTTCCAGCACCTCCAGTAGTTGTTGTTCCTGAAACACCTGGTGTAGTAGTTGTTCCTGATACACCTGATGTGGTGGTTGTGCCAGTAGGTGTCAGTGTACTTCCAGCACCTCCTGTAGTTGTTGTTCCTGATACACCTGATGTGGTTGTTGTGCCAGTAGGTGTCAGGGTACTTCCAGCACCTCCTGTAGTTGTTGTTCCTGATACACCTGATGTGGTTGTTGTGCCAGTAGGTGTCAGTGTGCTTCCAGCCCCTCCTGTAGTTGTTGTTCCTGATACACCTGGTGTGGTGGTTGTTCCTGACACTCCTGAGGTGGTTGTTGTACCAATAGGTGTCAGGGTGCTTGCAACACCTCCTGTAGTTGTTGTTCCTGATACGCCAGTGGTAGATGTAGTTACTGGTACACCAGTTGTTGTTGAAACTTCTTCACAAAACTCTGCTACAAAGTCTTTCAGAATCGGTTGGCCATTAACTGTCTCTATTGTCAACTCAATCCATCCAACTGAATATGTTATCATTCCAATAGTTGGCTGAACAAGATATTCTTGGTTGTTGTCTGGGAAATATAGCTGTAGAAATAGAAATGTATTCAAGCATAAATGTTTGTGCTACTAAGGTAATGCATAGAGTGTCCATGGACAGTATTTCCATTAAAAGGACCCACCTAACTAAAAAGTAAAGGATCATCCCAATATACTCCCAAATCAATGCAAATCTCGCAAGACCATGGTTATCATACCAATCATGAATTTGACAGAATATCTAAAAGTACAAAATTATGTTTCCTTCTAAAGGTCAAATATCTCTATATTGTAGTGGAATGTCTATATCATTATTAATTATTTAAGCACAATAATGGAATGTGACATTTTGGCTTACCTGATTCCAGAAATATTTGAAACCATCTGTTCCATAGATCTCCATTGTAACTGTGACACCACCAACAGTGACAAAGCTGAAATCAAGAAGGTGTTGTGCACCTCCAGGCAGAGTGGATGCAATGATAATTTTGGCTGTGTTGTTGCTGTCGACAACTGGGGAGAATGTGGCACCTGAACCTTTCAAGATGTCAGAAGCATTAACTCCTCCATTCGTAAGTAGGGTGAAATAGTCCGGATGGGCTGCATCAAGCAAGGTTACCACGCATGGAGCTGAAAGAGTAAGAAGTTGGATGAGCATATGTCTATCATAATGAACATGATTAACAAAGTGTCTAAACTATTGAAGTCACAAAACACACATACATCCTCAAGGAAAATAGTGAATAAATGGAAACATTTTCACATACTTGTTGTTGATGTTGGTTGAGTTGTTGTTCCACCAACAGCTGTTGTTGTTGTACCAGATACCGCAGTTGTTGTTGTTCCTGATACACTTGGAGTAGTTGTTGTTCCTGATACACCTGGTGTGGTAGTTGTTCCTGACACTCCTGATGTGGTGGTTGTACCAGTAGGTGTCAGGGTGCTTCCAGCACCTCCTGTAGTTGTTGTTCCTGATACACCTGATGTGGTGGTTGTGCCAGTAGGTGTCAGTGTGCTTCCAGCACCTCCTGTAGTTGTTGTTCCTGATACACCTGATGTGGTTGTTGTGCCAGTAGGTGTCAGTGTGCTTCCAACACCTCCTGTAGTTGTTGTTCCTGATACACCTGATGTGGTTGTTGTGCCAGTAGGTGTCAGTGTGCTTCCAGCACCTCCTGTAGTTGTTGTTCCTGATACACCTGATGTGGTGGTTGTACCAATAGGTGTCAGTGTGCTTCCAGCACCTCCTGTAGTTGTTGTTCCTGAGACACCTGATGTGGTGGTTGTGCCAGTAGGTGTCAGGGTGCTTCCAGCCCCTCCTGTAGTTGTTGTTCCTGAGACACCTGATGTGGTTGTTGTGCCAGTAGGTGTCAGGGTGCTTCCAGCCCCTCCTGTAGTTGTTGTTCCTGAAACACCTGGTGTGGTAGTTGTTCCTGACACTCCTGAGGTGGTTGTTGTACCAATAGGTGTCAGGGTGCTTGCAACACCTCCTGTTGTTGTTGTTCCTGATACGCCAGTGGTAGATGTAGTTACTGGTACACCAGTTGTTGTTGAAACTTCTTCACAAAACTCTGCTACAAAGTCTTTCAGAATCGGTTGGCCATTAACTGTCTCTATTGTCAACTCAATCCATCCAACTGAATATGTTATCATTCCAATAGTTGGCTGAACAAGATACTCTTGGTTGTTGTCTGGGAAATATAGCTGTAGAAATAGAAATTTATTCAAGCATAAATGTTTGTGCTACTAAGGTAATGCATAGAGTGTCCATGGACAGTAATTCCATTAAAAGGACCCATCTAACTAGAAAGTAAAGGATTATCCCAATATACTCTCAAATCAATGCAAATCTCTCAAGACCATGGTTATCATACCAATCATGAATTTGACAGAATATCTAAAAGTGCAAAGTTGTGTTTCCTTCTAAAGGTCAAATATCTCTTTATTGTACTGAAATGTCTATTTCATTGTAATTTTTTTAAGCACAATAATGGAATGTGACATTTTGGCTTACCTGATTCCAGAAATATTTGAAACCATCTGTTCCATAGATCTCCATCGTAACTGTGACACCACCAACAGTGACAAAGCTGAAATCAAGAAGGTGTTGTGCACCTCCAGGCAGAGTTGATGCAATGATAATTTTGGCTGTGTTGTTGCTGTCGACAACTGGGGAGAATGTGGCACCTGAACCTTCCAAGATGTCAGAAGCATTAACTCCTCCATTTGTAAGTAGGGTGAAATAGTCCGGATGGGCTGCATCAAGCAAGGTTACCACGCATGGAGCTGAAAGAGTAAGAAGTTGGATGAGCATATGTCTATCATAATGAACATGATTAACAAAGTGTCTAAACTATTGAAGTCACAAAACACACATACATCCTCAGGGAAAATAGTGAATAAATGGAAACATTTTCACATACTTGTTGTTGATGTTGGTTGAGTTGTTGTTTCACCAACAGCTGTTGTTGTTGTACCAGATACTGCAGTTGTTGTTGTTCCTGATACACTTGGAGTAGTTGTTGTTCCTGATACACCTGGTGTGGTAGTTGTTCCTGACACTCCTGATGTGGTGGTTGTGCCAGTAGGTGTCAGGGTGCTTCCAGCACCTCCTGTAGTTGTTGTTCCTGATACACCTGATGTGGTGGTTGTGCCAGTAGGTGTCAGTGTGCTTCCAACACCTCCTGTAGTTGTTGTTCCTGATACACCTGATGTGGTGGTTGTGCCAGTAGGTGTCAGTGTGCTTCCAGCCCCTCCTGTAGTTGTTGTTCCTGAGACACCTGATGTGGTTGTTGTGCCAGTAGGTGTCAGGGTGCTTCCAGCACCTCCCGTAGTTGTTGTTCCTGATACACTTGATGTGGTGGTTGTGCCAGTGGGTGTCTGGGTGCTTCCAGCCCCTCCTGTAGTTGTTGTTCCTGAAACACCTGGTGTGGTAGTTGTTCCTGACACTCCTGAGGTGGTTGTTGTACCAATAGGTGTCAGGGTGCTTGCAACACCTCCTGTAGTTGTTGTTCCTGATACGCCAGTGGTAGATGTAGTTGCTGGTACACCAGTTGTTGTTGAAACTTCTTCACAAAACTCTGCTACAAAGTCTTTCAGAATCGGTTGGCCATTAACTGTCTCTATTGTCAACTCAATCCATCCAACTGAATATGTTATCATTCCAATAGTTGGCTGAACAAGATACTCTTGATTGTTGTCTGGGAAATATAGCTGTAGAAATAGAAATTTATTCAAGCATAAATGTTTGTGCTACTAAGGTAATGCATAGAGTGTCCATGGACAGTATTTCCATTAAAAGGACCCATCTAACTAGAAAGTAAAGGATTATCCCAATATACTCACAAATCAATGCAAATCTCTCAAGACCATGGTTATCATACCAATCATGAATTTGACAGAATATCTAAAAGTGCAAAGTTGTGTTTCCTTCTAAAGGTCAAATATCTCTTTATTGTACTGAAATGTCTATTTCATTGTAATTTTTTTAAGCACAATAATGGAATGTGACATTTTGGCTTACCTGATTCCAGAAATATTTGAAACCATCTGTTCCATAGATCTCCATTGTAACTGTGACACCACCAACAGTGACAAAGCTGAAATCAAGAAGGTGTTGTGCACCTCCAGGCAGAGTGGATGCAATGATAATTTTGGCTGTGTTGTTGCTGTCGACAACTGGGGAGAATGTGGCACCTGAACCTTTCAAGATGTCAGAAGCATTAACTCCTCCATTCGTAAGTAGGGTGAAATAGTCCGGATGGGCTGCATCGAGCAAGGTTACCACGCATGGAGCTGAAAGTGTAAGAAGTTGGATAAGCATATGTCTATCATAATGAACATGATTAACAAAGTGTCTAAACTATTGAAGTCACAAAACACACATACATCCTCAGGGAAAATAGTGAATAAATGGAAACATTTTCACATACTTGTTGTTGATGTTGGTTGAGTTGTTGTTCCACCAACAGCTGTTGTTGTTGTACCAGACACTGCAGTTGTTGTTGTTCCTGATACACTTGGAGTAGTTGTTGTTCCTGATACACCTGGTGTGGTAGTTGTTCCTGACACTCCTGATGTGGTTGTTGTGCCAGTAGGTGTCAGGGTGCTTCCAGCACCTCCTGTAGTTGTTGTTCCTGATACACCTGATGTGGTGGTTGTGCCAGTAGGTGTCAGTGTGCTTCCAGCACCTCCTGTAGTTGTTGTTCCTGAGACACCTGATGTGGTTGTTGTGCCAGTAGGTGTCAGGGTGCTTCCAGCACCTCCTGTAGTTGTTGTTCCTGATACACCTGGTGTGGTAGTTGTTCCTGACACTCCTGATGTGGTGGTTGTACCAGTAGGTGTCAAGGTGCTTCCAGCACCTCCTGTAGTTGTTGTTCCTGATACACCTGATGTGGTGGTTGTGCCAGTAGGTGTCAGTGTGCTTCCAGCACCTCCTGTAGTTGTTGTTCCTGAGACACCTGATGTGGTTGTTGTGCCAGTAGGTGTCAGGGTGCTTCCAGCACCTCCTGTAGTTGTAGTTCCTGAGACACCTGATGTGGTGGTTGTGCCAGTAGGTGTCAAGGTGCTTCCAGCCCCTCCTGTAGTTGTTGTTCCTGAAACACCTGGTGTGGTAGTTGTTCCTGACACTCCTGAGGTGGTTGTTGTACCAATAGGTGTCAGGGTGCTTGCAACACCTCCTGTAGTTGTTGTTTCTGATACGCCAGTGGTAGATGTAGTTGCTGGTACACCAGTTGTAGTTGAAACTTCTTCACAAAACTCTGCTACAAAGTCTTTCAGAATCGGTTGGCCATTAACTGTCTCTATTGTCAACTCAATCCATCCAACTGAATATGTTATCATTCCAATAGTTGGCTGAACAAGATATTCTTGGTTGTTGTCTGGGAAATATAGCTGTAGAAATAGAAATGTATTCAAGCATAAATGTTTGTACTACTAAGGTAATGCATAGAGTGTCCATGGACAGTATTTCCATTAAAAGGACCCATCTAGCTAAAAAGTAAAGGATCATCCCAATATACTCTCAAATCAATGCAAATCTCTCAAGACCATGGTTATCATACCAATCATGAATTTGACAGAATATCTAAAAGTACAAAGTTGTGTTTCCTTTTTAAGGTCAAATATCTCTATATTGTACTGGAATGTCTATATCATTATTTATTATTTAAGCACAATAATGGAATGTGACATTTTGGCTTACCTGATTCCAGAAATATTTGAAACCATCTGTTCCATAGATCTCCATTGTAACTGTGACACCACCAACAGTGACAAAGCTGAAATCAAGAAGGTGTTGTGCACCTCCAGGCAGAGTTGATGCAATGATAATTTTGGCTGTGTTGTTGCTGTCGACAACTGGGGAGAATGTGGCACCTGAACCTTTCAAGATGTCAGAAGCATTAACTCCTCCATTCGTAAGTAGGGTGAAATAGTCCGGATGGGCTGCATCAAGCAAGGTTACCACGCATGGAGCTGAAAGAGTAAGAAGTTGGATAAGCATATGTCTATCATAATTAACATGATTAACAAAGTGTCTAAACTATTGAAGTCACAAAACACACATACATCCTCAGGGGAAATAGTGAATAAATGGAAACATTTTCACATACTTGTTGTTGATGTTGGTTGAGTTGTTGTTCCACCAACAGCTGTTGTTGTTGTACCAGATACTGCAGTTGTTGTTGTTCCTGATACACTTGGAGTGGTCGTTGTTCCTGATACACCTGGTGTGGTAGTTGTTCCTGATACTCCTGATGTGGTGGTTGTACCAGTAGGTGTCAGGGTGCTTCCAGCACCTCCTGTAGTTGTTGTTCCTGATACACCTAATGTGGTGGTTGTGCCAGTAGGTGTCAGTGTGCTTCCAGCACCTCCTGTAGTTGTTGTTCCTGAGACACCTGGTGTGGTAGTTGTGCCAGTAGGTGTCAGTGTGCTTCCAGCACCTCCTGTAGTTGTTGTTCCTGATACACCTGATGTGGTGGTTGTGCCAGTAGGTGTCAGTGTGCTTCCAGCACCTACTGTAGTTGTTGTTCCTGAGACACCTGATGTGGTTGTTGTGCCAGTAGGTGTCAGGGTGCTTCCAGCACCTCCTGTAGTTGTAGTTCCTGATACACCTGATGTGGTGGTTGTGCCAGTAGGTGTCAGTGTGCTTCCAGCCCCTCCTGTAGTTGTTGTTCCTGATACACCTGGTGTGGTGGTTGTTCCTGACACTCCTGAGGTGGTTGTTGTACCAATAGGTGTCAGGGTGCTTGCAACACCTCCTGTAGTTGTTGTTCCTGATACGCCAGTGGTAGATGTAGTTACTGGTACACCAGTTGTAGTTGAAACTTCTTCACAAAACTCTGCTACAAAGTCTTTCAGAATCGGTTGGCCATTAACTGTCTCTATTGTCAACTCAATCCATCCAACTGAATATGTTATCATTCCAATAGTTGGCTGAACAAGATATTCTTGGTTGTTGTCTGGGAAATATAGCTGTAGAAATAGAAATGTATTCAAGCATAAATGTTTGTGCTACTAAGGTAATGCATAGAGTGTCCATGGACAGTATTTCCATTAAAAGGACCCATCTAGCTAAAAAGTAAAGGATCATCCCAATATACTCTCAAATCAATGCAAATCTCTCAAGACCATGGTTATCATACCAATCATGAGTTTGACAATATCTAAAAGTACAAAGTTGTGTTTCCTTCTAAAGGTCAAATATCTCTTTATTGTACTGGAATGTCTATATCATTATTAATTATTTAAGCACAATAATGGAATGTGACATTTTGGCTTACCTGATTCCAGAAATATTTGAAACCATCTGTTCCATAGATCTCCATTGTAACTGTGACACCACCAACAGTGACAAAGCTGAAATCAAGAAGGTGTTGTGCACCTCCAGGCAGAGTTGATGCAATGATAATTTTGGCTGTGTTGTTGCTGTCGACAACTGGGGAGAATGTGGCCCCTGAACCTTTCAAGATGTCAGAAGCATTAACTCCTCCATTCGTAAGTAGGGTGAAATAGTCCGGATGGGCTGCATCGAGCAAGGTTACCACGCATGGAGCTGAAAGAGTAAGAAGTTGGATAAGCATATGTCTATCATAATGAACATGATTAACAAAGTGTCTAAACTATTGAAGTCACATCCTCAGGGAAAATAGTGAATAAATGGAAACATTTTCACATACTTGTTGTTGATGTTGGTTGAGTTGTTGTTCCACCAACAGCTGTTGTTGTTGTACCAGATACTGCAGTTGTTGTTGTTCCTGATACACTTGGAGTAGTTGTTGTTCCTGATACACCTGGTGTGGTAGTTGTTCCTGACACTCCTGATGTGGTCGTTGTGCCAGTAGGTGTCAGAGTACTTCCAGCACCTCCTGTAGTTGTTGTCCCTGATACACCTGTTGTGGTGGTTGTACCAATAGGTGTCAGGGTGCTTGCAACACCTTCTGTAGTTGTTGTTCCTGACACTCCTGATGTGGTAGTTGTGCCAGTAGGTGTCAGGGTGCTTCCAGCACCTCCTGTAGTTGTTGTTCCTGATACACCTGGTGTGGTAGTTGTTCCTGATACACCTGATGTGGTTGTTGTACCAGTAGGTGTCAGTGTACTTCCAGCACCTCCTGTAGTTGTTGTTCCTGATACACCTGATGTGGTGGTTGTGCCAGTAGGTGTCAGTGTACTTCCAGCACCTCCTGTAGTTGTTGTTCCTGATACACCTGATGTGGTGGTTGTACCAATAGGTGTAAGGGTGCTTCCGTTACCTCCTGTAGTTGTTGTTCCTGATACACCTGAAGTGGTTGTTGTGCCAGTAGGTGTCAGGGTGCTTCCAGCACCTCCTGTAGTTGTTGTTCCTGATACTCCTGGTGTGGTGGTTGTGCCAGTAGGTGTCAGGGTGCTTCCAACCCCTCCTGTAGTTGTTGTTATACCAGTTGTAGCTGAGGTAGTGGTAACTCCTTCAGTGGTAGTTGAGGTAGTTGTTGATATTTCTTCACAGAATTCGGCAATAAAGTCCTTCATATAGGCATTGTTGTCGTTAGATATGACCGTTATTTCGATTCTCCCTACAGCATTTCCCATGATGCTCAACGTAGGTTTTACCACATACTCTTGTCCACTATCCGGGAAAGTTAGCTGAAGTGAATTTTATAAATGCAACAATTAGATTTAAATTTTAATCTCATACCCTTATTAGTGTCTCTATCTTGATACGACAAATTTCTGTGAGCCAAGGTCCATATTTTACACATTCATTTATCAATGTTGTCAGATTTTACTTGAGAAATTCATTCATTTTGTAAACAACAATCAGAAACCCCCTTTTCCTCATAAATCTATTTTGATTATTCTTCAGACTACAAATTTTATGTTTTAGAAAGTGAATTACCTGATTCCAGAAGTATTTGAAACCTTGTGGTCCATAAATTTCCATGACAACTGTGACACCTCCTCGGACGATCAGGCTAAAATCTATAAGACCAGTGATACCTCCTGGGAAGATGCTCTCAACGATAACCTTAGCTTGACCGTTGCTATCGAAAGTTGGTGTGTAGACTGTGCCAGAACCACTCAAAACATCAGTAGCATCCTGTCCAAGATCACCAAGGATGGTGAACCCATCCATATTTGCATAATCCAGAATTGTTGTTCCGTATGCGCAAGGGGCTGTAAAAGACGTAAGATGGGTATTAAAGGGGGCCTCAAGTAATCAACATAAAGGTTTGATCTTCATAATAATTAAACTTTCACATCACCTATTCTGATCTAATATCCACATACTTATAGTAATTAAACCTCCTATATATCATAGAGGAAACTTATGAAAGGTTGCAGTCAGAGATATTATTCTGTCTCCTTTGAATCGTGTAGTAATTCACAAAGCGAAAGCACGTGAATAACATAGCGATTCAAACAAGATGGGTTCGAGATCTGGCCCTAAACTTGAATAGGATTCTATTTTTAGCTCACCCTTTATCAATACCAGTGTGATACTGGGCATAGCCAGAAGAAGGATCTCGATTGACTTGTCCTTTATATCGAGTTTGTTTTTTATATCATTCCTCAATCAGGTTCTAACCTCAAGGGTCGAATTACTCTTAACCCTTTAAGAACGGGTGCCTGTGGCCAAGCTACCGCCTGGAGGACTGGCTCTGGTGGCACCTTTCACTACTAGGGGACGGGCACATGGTTGTAAAAACCCACAATTCAATTGTTTAATCATGTGATATGATTATAATCTTAAATATTTTATTTCTTTTGAATAGAAATACTAATAATGGTATTTAGGTGTGAGACGTGGCTAAGCTGATATTACTAATAATGGTATTTATACATACATTCCGTGAAAATTTCACTAATGTTTCTCTATTATATTTTGTTAAAAACGATTTTGTGGATTTTTGAGAAATGATGCCTCAAGGCTTCATTCGCCCTGGCCTGGATAATGCCTCAAGGCATTATTTGCCCTTAAAGGGTTGATGTGTAACAGATGTGAAATTGCTTACTTGTCGTTGTTCCACTGGATTGACTTGTGGTTGGTTCGTATGCCGTCGTGCTTGTGGATAACCCAGGGGTAGAAGTTGTTGAAGATGCTTCTGCAAAAGAAATACCAAATATATCACATGATCTGTCTAACATCTTACTTAATAACATTTCCTATATAAGATAGATAAAAGTGATATTGAAGAAAAATATGATAAGTAAAAAAGTCTAAATATCTTGATCAATGAATGGTGCTCATTGCATGAAGATAACTTAAACTCTTTTTTTCTCTTATTATCAAATCTTTGTACTTATGAGCGATCTCTGTTATGAGTGACAAAAAAAGTTGTAAGTTACGAGTGCTTATTGAAAAGCCTGATAAATAAGACATTGTTGGACAATGTTTGTGAAAACAAATAGTTCCGAAAAAGTCTGTACCGAATTGAGTTGTGATTATCGGAGTTGTGGTTGTGGTTGGGGAAGAGGGAGATGTCGTCGTAGAGATTGATGCACCAGTTGTGGTAGTTGTCCCAGAAACACCTGGTGTTGTAGTTGTTCCTGACACTCCAGATGTTGTAGTTGTTGCAGATATTCCTGGTGTAGTTGTTGTTCCTGACACACCTGGTATGGTAGTTGTGCCAGTAGGTGTCAGTGTGCTTCCAACCCCTCCTGTAGTTGTTGTTCCTGACACTCCTGGTGTGGTAGTTGTGCCAGTAGGTGTCAGTGTGCTTCCAACCCCTCCTGTAGTTGTTGTTCCTGATACACCTGGTGTGGTGGTTGTGCCAGTAGGTGTCAGGGTGCTTCCAGCACCTCCTGTAGTTGTTGTTCCTGATACAACTGATGTGGTGGTTGTGCCAGTAGGTGTCAGTGTGCTTCCAGCACCTCCTGTAGTTGTTGTTCCTGATACACCTGGTGTGGTAGTTGTTCCTGACACTCCAGATGTTGTAGTTGTTGCAGATATTCCTGGTGTAGTTGTTGTTCCTGACACTCCTGATGTGGTGGTTGTGCCAGTAGGTGTCAGTGTGCTTCCAGCACCTCCTGTAGTTGTTGTTCCTGATACACCTGGTGTGGTAGTTGTTCCTGACACTCCTGATGTGGTGGTTGTACCAGTAGGTGTCAGTGTACTTTCAACCCCTCCTGTAGTTGTTGTCCCAGATATACCAGAAGTAGTGGTTCCTGACACACCAGTTGTAGTTGAAACCTCTTCGCAAAACTCTGCTACAAAGGATTTCAATATTGGTTGGCACGAATCTGCCTCTACTGTCAATTCAATCCTTCCAACAGGATATGTAATTACTCCAATTGTTGGCTGAACAAGGTATTCTTGAGTGCTGTCTGGGTAATACACCTGTAAAGAAGAATAAGCAAATAATTGTTTGTACAATAAAAGAAATATCAAGATATTCTGTGCGCAACACTCCTATTTCTAGGTCCAAAAATAGTCAAAGTTTGATATAAATTTTATTTCATCTGGAAATCTATCATGATGAACATCATCATGATAATTATCAAATCAGGGAAATACCTTTAATGTAACATGTTTATTACAAAAGTTTAGTTATCTTCATATTGAATTGGCATGCACATTTTATGGTAATTTATTAGATTACAATGATTGAATGTTGAATTTGGCTTACCTGATTCCAGAAGTATTTGAATCCATTTGTTCCATAAATCTCCATTGTAACTGTGACACCACCGTTAGTGATAAAGCTAAAGCCTTGAAGGTGTTGTGCACCTCCAGGAAGAGTTGATACAAAGATGATTTTGGCTGTGTTGTTGCTGTCGAGAACTGGGGAGAATGTGGCACCTGAACCTTTCAAGATGTCAGAAGCATCAATTCCTCCATCAGTATATACAGTGAAATCAGCTGCATTGGCTGCATCCCACAGGGTTTCCAGACAGGGAGCTGAAAGAGTAGGAAATTGGATAAGTATGCAATACTCAACATGTGCATCAGAATCATCAAAACTATTTCCAGTCAGGGAAGAAATGTCTGCTTAGAGAAGTTTTATTGCCTTAGAGTAGAACTTATAATACAGGCAAATAATTACACCTACTTGTTGGTGATGATGGCTGTGTTGTTGTTCCACCAACATGTGTTGTAGTTGTTCCCGATGTGGGTGTCGTTGTTGTACCAGATACTGCAGATGTTGTTGTTGTGCCTGATACTCCTCCTGTAGTTGTTGTTCCAGATACACCAGATGTGGTAGTTGTCCCAGAAACACCTGGTGTGGTAGTTGTCCCTGACACTCCAGATGTTGTAGTTGTGCCTGAAACCCCAGAGGTGGTGGTTGTACTAATAGGTGTCAGTGTGCTTCCAGCCCCTCCTGTAGTTGTTGTTCCTGATACACCTAGTGTGGTAGTTGTGCCAGTAGGAGTCAGGGTGCTTCCAGCACCTCCTGTAGTTGTTGTTCCTGATACACCTGGTGTGGTGGTTGTGCCAGTAGGTGTCAGGGTGCTTCCAGCACCTCCTGTAGTTGTTGTTCCTGATACACCTGATGTGGTGGTTGTGCCAGTAGGTGTCAGTGTGCTTCCAGCACCACCTGTAGTTGTTGTTCCTGAAACACCTGGTGTGGTAGTTGTTCCTGACACTCCTGATGTGGTAGTTCTACGAGTAGGTGTCAGGGTGCTTCCAACACCTCCTGTAGTTGTTGTTCCTGATACACCTGGTGTGGTAGTTGTTCCTGACACTCCTGATGTGGTGGTTGTACCAGTAGGTGTCAGGGTGCTTCCAGCACCTCCTGTAGTAGTTGTTCCTGACACTCCTGATGTGGTGGTTGTGCCAGTAGGTGTCAGTGTGCTTCCAGCACCTCCTGTAGTCGTTGTTCCTGATACACCTGATGTGGTGGTTGTGCCAGTAGGAGTCAGGGTGCTTCCAGCACCTCCTGTAGTTGTTGTTCCTGATACACCTGGTGTGGTGGTTGTGCCAGTAGGTGTCAGGGTGCTTCCAGCACCTCCTGTAGTTGTTGTTCCTGATACACCTGATGTGGTGGTTGTGCCAGTAGGTGTCAGTGTGCTTCCAGCACCACCTGTAGTTGTTGTTCCTGAAACACCTGGTGTGGTAGTTGTTCCTGACACTCCTGATGTGGTAGTTCTACGAGTAGGTGTCAGGGTGCTTCCAACACCTCCTGTAGTTGTTGTTCCTGATACACCTGGTGTGGTAGTTGTTCCTGACACTCCTGATGTGGTGGTTGTACCAGTAGGTGTCAGGGTGCTTCCAGCACCTCCTGTAGTAGTTGTTCCTGACACTCCTGATGTGGTGGTTGTACCAGTAGGGGTCAGTGTACTTCCAACCCCTCCTGTAGTTGTTGTCCCAGATATACCAGAAGTAGTGGTTCCTGACACACCAGTTGTAGTTGAAACTTCTTCGCAAAACTCTGCTACAAAGGATTTCAATATTGGTTGGCACGAATCTGCCTCTACTGTCAATTCAATCCTTCCAACAGGATATGTAATTACTCCAATTGTTGGCTGAACAAGGTATTCTTGAGTGCTGTCTGGGTAATACACCTGTAAAGAAGAATAAGCAAATAATTGTTTGTACAATAAAAGAAATATCAAGATATTCTGTGCGCAACACTCCTATTTCTAGGTCCAAAAATAGTCAAAGTTTCATATAAATTTTATTTCATCTGGAAATTTCTGGAAATCTAGCATGATGAACATCATCATAATGATTATCAAATCAGGGAAATACCTTTAATGTAACATGTTTATTTCAAAAGTTTAGCTATCTTCATATTGAATTGACATGCACATTTCATGGTAATTTATTAGATTACAATGATTGAATATTAAATTTGGCTTACCTGATTCCAGAAGTATTTGAATCCATTTGTTCCATAAATCTCCATTGTTACTGTGACACCACCGTTAGTGATAAAGCTAAAGCCTTGAAGGTGTTGTGCACCTCCAGGAAGAGTTGATACAAAGATGATTTTGGCTGTGTTGTTGCTGTCGAGAACTGGGGAGAATGTGGCACCTGAACCTTTCAAGATGTCAGAAGCATCAATTCCTCCATCAGTATATACAGTGAAATCAGCTGCATTGGCTGCATCCCACAGGGTTTCCAGACAGGGAGCTGAAAGAGTAGGAAATTGGATAAGTATGCAATACTCAACATGTGCATCAAAATGATCAAAACTATTTCCAGTCAGAGAAGAAATATCTGCTTTAGAGAAGCATTATAGGCTGACAGTAGAACTTGGAAAAAGACAAATAATTACACCTACTTGTTGGTGATGATGGCCGTGTTGTTGTTCCACCAACATGTGTTGTAGTTGTTCCCGATGTGGCTGTTGTCGTTGTGCCAGATACTGGAGATGTTGTTGTTGTGCCTGATACTCCTCCTGTAGTTGTTGTTCCAGATACACCAGATGTGGTAGTTGTCCCAGAAACACCTGGTGTTGTAGTTGTTCCTGACACTCCAGATGTTGAAGTTGTTGCAGTTATTCCTGGTGTGGTTGTTGTCCCTGACACTCCAGATGTTGTAGTTGTGCCTGAAACACCAGAAGTAGTTGTGGTTCCTGACACTCCTGATGTGGTAGTTGTGCCTGAAATACCAGAAGAAGTTGTGGTCCCCGATACTCCCGATGTTGTAGTTGTGCCAGAAACATGTGTAGTAGTTGTTGTTCCTGATACACCAGAAGTAGTTGTTGTTCCTGATACTCCTTGTGTGGTAGTTGTGCCGGAAACACCTGTAGTAGTTGTTGTTCCTGATACACCAGAAGTTGTTGTGGTACCTGACACACCAGATGTTGTGGTCGTGCCAGAAACACCTGCTGTTGTAGTTGTTCCAGAGATTCCTGGTGTGGTAGTTGTTCCTGACACACCTGAAGTTGTAGTTGTGCCTGAAACACCAGACGTAGTAGTAGTTCCTGAAACTCCAGAAGTAGTAGTTGTTCCTGAAACACCAGTTGTTGTGGTTGTAGCAGATACTCCAGATGTGGTTGTGGTTCCTGACACACCAGAAGAGGTTGTGGTTGCAGACACACCAGTTGTAGTTGAAACTTCTTCACAAAACTCTGCTACAAAGTTTCTCAATTTGGGTTGACAAGAGTCTGCTTCTACTGTCAACTCAATCCTTCCAACAGGATATGTGACGACTCCAATTGTTGGTTGAACAAGGTATTCTTGACTGCTGTCTGGGTAATACACCTGTTAATAAGAAAACACACATAAATATTGGCTGAATTAAAGGAATGAGAAGATTTTCTATGGACAGCAATTTTTTTTTCATGGTCCAGTCAAAGATAAATTTGAATACAATCTTCATTACACCTGTGAATTTCTGCAAATCGGACATGGTGACCATAAATATGGAAATTATCAAATCTGAAAACTACCATTTAACTAATGTTATGTTAGTTTATGAGGCTGAATTATCTTCATATAGAACCTGCATGCCCATAAATTGTGATTTGTTTCTTTACAAATTTAAATTTTTAGTATAGTTTGCTTACCTGATTCCAGTAGTATTTGAATCCATTTGTTCCATAAATCTCCATTGTAACTGTGACACCACCGTTAGTAATAAAGCTAAAGCCTTGAAGGTGCTGTGCACCTCCAGGAAGAGTTGATACAAAGATGATTTTGGCTGTGTTGTTGCTGTTGAGAACTGGGGAGAATGTGGCACCTGAACCTTTCAAGATGTCAGAAGCATCAATTCCTCCATCAGTATATACAGTGAAATCAGCTGCATTGGCTGCATCCCATAGGGTTTCCAGACAGGGAGCTGAAAGAGTAGGAAATTGGATAAGTATGCAATACTCAACATGTGCATCAAAATCATCAAAACTATTTCCAGTCAGAGAAGAAATATCTGCTTTAGAGAAGCATTATAGGCTGACAGTAGAACTTGGAACAAAGACAAATAATTACACCTACTTGTTGGTGATGATGGCCGTGTTGTTGTTCCACCAACATGTGTTGTAGTTGTTCCCGATATGGCTGTTGTCGTTGTGCCAGATACTGGAGATGTTGTTGTTGTGCCTGATACTCCTCCTGTAGTTGTTGTTCCAGATACACCAGATGTGGTAGTTGTCCCAGAAACACCTGGTGTTGTAGTTGTTCCTGACACTCCAGATGTTGTAGTTGTTGCAGTTATTCCTGGTGTGGTAGTTGTCCCTGACACTCCAGATGTGGTAGTTGTGCCTGAAATACCAGAAGAAGTTGTGGTCCCCGATACTCCCGATGTTGTAGTTGTGCCAGAAACATGTGTAGTAGTTGTTGTTCCTGATACACCAGAAGTAGTTGTGGTTCCTGATACTCCTTGTGTGGTAGTTGTGCCGGAAACACCTGTAGTAGTTGTTGTTCCTGATACACCAGAAGTTGTTGTGGTACCTGACACACCAGATGTTGTGGTCGTGCCAGAAACACCTGCTGTTGTAGTTGTTCCAGAGATTCCTGGTGTGGTAGTTGTTCCTGACACACCTGAAGTTGTTGTTGTGCCTGAAACACCAGAGGTAGTAGTAGTTCCTGAAACTCCAGAAGTAGTAGTTGTTCCTGAAACACCAGTTGTTGTGGTTGTAGCAGATACTCCAGATGTGGTTGTGGTTCCTGACACACCAGAAGAGGTTGTGGTTGCAGACACACCAGTTGTAGTTGAAACTTCTTCACAAAACTCTGCTACAAAGTTTCTCAATTTGGGTTGACAAGAGTCTGCTTCTACTGTCAACTCAATCCTTCCAACAGGATATGTGACGACTCCAATTGTTGGTTGAACAAGGTATTCTTGACTGCTGTCTGGGTAATACACCTGTTAATAAGAAAACACACATAAATATTGGCTGAATTAAAGGAATGAGAAGATTTTCTATGGACAGCAATTTTTTTTTCATGGTCCAGTCAAAGATAAATTTGAATACAATCTTCATTACACCTGTGAATTTCTGCAAATCGGACAAGGTGACCATAAATATGGAAATTATCAAATCTGAAAACTACCATTTAACTAATGTTATGTTAGTTTATGAGGCTGAATTATCTTCATATAGAACCTGCATGCCCATAAATTGTGATTTGTTTCTTTACAAAATTAAATTGTTAGTATAGTTTGCTTACCTGATTCCAGTAGTATTTGAATCCATTTGTTCCATAAATCTCCATTGTAACTGTGACACCACCGTTAGTAATAAAGCTAAAGCCTTGAAGGTGCTGTGCACCTCCAGGAAGAGTTGATACAAAGATGATTTTGGCTGTGTTGTTGCTGTCGAGAACTGGGGAGAATGTGGCACCTGAACCTTTCAAGATGTCAGAAGCATCAATTCCTCCATCAGTATATACAGTGAAATCAGCTGCATTGGCTGCATCCCATAGGGTTTCCAGACAGGGAGCTGAAAGAGTAGGAAATGGATAAGTATGCAATACTCAACTAGTGCATCAAAATCATCAAAACTATTTCCAGTCAGAGAAGAAATATCTGCTTTAGAAAAGCATTATCGGCTGACAGTAGAACTTGGAACAAAGACAAATAATTACACCTACTTGTTGGTGATGATGGCCGTGTTGTTGTTCCACCAACATGTGTTGTAGTTGTTCCCGATGTGGCTGTTGTCGTTGTGCCAGATACTGGAGATGTTGTTGTGCCTGATACTCCTCCTGTAGTTGTTGTTCCAGATACACCAGATGTGGTAGTTGTCCCAGAAACACCTGGTGTTGTAGTTGTTCCTGACACTCCAGATGTTGTAGTTGTTGCAGTTATTCCTGGTGTGGTAGTTGTCCCTGACACTCCAGATGTGGTAGTTGTGCCTGAAACACCAGAAGTAGTTGTGGTTCCTGACACTCCAGATGTTGTTGTTGTGCCTGAAACACCAGAAGTAGTTGTGGTTCCTGACACTCCTGATGTGGTAGTTGTGCCTGAAACACCAGAAGTAGTTGTGGTTCCGGACACGCCAGATGTGGTAGTTGTTCCAGAAACACCAGAAGTAGTTGTGGTCCCCGATACTCCCGATGTTGTAGTTGTGCCAGAAACATGTGTAGTAGTTGTTGTTACTGATACACCAGAAGTAGTTGTTGTTCCTGATACTCCTTGTGTGGTAGTTGTGCCGGAAACACCTGTAGTAGTTGTTGTTCCTGATACACCAGAAGTTGTTGTGGTACCTGACACACCAGATGTTGTGGTCGTGCCAGAAACACCTGCTGTTGTAGTTGTTCCAGAGATTCCTGGTGTGGTAGTTGTTCCTGACACACCTGAAGTTGTAGTTGTGCCTGAAACACCAGAGGTAGTAGTAGTTCCTGAAACTCCAGAAGTAGTAGTTGTGCCTGAAACACCAGTTGTTGTGGTTGTAGCAGATACTCCAGATGTGGTTGTGGTTCCTGACACACCAGAAGAGGTTGTGGTTGCAGACACACCAGTTGTAGTTGAAACTTCTTCACAAAACTCTGCTACAAAGTTTCTCAATTTGGGTTGACAAGAGTCTGCTTCTACTGTCAACTCAATCCTTCCAACAGGATATGTGACGACTCCAATTGTTGGTTGAACAAGGTATTCTTGACTGCTGTCTGGGTAATACACCTGTTAATAAGAAAACACACATAAATATTGGCTGAATTAAAGGAATGAGAAGATTTTCTATGGACAGCAATTTTTTTTTCATGGTCCAGTCAAAGATAAATTTGAATACAATCTTCATTACACCTGTGAATTTCTGCAAATCGGATATGGTGACCATAAATATGGAAATTATCAAATCTGAAAACTACCATTTAACTAATGTTATGTTAGTTTATGAGGCTGAATTATCTTCATATAGAACCTGCATGCCCATAAATTGTGATTTGTTTCTTTACAAATTTAAATTTTTAGTATAGTTTGCTTACCTGATTCCAGTAGTATTTGAATCCATTTGTTCCATAAATCTCCATTGTAACTGTGACACCACCGTTAGTAATAAAGCTAAAGCCTTGAAGGTGCTGTGCACCTCCAGGAAGAGTTGATACAAAGATGATTTTGGCTGTGTTGTTGCTGTCGAGAACTGGGGAGAATGTGGCACCTGAACCTTTCAAGATGTCAGAAGCATCAATTCCTCCATCAGTATATACAGTGAAATCAGCTGCATTGGCTGCATCCCATAGGGTTTCCAGACAGGGAGCTGAAAGAGTAGGAAATTGGATAAGTATGCAATACTCAACATGTGCATCAAAATCATCAAAACTATTTCCAGTCAGAGAAGAAATATCTGCTTTAGAGAAGCATTATAGGCTGACAGTAGAACTTGGAACAAAGACAAATAATTACACCTACTTGTTGGTGATGATGGCCGTGTTGTTGTTCCACCAACATGTGTTGTAGTTGTTCCCGATGTGGCTGTTGTCGTTGTGCCAGATACTGGAGATGTTGTTGTTGTGCCTGATACTCCTCCTGTAGTTGTTGTTCCAGATACACCAGATGTGGTAGTTGTCCCAGAAACACCTGGTGTTGTAGTTGTTCCTGACACTCCAGATGTTGTAGTTGTTGCAGTTATTCCTGGTGTGGTAGTTGTCCCTGACACTCCAGATGTGGTAGTTGTGCCTGAAACACCAGAAGTAGTTGTGGTTCCTGACACTCCTGATGTGGTAGTTGTGCCTGAAACACCAGAAGTAGTTGTGGTCCCCGATACTCCCGATGTTGTAGTTGTGCCAGAAACATGTGTAGTAGTTGTTGTTCCTGATACACCAGAAGTAGTTGTTGTTCCTGATACTCCTTGTGTGGTAGTTGTGCCGGAAACACCTGTAGTAGTTGTTGTTCCTGATACACCAGAAGTTGTTGTGGTACCTGACACACCAGATGTTGTGGTCGTGCCAGAAACACCTGCTGTTGTAGTTGTTCCAGAGATTCCTGGTGTGGTAGTTGTTCCTGACACACCTGAAGTTGTAGTTGTGCCTGAAACACCAGAGGTAGTAGTAGTTCCTGAAACTCCAGAAGTAGTAGTTGTGCCTGAAACACCAGTTGTTGTGGTTGTAGCAGATACTCCAGATGTGGTTGTGGTTCCTGACACACCAGAAGAGGTTGTGGTTGCAGACACACCAGTTGTAGTTGAAACTTCTTCACAAAACTCTGCTACAAAGTTTCTCAATTTGGGTTGACAAGAGTCTGCTTCTACTGTCAACTCAATCCTTCCAACAGGATATGTGACGACTCCAATTGTTGGTTGAACAAGGTATTCTTGACTGCTGTCTGGGTAATACACCTGTTAATAAGAAAACACACATAAATATTGGCTGAATTAAAGGAATGAGAAGATTTTCTATGGACAGCAATTTTTTTTTCATGGTCCAGTCAAAGATAAATTTGAATACAATCTTCATTACACCTGTGAATTTCTGCAAATCGGATATGGTGACCATAAATATGGAAATTATCAAATCTGAAAACTACCATTTAACTAATGTTATGTTAGTTTATGAGGCTGAATTATCTTCATATAGAACCTGCATGCCCATAAATTGTGATTTGTTTCTTTACAAATTTAAATTTTTAGTATAGTTTGCTTACCTGATTCCAGTAGTATTTGAATCCATTTGTTCCATAAATCTCCATTGTAACTGTGACACCACCGTTAGTAATAAAGCTAAAGCCTTGAAGGTGCTGTGCACCTCCAGGAAGAGTTGATACAAAGATGATTTTGGCTGTGTTGTTGCTGTCGAGAACTGGGGAGAATGTGGCACCTGAACCTTTCAAGATGTCAGAAGCATCAATTCCTCCATCAGTATATACAGTGAAATCAGCTGCATTGGCTGCATCCCATAGGGTTTCCAGACAGGGAGCTGAAAGAGTAGGAAATTGGATAAGTATGCAATACTCAACATGTGCATCAAAATCATCAAAACTATTTCCAGTCAGAGAAGAAATATCTGCTTTAGAGAAGCATTATAGGCTGACAGTAGAACTTGGAACAAAGACAAATAATTACACCTACTTGTTGGTGATGATGGCCGTGTTGTTGTTCCACCAACATGTGTTGTAGTTGTTCCCGATGTGGCTGTTGTCGTTGTGCCAGATACTGGAGATGTTGTTGTTGTGCCTGATACTCCTCCTGTAGTTGTTGTTCCAGATACACCAGATGTGGTAGTTGTCCCAGAAACACCTGGTGTTGTAGTTGTTCCTGACACTCCAGATGTTGTAGTTGTTGCAGTTATTCCTGGTGTGGTAGTTGTCCCTGACACTCCAGATGTGGTAGTTGTGCCTGAAACACCAGAAGTAGTTGTGGTTCCTGACACTCCTGATGTGGTAGTTGTGCCTGAAACACCAGAAGTAGTTGTGGTCCCCGATACTCCCGATGTTGTAGTTGTGCCAGAAACATGTGTAGTAGTTGTTGTTCCTGATACACCAGAAGTAGTTGTTGTTCCTGATACTCCTTGTGTGGTAGTTGTGCCGGAAACACCTGTAGTAGTTGTTGTTCCTGATACACCAGAAGTTGTTGTGGTACCTGACACACCAGATGTTGTGGTCGTGCCAGAAACACCTGCTGTTGTAGTTGTTCCAGAGATTCCTGGTGTGGTAGTTGTTCCTGACACACCTGAAGTTGTAGTTGTGCCTGAAACACCAGAGGTAGTAGTAGTTCCTGAAACTCCAGAAGTAGTAGTTGTGCCTGAAACACCAGTTGTTGTGGTTGTAGCAGATACTCCAGATGTGGTTGTGGTTCCTGACACACCAGAAGAGGTTGTGGTTGCAGACACACCAGTTGTAGTTGAAACTTCTTCACAAAACTCTGCTACAAAGTTTCTCAATTTGGGTTGACAAGAGTCTGCTTCTACTGTCAACTCAATCCTTCCAACAGGATATGTGACGACTCCAATTGTTGGTTGAACAAGGTATTCTTGACTGCTGTCTGGGTAATACACCTGTTAATAAGAAAACACACATAAATATTGGCTGAATTAAAGGAATGAGAAGATTTTCTATGGACAGCAATTTTTTTTTCATGGTCCAGTCAAAGATAAATTTGAATACAATCTTCATTACACCTGTGAATTTCTGCAAATCGGATATGGTGACCATAAATATGGAAATTATCAAATCTGAAAACTACCATTTAACTAATGTTATGTTAGTTTATGAGGCTGAATTATCTTCATATAGAACCTGCATGCCCATAAATTGTGATTTGTTTCTTTACAAATTTAAATTTTTAGTATAGTTTGCTTACCTGATTCCAGTAGTATTTGAATCCATTTGTTCCATAAATCTCCATTGTAACTGTGACACCCCCGTTAGTAATAAAGCTAAAGCCTTGAAGGTGCTGTGCACCTCCAGGAAGAGTTGATACAAAGATGATTTTGGCTGTGTTGTTGCTGTCGAGAACTGGGGAGAATGTGGCACCTGAACCTTTCAAGATGTCAGAAGCATCAATTCCTCCATCAGTATATACAGTGAAATCAGCTGCATTGGCTGCATCCCATAGGGTTTCCAGACAGGGAGCTGAAAGAGTAGGAAATTGGATAAGTATGCAATACTCAACATGTGCATCAAAATCATCAAAACTATTTCCAGTCAGAGAAGAAATATCTGCTTTAGAGAAGCATTATCGGCTGACAGTAGAACTTGGAACAAAGACAAATAATTACACCTACTTGTTGGTGATGATGGCCGTGTTGTTGTTCCACCAACATGTGTTGTAGTTGTTCCCGATGTGGCTGTTGTCGTTGTGCCAGATACTGGAGATGTTGTTGTTGTGCCTGATACTCCTCCTGTAGTTGTTGTTCCAGATACACCAGATGTGGTAGTTGTCCCAGAAACACCTGGTGTTGTAGTTGTTCCTGACACTCCAGATGTTGTAGTTGTTGCAGTTATTCCTGGTGTGGTAGTTGTCCCTGACACTCCAGATGTGGTAGTTGTGCCTGAAACACCAGAAGTAGTTGTGGTTCCTGACACTCCTGATGTGGTAGTTGTGCCTGAAACACCAGAAGTAGTTGTGGTTCCTGACACTCCCGATGTTGTAGTTGTGCCAGAAACATGTGTAGTAGTTGTTGTTCCTGATACACCAGAAGTAGTTGTTGTTCCTGATACTCCTTGTGTGGTAGTTGTGCCGGAAACACCTGTAGTAGTTGTTGTTCCTGATACACCAGAAGTTGTTGTGGTACCTGACACACCAGATGTTGTGGTCGTGCCAGAAACACCTGCTGTTGTAGTTGTTCCAGAGATTCCTGGTGTGGTAGTTGTTCCTGACACACCTGAAGTTGTAGTTGTGCCTGAAACACCAGAGGTAGTAGTAGTTCCTGAAACTCCAGAAGTAGTAGTTGTTCCTGAAACACCAGTTGTTGTGGTTGTAGCAGATACTCCAGATGTGGTTGTGGTTCCTGACAAACCAGAAGAGGTTGTGGTTGCAGACACACCAGTTGTAGTTGAAACTTCTTCACAAAACTCTGCTACAAAGTTTCTCAATTTGGGTTGACAAGAGTCTGCTTCTACTGTCAACTCAATCCTTCCAACAGGATATGTGACGACTCCAATTGTTGGTTGAACAAGGTATTCTTGACTGCTGTCTGGGTAATACACCTGTGAATAAGAAAACACACATAAATATTAACTGAATTAAAGGAATGAGAAGATTTTCTATGGACAGCAATTTTTTTTTCATGGTCCAGTCAAAGATAAATTTGAATACAATCTTCATTACACCTGTGAATTTCTGCAAATCGGACATGGTGACCATAAATATGGAAATTATCTAATCTGAAAACTACCATTTAACTCATGTTATGTTAGTTTATGAGGCTGAATTATCTTCATATAGAACCTGCATGCCCATAAATTGTGATTTGTTTCTTTACAAAATTAAATTTTTAGTATAGTTTGCTTACCTGATTCCAGTAGTATTTGAATCCATTTGTTCCATAAATCTCCATTGTAACTGTGACACCACCGTTAGTAATAAAGCTAAAGCCTTGAAGGTGCTGTGCACCTCCAGGAAGAGTTGATACAAAGATGATTTTGGCTGTGTTGTTGCTGTCGAGAACTGGGGAGAATGTGGCACCTGAACCTTTCAAGATGTCAGAAGCATCAATTCCTCCATCAGTATATACAGTGAAATCAGCTGCATTGGCTGCATCCCATAGGGTTTCCAGACAGGGAGCTGAAAGAGTAGGAAATTGGATAAGTATGCAATACTCAACATGTGCATCAAAATCATCAAAACTATTTCCAGTCAGAGAAGAAATATCTGCTTTAGAGAAGCATTATCGGCTGACAGTAGAACTTGGAACAAAGACAAATAATTACACCTACTTGTTGGTGATGATGGCCGTGTTGTTGTTCCACCAACATGTGTTGTAGTTGTTCCCGATGTGGCTGTTGTCGTTGTGCCAGATACTGGAGATGTTGTTGTTGTGCCTGATACTCCTCCTGTAGTTGTTGTTCCAGATACACCAGATGTGGTAGTTGTCCCAGAAACACCTGGTGTTGTAGTTGTTCCTGACACTCCAGATGTTGTAGTTGTTGCAGTTATTCCTGGTGTGGTAGTTGTCCCTGACACTCCAGATGTGGTAGTTGTGCCTGAAACACCAGAAGTAGTTGTGGTTCCTGACACTCCTGATGTGGTAGTTGTGCCTGAAACACCAGAAGTAGTTGTGGTTCCTGACACTCCCGATGTTGTAGTTGTGCCAGAAACATGTGTAGTAGTTGTTGTTCCTGATACACCAGAAGTAGTTGTTGTTCCTGATACTCCTTGTGTGGTAGTTGTGCCGGAAACACCTGTAGTAGTTGTGGTTCCTGATACACCAGAAGTTGTTGTGGTACCTGACACACCAGATGTTGTGGTCGTGCCAGAAACACCTGCTGTTGTAGTTGTTCCAGAGATTCCTGGTGTGGTAGTTGTTCCTGACACACCTGAAGTTGTTGTTGTGCCTGAAACACCAGAGGTAGTAGTAGTTCCTGAAACTCCAGAAGTAGTAGTTGTTCCTGAAACACCAGTTGTTGTGGTTGTAGCAGATACTCCAGATGTGGTTGTGGTTCCTGACACACCAGAAGAGGTTGTGGTTGCAGACACACCAGTTGTAGTTGAAACTTCTTCACAAAACTCTGCTACAAAGTTTCTCAATTTGGGTTGACAAGAGTCTGCTTCTACTGTCAACTCAATCCTTCCAACAGGATAAGTGACGACTCCAATTGTTGGTTGAACAAGGTATTCTTGACTGCTGTCTGGGTAATACACCTGTTAATAAGAAAACACACATAAATATTGGCTGAATTAAAGGAATGAGAAGATTTTCTATGGACAGCTATTTTCTGTTCATGGTCCAGTCAAAGATAAATTTGAATACAATCTTCATTACAGCTGTGAATTTCTGCAAATCGGACATGGTGACCATAAATATGGAAATTATCAAATCTGAAAACTACCATTTAACTCATGTTATGTTACTTTATGAGGCTGAATTATCTTCATATAGAACCTGCATGCCCATAAATTGTGATTGTTTCTTTACAAATTTAAATTTTTAGTATAGTTTGCTTACCTGATTCCAGTAGTATTTGAATCCATTTGTTCCATAAATCTCCATTGTTACTGTGACACCACCGTTAGTGATAAAGCTAAAGCCTTGAAGGTGTTGTGCACCTCCAGGAAGAGTTGATACAAAGATGATTTTGGCTGTGTTGTTGCTGTCGAGAACTGGGGAGAATGTGGCACCTGAACCTTTCAAGATGTCAGAAGCATCAATTCCTCCATCAGTATATACAGTGAAATCAGCTGCATTGGCTGCATCCCATAGGGTTTCCAGACAGGGAGCTGAAAGAGTAGGAAATTGGATAAGTATGCAATACTCAACATGTGCATCAAAATCATCAAAACTATTTCCAGTCAGAGAAGAAATATCTGCTTTAGAGAAGCATTATAGGCTGACAGTAGAACTTGGAACAAAGACAAATAATTACACCTACTTGTTGGTGATGATGGCCGTGTTGTTGTTCCACCAACATGTGTTGTAGTTGTTCCCGATGTGGCTGTTGTCGTTGTGCCAGATACTGGAGATGTTGTTGTTGTGCCTGATACTCCTCCTGTAGTTGTTGTTCCAGATACACCAGATGTGGTAGTTGTCCCAGAAACACCTGGTGTTGTAGTTGTTCCTGACACTCCAGATGTTGTAGTTGTTGCAGTTATTCCTGGTGTGGTAGTTGTCCCTGACACTCCAGATGTGGTAGTTGTGCCTGAAACACCAGAAGTAGTTGTGGTTCCTGACACTCCTGATGTGGTAGTTGTGCCTGAAACACCAGAAGTAGTTGTGGTCCCCGATACTCCCGATGTTGTAGTTGTGCCAGAAACATGTGTAGTAGTTGTTGTTCCTGATACACCAGAAGTAGTTGTTGTTCCTGATACTCCTTGTGTGGTAGTTGTGCCGGAAACACCTGTAGTAGTTGTTGTTCCTGATACACCAGAAGTTGTTGTGGTACCTGACACACCAGATGTTGTGGTCGTGCCAGAAACACCTGCTGTTGTAGTTGTTCCAGAGATTCCTGGTGTGGTAGTTGTTCCTGACACACCTGAAGTTGTAGTTGTGCCTGAAACACCAGAGGTAGTAGTAGTTCCTGAAACTCCAGAAGTAGTAGTTGTGCCTGAAACACCAGTTGTTGTGGTTGTAGCAGATACTCCAGATGTGGTTGTGGTTCCTGACACACCAGAAGAGGTTGTGGTTGCAGACACACCAGTTGTAGTTGAAACTTCTTCACAAAACTCTGCTACAAAGTTTCTCAATTTGGGTTGACAAGAGTCTGCTTCTACTGTCAACTCAATCCTTCCAACAGGATATGTGACGACTCCAATTGTTGGTTGAACAAGGTATTCTTGACTGCTGTCTGGGTAATACACCTGTTAATAAGAAAACACACATAAATATTGGCTGAATTAAAGGAATGAGAAGATTTTCTATGGACAGCAATTTTTTTTTCATGGTCCAGTCAAAGATAAATTTGAATACAATCTTCATTACACCTGTGAATTTCTGCAAATCGGATATGGTGACCATAAATATGGAAATTATCAAATCTGAAAACTACCATTTAACTAATGTTATGTTAGTTTATGAGGCTGAATTATCTTCATATAGAACCTGCATGCCCATAAATTGTGATTTGTTTCTTTACAAATTTAAATTTTTAGTATAGTTTGCTTACCTGATTCCAGTAGTATTTGAATCCATTTGTTCCATAAATCTCCATTGTAACTGTGACACCACCGTTAGTAATAAAGCTAAAGCCTTGAAGGTGCTGTGCACCTCCAGGAAGAGTTGATACAAAGATGATTTTGGCTGTGTTGTTGCTGTCGAGAACTGGGGAGAATGTGGCACCTGAACCTTTCAAGATGTCAGAAGCATCAATTCCTCCATCAGTATATACAGTGAAATCAGCTGCATTGGCTGCATCCCATAGGGTTTCCAGACAGGGAGCTGAAAGAGTAGGAAATTGGATAAGTATGCAATACTCAACATGTGCATCAAAATCATCAAAACTATTTCCAGTCAGAGAAGAAATATCTGCTTTAGAGAAGCATTATAGGCTGACAGTAGAACTTGGAACAAAGACAAATAATTACACCTACTTGTTGGTGATGATGGCCGTGTTGTTGTTCCACCAACATGTGTTGTAGTTGTTCCCGATGTGGCTGTTGTCGTTGTGCCAGATACTGGAGATGTTGTTGTTGTGCCTGATACTCCTCCTGTAGTTGTTGTTCCAGATACACCAGATGTGGTAGTTGTCCCAGAAACACCTGGTGTTGTAGTTGTTCCTGACACTCCAGATGTTGTAGTTGTTGCAGTTATTCCTGGTGTGGTAGTTGTCCCTGACACTCCAGATGTGGTAGTTGTGCCTGAAACACCAGAAGTAGTTGTGGTTCCGGACACGCCAGATGTGGTAGTTGTTCCAGAAACACCAGAAGTAGTTGTGGTCCCCGATACTCCCGATGTTGTAGTTGTGCCAGAAACATGTGTAGTAGTTGTTGTTCCTGATACACCAGAAGTAGTTGTTGTTCCTGATACTCCTTGTGTGGTAGTTGTGCCGGAAACACCTGTAGTAGTTGTTGTTCCTGATACACCAGAAGTTGTTGTGGTACCTGACACACCAGATGTTGTGGTCGTGCCAGAAACACCTGCTGTTGTAGTTGTTCCAGAGATTCCTGGTGTGGTAGTTGTTCCTGACACACCTGAAGTTGTTGTTGTGCCTGAAACACCAGAGGTAGTAGTAGTTCCTGAAACTCCAGAAGTAGTAGTTGTTCCTGAAACACCAGTTGTTGTGGTTGTAGCAGATACTCCAGATGTGGTTGTGGTTCCTGACACACCAGAAGAGGTTGTGGTTGCAGACACACCAGTTGTAGTTGAAACTTCTTCACAAAACTCTGCTACAAAGTTTCTCAATTTGGGTTGACAAGAGTCTGCTTCTACTGTCAACTCAATCCTTCCAACAGGATATGTGACGACTCCAATTGTTGGTTGAACAAGGTATTCTTGACTGCTGTCTGGGTAATACACCTGTGAATAAGAAAACACACATAAATATTAACTGAATTAAAGGAATGAGAAGATTTTCTATGGACAGCAATTTTTTTTTCATGGTCCAGTCAAAGATAAATTTGAATACAATCTTCATTACACCTGTGAATTTCTGCAAATCGGACATGGTGACCATAAATATGGAAATTATCTAATCTGAAAACTACCATTTAACTCATGTTATGTTAGTTTATGAGGCTGAATTATCTTCATATAGAACCTGCATGCCCATAAATTGTGATTTGTTTCTTTACAAAATTAAATTTTTAGTATAGTTTGCTTACCTGATTCCAGTAGTATTTGAATCCATTTGTTCCATAAATCTCCATTGTAACTGTGACACCACCGTTAGTAATAAAGCTAAAGCCTTGAAGGTGCTGTGCACCTCCAGGAAGAGTTGATACAAAGATGATTTTGGCTGTGTTGTTGCTGTCGAGAACTGGGGAGAATGTGGCACCTGAACCTTTCAAGATGTCAGAAGCATCAATTCCTCCATCAGTATATACAGTGAAATCAGCTGCATTGGCTGCATCCCATAGGGTTTCCAGACAGGGAGCTGAAAGAGTAGGAAATTGGATAAGTATGCAATACTCAACATGTGCATCAAAATCATCAAAACTATTTCCAGTCAGAGAAGAAATATCTGCTTTAGAGAAGCATTATCGGCTGACAGTAGAACTTGGAACAAAGACAAATAATTACACCTACTTGTTGGTGATGATGGCCGTGTTGTTGTTCCACCAACATGTGTTGTAGTTGTTCCCGATGTGGCTGTTGTCGTTGTGCCAGATACTGGAGATGTTGTTGTTGTGCCTGATACTCCTCCTGTAGTTGTTGTTCCAGATACACCAGATGTGGTAGTTGTCCCAGAAACACCTGGTGTTGTAGTTGTTCCTGACACTCCAGATGTTGTAGTTGTTGCAGTTATTCCTGGTGTGGTAGTTGTCCCTGACACTCCAGATGTGGTAGTTGTGCCTGAAACACCAGAAGTAGTTGTGGTTCCTGACACTCCTGATGTGGTAGTTGTGCCTGAAACACCAGAAGTAGTTGTGGTTCCTGACACTCCCGATGTTGTAGTTGTGCCAGAAACATGTGTAGTAGTTGTTGTTCCTGATACACCAGAAGTAGTTGTTGTTCCTGATACTCCTTGTGTGGTAGTTGTGCCGGAAACACCTGTAGTAGTTGTGGTTCCTGATACACCAGAAGTTGTTGTGGTACCTGACACACCAGATGTTGTGGTCGTGCCAGAAACACCTGCTGTTGTAGTTGTTCCAGAGATTCCTGGTGTGGTAGTTGTTCCTGACACACCTGAAGTTGTTGTTGTGCCTGAAACACCAGAGGTAGTAGTAGTTCCTGAAACTCCAGAAGTAGTAGTTGTTCCTGAAACACCAGTTGTTGTGGTTGTAGCAGATACTCCAGATGTGGTTGTGGTTCCTGACACACCAGAAGAGGTTGTGGTTGCAGACACACCAGTTGTAGTTGAAACTTCTTCACAAAACTCTGCTACAAAGTTTCTCAATTTGGGTTGACAAGAGTCTGCTTCTACTGTCAACTCAATCCTTCCAACAGGATAAGTGACGACTCCAATTGTTGGTTGAACAAGGTATTCTTGACTGCTGTCTGGGTAATACACCTGTTAATAAGAAAACACACATAAATATTGGCTGAATTAAAGGAATGAGAAGATTTTCTATGGACAGCTATTTTCTGTTCATGGTCCAGTCAAAGATAAATTTGAATACAATCTTCATTACAGCTGTGAATTTCTGCAAATCGGACATGGTGACCATAAATATGGAAATTATCAAATCTGAAAACTACCATTTAACTCATGTTATGTTACTTTATGAGGCTGAATTATCTTCATATAGAACCTGCATGCCCATAAATTGTGATTGTTTCTTTACAAATTTAAATTTTTAGTATAGTTTGCTTACCTGATTCCAGTAGTATTTGAATCCATTTGTTCCATAAATCTCCATTGTTACTGTGACACCACCGTTAGTGATAAAGCTAAAGCCTTGAAGGTGTTGTGCACCTCCAGGAAGAGTTGATACAAAGATGATTTTGGCTGTGTTGTTGCTGTCGAGAACTGGGGAGAATGTGGCACCTGAACCTTTCAAGATGTCAGAAGCATCAATTCCTCCATCAGTATATACAGTGAAATCAGCTGCATTGGCTGCATCCCATAGGGTTTCCAGACAGGGAGCTGAAAGAGTAGGAAATTGGATAAGTATGCAATACTCAACATGTGCATCAAAATCATCAAAACTATTTCTAGTCAGAGAAGAAATATCTGCTTTAGAGAAGCATTATAGGCTGACAGTAGAACTTGGAAAAAGACAAATAATTACACCTACTTGTTGGTGATGATGGCCGTGTTGTTGTTCCACCAACATGTGTTGTAGTTGTTCCCGATGTGGCTGTTGTCGTTGTGCCAGATACTGGAGATGTTGTTGTTGTGCCTGATACTCCTCCTGTAGTTGTTGTTCCAGATACACCAGATGTGGTAGTTGTCCCAGAAACACCTGGTGTTGTAGTTGTTCCTGACACTCCAGATGTTGTAGTTGTTGCAGTTATTCCTGGTGTGGTAGTTGTCCCTGACACTCCAGATGTGGTAGTTGTGCCTGAAACACCAGAAGTAGTTGTGGTTCCTGACACTCCTGATGTGGTAGTTGTGCCTGAAACACCAGAAGAAGTTGTGGTCCCCGATACTCCCGATGTTGTAGTTGTGCCAGAAACATGTGTAGTAGTTGTTGTTCCTGATACACCAGAAGTAGTTGTTGTTCCTGATACTCCTTGTGTGGTAGTTGTGCCGGAAACACCTGTAGTAGTTGTTGTTCCTGATACACCAGAAGTTGTTGTGGTACCTGACACACCAGATGTTGTGGTCGTGCCAGAAACACCTGCTGTTGTAGTTGTTCCAGAGATTCCTGGTGTGGTAGTTGTTCCTGACACACCTGAAGTTGTTGTTGTGCCTGAAACACCAGAGGTAGTAGTAGTTCCTGAAACTCCAGAAGTAGTAGTTGTTCCTGAAACACCAGTTGTTGTGGTTGTAGCAGATACTCCAGATGTGGTTGTGGTTCCTGACACACCAGAAGAGGTTGTGGTTGCAGACACACCAGTTGTAGTTGAAACTTCTTCACAAAACTCTGCTACAAAGTTTCTCAATTTGGGTTGACAAGAGTCTGCTTTTACTGTCAACTCAATCCTTCCAACAGGATATGTGACGACTCCAATTGTTGGTTGAACAAGGTATTCTTGACTGCTGTCTGGGTAATACACCTGTGAATAAGAAAACACACATAAATATTGGCTGAATTAAAGGAATGAGAAGATTTTCTATGGACAGCAATTTTTTTTTCATGGTCCAGTCAAACATAAATTTGAATACAACCTTCATTACACCTGTGAATTTCTGCAAATCGGACATGGTGACCATAAATATGGAAATTATCAAATCTGAAAACTACCATTTAACTAATGTTATGTTAGTTTATGAGGCTGAATTATCTTCATATAGAACCTGCATGCCCATAAATTGTGATTTGTTTCTTTACAAAATTAAATTTTTAGTATAGTTTGCTTACCTGATTCCAGTAGTATTTGAATCCATTTGTTCCATAAATCTCCATTGTAACTGTGACACCACCGTTAGTAATAAAGCTAAAGCCTTGAAGGTGCTGTGCACCTCCAGGAAGAGTTGATACAAAGATGATTTTGGCTGTGTTGTTGCTGTCGAGAACTGGGGAGAATGTGGCACCTGAACCTTTCAAGATGTCAGAAGCATCAATTCCTCCATCAGTATATACAGTGAAATCAGCTGCATTGGCTGCATCCCATAGGGTTTCCAGACAGGGAGCTGAAAGAGTAGGAAATTGGATAAGTATGCAATACTCAACATGTGCATCAAAATCATCAAAACTATTTCCAGTCAGAGAAGAAATATCTGCTTTAGAGAAGCATTATCGGCTGACAGTAGAACTTGGAACAAAGACAAATAATTACACCTACTTGTTGGTGATGATGGCCGTGTCGTTGTTCCACCAACATGTGTTGTAGTTGTTCCCGATGTGGCTGTTGTCGTTGTGCCAGATACTGGAGATGTTGTTGTTGTGCCTGATACTCCTCCTGTAGTTGTTGTTCCAGATACACCAGATGTGGTAGTTGTCCCAGAAACACCTGGTGTTGTAGTTGTTCCTGACACTCCAGATGTTGTAGTTGTTGCAGTTATTCCTGGTGTGGTAGTTGTCCCTGACACTCCAGATGTGGTAGTTGTGCCTGAAACACCAGAAGTAGTTGTGGTTCCTGACACTCCTGATGTGGTAGTTGTGCCTGAAACACCAGAAGTAGTTGTGGTCCCCGATACTCCCGATGTTGTAGTTGTGCCAGAAACATGTGTAGTAGTTGTTGTTCCTGATACACCAGAAGTAGTTGTTGTTCCTGATACTCCTTGTGTGGTAGTTGTGCCGGAAACACCTGTAGTAGTTGTTGTTCCTGATACACCAGAAGTTGTTGTGGTACCTGACACACCAGATGTTGTGGTCGTGCCAGAAACACCTGCTGTTGTAGTTGTTCCAGAGATTCCTGGTGTGGTAGTTGTTCCTGACACACCTGAAGTTGTAGTTGTGCCTGAAACACCAGAGGTAGTAGTAGTTCCTGAAACTCCAGAAGTAGTAGTTGTTCCTGAAACACCAGTTGTTGTGGTTGTAGCAGATACTCCAGATGTGGTTGTGGTTCCTGACACACCAGAAGAGGTTGTGGTTGCAGACACACCAGTTGTAGTTGAAACTTCTTCACAAAACTCTGCTACAAAGTTTCTCAATTTGGGTTGACAAGAGTCTGCTTCTACTGTCAACTCAATCCTTCCAACAGGATATGTGACGACTCCAATTGTTGGTTGAACAAGGTATTCTTGACTGCTGTCTGGGTAATACACCTGTTAATAAGAAAACACACATAAATATTGGCTGAATTAAAGGAATGAGAAGATTTTCTATGGACAGCAATTTTTTTTTCATGGTCCAGTCAAACATAAATTTGAATACAATCTTCATTACACCTGTGAATTTCTGCAAATCGGACATGGTGACCATAAATATGGAAATTATCAAATCTGAAAACTACCATTTAACTAATGTTATGTTAGTTTATGAGGCTGAATTATCTTCATATAGAACCTGCATGCCCATAAATTGTGATTTGTTTCTTTACAAATTTAAATTTTTAGTATAGTTTGCTTACCTGATTCCAGTAGTATTTGAATCCATTTGTTCCATAAATCTCCATTGTAACTGTGACACCACCGTTAGTAATAAAGCTAAAGCCTTGAAGGTGCTGTGCACCTCCAGGAAGAGTTGATACAAAGATGATTTTGGCTGTGTTGTTGCTGTCGAGAACTGGGGAGAATGTGGCACCTGAACCTTTCAAGATGTCAGAAGCATCAATTCCTCCATCAGTATATACAGTGAAATCAGCTGCATTGGCTGCATCCCATAGGGTTTCCAGACAGGGAGCTGAAAGAGTAGGAAATGGATAAGTATGCAATACTCAACATGTGCATCAAAATCATCAAAACTATTTCCAGTCAGAGAAGAAATATCTGCTTTAGAAAAGCATTATCGGCTGACAGTAGAACTTGGAACAAAGACAAATAATTACACCTACTTGTTGGTGATGATGGCCGTGTTGTTGTTCCACCAACATGTGTTGTAGTTGTTCCCGATGTGGCTGTTGTCGTTGTGCCAGATACTGGAGATGTTGTTGTTGTGCCTGATACTCCTCCTGTAGTTGTTGTTCCAGATACACCAGATGTGGTAGTTGTCCCAGAAACACCTGGTGTTGTAGTTGTTCCTGACACTCCAGATGTTGTAGTTGTTGCAGTTATTCCTGGTGTGGTAGTTGTCCCTGACACTGCAGATGTGGTAGTTGTGCCTGAAACACCAGAAGTAGTTGTGGTTCCTGACACTCCTGATGTGGTAGTTGTGCCTGAAACACCAGAAGTAGTTGTGGTCCCCGATACTCCCGATGTTGTAGTTGTGCCAGAAACATGTGTAGTAGTTGTTGTTCCTGATACACCAGAAGTAGTTGTTGTTCCTGATACTCCTTGTGTGGTAGTTGTGCCGGAAACACCTGTAGTAGTTGTTGTTCCTGATACACCAGAAGTTGTTGTGGTACCTGACACACCAGATGTTGTGGTCGTGCCAGAAACACCTGCTGTTGTAGTTGTTCCAGAGATTCCTGGTGTGGTAGTTGTTCCTGACACACCTGAAGTTGTAGTTGTGCCTGAAACACCAGAGGTAGTAGTAGTTCCTGAAACTCCAGAAGTAGTAGTTGTTCCTGAAACACCAGTTGTTGTGGTTGTAGCAGATACTCCAGATGTGGTTGTGGTTCCTGACACACCAGAAGAGGTTGTGGTTGCAGACACACCAGTTGTAGTTGAAACTTCTTCACAAAACTCTGCTACAAAGTTTCTCAATTTGGGTTGACAAGAGTCTGCTTCTACTGTCAACTCAATCCTTCCAACAGGATATGTGACGACTCCAATTGTTGGTTGAACAAGGTATTCTTGACTGCTGTCTGGGTAATACACCTGTTAATAAGAAAACACACATAAATATTGGCTGAATTAAAGGAATGAGAAGATTTTCTATGGACAGCAATTTTTTTTTCATGGTCCAGTCAAACATAAATTTGAATACAATCTTCATTACACCTGTGAATTTCTGCAAATCGGACATGGTGACCATAAATATGGAAATTATCAAATCTGAAAACTACCATTTAACTAATGTTATGTTAGTTTATGAGGCTGAATTATCTTCATATAGAACCTGCATGCCCATAAATTGTGATTTGTTTCTTTACAAATTTAAATTTTTAGTATAGTTTGCTTACCTGATTCCAGTAGTATTTGAATCCATTTGTTCCATAAATCTCCATTGTAACTGTGACACCACCGTTAGTAATAAAGCTAAAGCCTTGAAGGTGCTGTGCACCTCCAGGAAGAGTTGATACAAAGATGATTTTGGCTGTGTTGTTGCTGTCGAGAACTGGGGAGAATGTGGCACCTGAACCTTTCAAGATGTCAGAAGCATCAATTCCTCCATCAGTATATACAGTGAAATCAGCTGCATTGGCTGCATCCCATAGGGTTTCCAGACAGGGAGCTGAAAGAGTAGGAAATTGGATAAGTATGCAATACTCAACATGTGCATCAAAATCATCAAAACTATTTCCAGTCAGAGAAGAAATATCTGCTTTAGAGAAGCATTATAGGCTGACAGTAGAACTTGGAACAAAGACAAATAATTACACCTACTTGTTGGTGATGATGGCCGTGTTGTTGTTCCACCAACATGTGTTGTAGTTGTTCCCGATGTGGCTGTTGTCGTTGTGCCAGATACTGGAGATGTTGTTGTTGTGCCTGATACTCCTCCTGTAGTTGTTGTTCCAGATACACCAGATGTGGTAGTTGTCCCAGAAACACCTGGTGTTGTAGTTGTTCCTGACACTCCAGATGTTGAAGTTGTTGCAGTTATTCCTGGTGTGGTAGTTGTCCCTGACACTCCAGATGTTGTAGTTGTGCCAGAAACATGTGTAGTAGTTGTTGTTCCTGATACACCAGAAGTTGTTGTGGTACCTGACACACCAGATGTTGTGGTTGTGCCAGAGACACCTGCTGTTGTAGTTGTTCCAGAGATTCCTGGTGTGGTAGTTGTTTCTGAAATACCAGTTGTTGTGGTTGTAGCAGACAATCCAGATGTGGTTGTGGTTCCTGATACACCAGAAGTAGTTGTGGTTCCAGACACGCCAGATGTGGTAGTTGTTCCAGAAACACCTCCTGTAGTTGTTGTTCCTGATACACCTGATGTAGTGGTTGTGCCAGTAGGTGTCAGGGTGCTTCCAGCACCTCCTGTAGTTGTTGTTCCTGATACACCTGATGTGGTGGTTGTGCCAGTAGGTGTCAGGGTGCTTCCAGCACCTCCTGTAGTTGTTGTTCCTGATACACCTGATGTGGTTGTTGTGCCAGTAGGTGTCAGTGTGCTTCCAGCACCTCCTGTAGTTGTTGTTCCTGATACACCTGGTGTGGTAGTTGTTCCTGACACTCCTGATGTAGTGGTTGTGCCAGTAGGTGTCAGTGTGCTTCCAGCACCTCCTGTAGTGGTTGTTCCGGACACTCCTGATGTGGTGGTTGTGCCAGTAGGTGTCAGTGTGCTTCCAGCACCTCCTGTAGTTGTTGTTCCTGATACTCCTGATGTGGTGGTTGTACCAGTAGGTGTCAGTGTGCTTCCAGCACCTCCTGTAGTTGTTGTTCCTGATACACCTGATGTGGTGGTTGTGCCAGTAGGTGTCAGTGTACTTCCAGCACCTCCTGTAGTTGTTGTTCCTGATACACCTGGTGTGGTAGTTGTTCCTGACACTCCTGATGTAGTGGTTGTGCCAGTAGGTGTCAGTGTGCTTCCAGCACCTCCTGTAGTCGTTGTTCCTGATACACCTGATGTGGTGGTTGTGCCAGTAGGTGTCAGGGTGCTTCCAGCCCCTCCTGTAGTTGTTGTTCCTGATACACCTGATGTGGTAGTTTTGCCAGTAGGTGTCAGGGTGCTTCCAGCACCTCCTGTAGTTGTTGTTCCTGAAACTCCTGGTGTGGTAGTCGTTTGTGAAACAAATGTTGTTGTCGTTTCTGAAATATTGAAATTCATATTGTAAATAGTTAAACAAAATATTAGTTTAATATATTAGTATATTCCACTTTGTCGTGAAATACCTGCAGGAACAGCATATCTCATTATGAATTCTTTTAAAATCATTTTTCATTGTGTTTGTTACACGTTTATATTATATTTAAAAAATATATATATATATAAAAAAATATATATATATATTCAATGATTTGTTTTTCTGATCACTTGGTTTCTCACAACGATCTCACTAGTCGCAGTTATATATAAGATCAATAGAAATGTAATAAAATAAAAAAATAAAAAATAAAAATGTTTTTATGTATCTGTCGTTCTCACCTGGGTGGTAGCAAGCCTCGACGATTAGGTTTTGTAAGCCAACAACATCAGATGGTGTTATCACGAGACGAATAACGTCCACTGTGGATAATGGAAACTGGCTGATATCTAGTGTTCCCGAAGGCCAGTATGCAGCACCAGATGGATAAACCTGTAAAATATTCGTATGGTATGATAACTCATCTTAGCCTGGTATAAACATCCATAGGCTTAACATTAGGAACTCACACGAAACTATAGAACATGCTGTGTTAAGGAAAGAAATCACACAGCTTTAGGAAAACAGATAGAAATGTTCATAACATAATACCCAACCTCGCTTACTAAGAAATGCTCATCATATTCAAGCCTTCCTGATATCTTTCAGATTCTTAAGAATAAGAACTGAAAGGAACTATAAACGTCTATAAATCAATGAATCCTAAAGTATGAAATATGGGCCAATTATTGGGTCACCTTCATTAGAAAAGTCTCCACTTTGATTCTCATTTCTATTAGATAAAAAACATTCTATTGGGTTTCAGAAATGGTACAATAGCCATTTTTTTTAAATTATTCTGTAAGATGACACCCTGCATACCTCCTGATCCAGTGTCAGACTGACTAGTCCTTGAGTGCCCTTGAGGATTTTGACGGAACTTGCGCCGATGATCTCAAAGGAAACATGGACGATGGTGCCTCCGGAGGGCAGAGAGAGTTCAAACCAGGCCTCTGAGTCGGTGAGGTCACTGGCCAGCGGCATCCAGACCGAGGCTGACCCGGAGAGAGCCATGGGTGCCGTGTGCACAGAGGATGATGACGTCACTGTCACGCCGTTACCGATCTGCGCATACTGCAGGTCCTCGCAAATACCTGCTCGCAGAGAAATTACATTTTATTATCCATCGTATACATTGAGAAAGTACGGGGAAACCACGACCCATTGTTTATTATCCATGGTATACAAAGTACCCATTGAGAATGTATATAGACTCAGTAAACCACAAACCATTGTATATTATCCATCATATACAAAGTACCCATTGACAATGTACGGGGACTCAGTAAGCCACGACCCATTGTTTATTATCCATCGTATACAAAGTACCCATTGAGAATGTATATAGACTCAGTAAACCACGACCCATTGTTTATTATCCATCGTATACAAAGTACCCATTGAGAATGTACGGGGACTCACTAAACCACTACCTATTATGGTATAACTGCCAGATACCATAACCACGGATTCTAATCTGTGGTATACGGCCTCAAAGCTATGGTATACGGGAAAATAGTCCCTTTCTGCTTTAGAGCAATAAACGTAGTCCCTACTGATATACCTTTGAATATGACAATTCCTGGGTTTGATTTATTGGAGAAGATGGATAATGAATTCAACAAACGATGGTTTTGTGGATAGGCGTTTGTAATTACTACGCGTTCGTACGGCCATAAATACGTCATGGGTAACAGCGGGCAGTATGTGTAGGTCATACGGCCATGGGTATATAATACTGTTTCGTGTTACTCACCTGTTGTTGTGTATTCGGCTGTGGTGGTCGTGTAGGCAGTAGTTGTTTCTACAAAATAATACATATGCAAATATCAAAGAATGAATACTTTAGATCGTTAGCATATCCTGCATACTCCATTACCTCTATTCGACACTGTAGAGACAAATCAGTGAAAAAGGGAAGTGCTATGTATTCCATATAGTATAGAAGAAAATAATAAGATATTAGTTTTATTTTATTTACAGACATATCTTCTACGACCTCGGTTTAGGGGTTCGGATAGATAATAATTCGTCCACATTTATACAGTTTTCTCATAATATTGCTGCCGTGGCAACAATACTTCAGATACATTGTTCATAATCTTTAATTCGTTTAGCTCCATTACAAATTGTCAAGGCTCTCATTTTACGTTTAAAGGGAATATGGATGAGAACAAAACCTACCAGTTTCCAGACAGGCCTTGGCAAACAGATCTTTAATGGTGGTGTTAAGGCCTGGCTCGTTCGTGAGAACAATCTCAATCTTGGCGATCATAGTACTTGGTGGCCCTACACGAAGACTGAATTCCTCCCAGTCGGTGGGGTCACTGGCAGTCTCCTGAGGAATGTCATGTGCACATTTATATGTAAGGCCAGGATTATGCAATGATGATCTGAAACCTAGTAAGTAGCTGGGATTTTTTTTATAATTAAATCCCATATCTTTTACTTAGGGTAGGTTATATTCCTATTGATGATAATGAATTTGCAGTAGTGTACGAATAATCTACCGAAAATTGTTGTTAATCATGACGAGAACTGATCTCTAATATTCGCTGATTTCTTATTTTAGAGGACAACCATTGCTTTCTGTATTTACTATACTCCTGTACACACTAAAAGAATAGACATCGCATAGGATATAGGATATAGACCATGGAGGACAGACTGCAATACTCATAGGAGCATGGAGAACGAGTTCCCAATGTTAAGTCTATGGGACAAAAAATACCAGGGATGGGTTAAAAGAATCTTTGTGCTTTATTGTATATCATACCATATGTATATCTGAAAAACTCAAGAAATTGAGAGATGCTACTTCTAGATTAAAAAAAAAAAGAAAAAAAAGAGAAAAAAAAGAAGAGCGATTCTCACCACGACTGGAGGCTGGCTTGTCGTACTTCCATCTGATGACACGAGGAAGGAGACCTGACTGATGCCCTTGGCCTTGAACTTGACTGTGACCTCCATGTTCTGGGAGGCGACTCCTCCTGGCGTCAGACGGAGGACGAGTTGTGTGGAGGAGTCCTCCAGCTGAGTCCCTGACCCCAGGAGAGGCTCGGTTACCTCCGTACCGTTAGCGTCAAACAGGGCGAACGTGCCGAGACCATAGTAGAAGTCAACCAGACCAGAGGCACAGTATTCTGAAAGGAAAGGATGGAGGAAGGTGTAGTTTTTACTTCATTGGTTGGATTCAAAATGGAGGAGGTTTACAATAGTCACATCACAGAATACAAGAAAAGAAGGTTATTTGCAACCCAGGATAGGACTTTGGTCGGGAACGCAAGGAGATTTTGGAAGTGTATAAGCCATTTTGCACTAGCCGATGAAAACAGGATCGATTTATTGGATTCTCCTAATAGTTGGTCAGTGGTGGTCAACAACTGCATATCGGTGTCTTAAAATTGGTGACGGTGTAGTGTATGCCTTGTTTCTACCGCATTTAACAGGTTCATACTGACAGAATTGTCTTCCAAACACAATGACCATCGCTGTGGTGGCCTTATTGCATAATCTAAGCACAATTAATCATTGAACACTTCTCTGCATTTCTTTTTCCATTCACCGATCTGGCGTAGGTGGTTCCTGACTGCAGATCAGTGGCGAGTGGAATATCGCTTTATCTGTTCCTCAATCGGTGAACCAAGCTGTTCACCATATCATTTTAATGTCAGTACACCTGTCTCTAAGATATTAGAAATAGGTTCCTAATTGTAATAAATAGCTCATTTTAAGTAATTCTCTGAGAGGGGTCACCTTAAGTGAATCTAGGTCATAATCACTACAATACCTGTGGTTGTCATGGGTGTAGTTGTGCTGGTAAGTGTTGAGGCTGTTGTTGAGCCTGTTGATCTGCAGGTGGTTGTAGTTGTTGAGGACACTGGCAATGTTGTTGTTGTAACTGTGTGGGGGAGAAAATACCAAAGGTTTAGATCGGTCGGTCTTCAACAGAGAATTGAAATACATAGCGATTCAAACGAGATGTGATCAAGCTCTGACCACAAACTAGAATAGGTTTCTGAATTTATCTCACCCTTCACATTGACTAATTGACTAACCTTTGTGACCTAAAATCGTTTTTCTTATGCGCGCAGTGATGAGAAACAAGTTTCTTTTTTGAGTGGCTTAAAGATGCCTTACCTATCTCTGTACAGTACTTCATTCTCAGGCGTCTAACTTGTAGGATGGTGTTGGGGGTGGATGATGGTGTGAAATACAGAACTATATTGCCCAGAGTGAGACCGGAGTTGACCAGGTTAGGTACGACTGTGGTCCACGACATGGGATTAGCCACAGTTATCTGTATGAAGAAAACATAGCAAAGATTATGACGGACACAACACACACGTAAATAGAGATAAACAATTCATATTTATTGGTTTATATGATATCTTTTGTAATGATTATATTTTACGATCATATTTCCAACTACTGGAGCAGGTTATATTTCAATTTACTATATCTATTCCTTGAGTTCTGATATCGACTGGCTTCTTCATGAACCTCTCTTTCTGCATTAACTTAACTACTTAAGGTCATCAACTTTAGAGGGTGCGTCCACTAACCAAGACAAGACTGCGACAAAGGCTTTCCGACAAGGTCCATGACAGCTCTACGATTGGAAGCCTTGTCTTAGCCTTGTCGCGGTTGGTGGACCACAGTTCCCGACAAGAGGCTAAGACAAGGCCACAACAGGCTGCGACATGAAGCTTGTCGGGGGCCTGTCGGGGGCCTTCCGACAAGGTTACGACAAAAACATGTTCGATTTTGGAGCCGTGTCGTGGCGTGTCGTGGCGTGTCGCAGAGGTCTACGATAGAATATTTAAGTGGAGCGTGCACTTCCCGACAGGCTGTGACAAGGGCTCATGACAGCTCCCCTCCTCACGACAAGGCTGCGACAAGGCACCGATTGGAAATTTCTTGTCGGCGTGTGTTGCAGCCCTGTCGTGGTTGGTGGACGCACCCTCTCAATGTATTGGACATTGCTAATTTAGTGACTAAACAATATCTACTTACAAACTGAAGGTAAGTCATGTATCCATCTCCATTGTAGACTGTGACCTCCACCTGCTGGACTCCAGTGACCTCTATGGTTATTTCATCCAGGGAGGCCAGGTCTGGCTGCATGATGCTCGAGACGTTGAGCACTCCCTTGCCGTCACCGTTAAGGCTGAGCGAGATGATGCCGGAAGACAGGATGGAGCTGGCGTCGAGCCCAATGGTGTCTGTGACGGTGAAGCCGGCCGTCACGTTCTCCGTACACACAGCCACTGCAGGTAGAAACATCAGTACTATACAGAAACTGTATTACTGTGCAGTCATTTTCAAGATACCACCGCCGGATGGTTAAAATGAGTTCGTTAGAACGAGTGTTGAATATCGGAGAAAATGCGTTATTCTTACTGAATATATAGAAATGTGTAGTAAAAACAGTAGTTACAGCAGTGGGTATATAGTTAAATACATTAATAAACAGCAGGTATCTTTAGAATGATATCAGTACACATATTTCACAACTGAGACATTATTCATCAAAGACGAGAAGTGATCTGAAACGTCTGATTATATGTATACTCACCACCAGTAGTAGTCTCAATAGAAGTAACTGTTGTAGTAGTGTAGCCTGAAGTGGTAGTAGTTCCTGATACACCTGAAGTGGTGGTTGTTCCTGACACTCCTGATGTGGTGGTTGTGCCAGTAGGTGTCAGGGTGCTTCCAGCACCTCCTGTAGTTGTTGTTCCTGATACACCTGATGTGGTAGTTGTGCCAGTAGGTGTCAGTGTGCTTCCAGCACCTCCTGTAGTTGTTGTTCCTGATACACCTGATGTGGTGGTTGTGCCAGTAGGTGTCAGGGTGCTTCCAGCACCTCCTGTAGTTGTTGTTCCTGATACACCTGGTGTGGTAGTTGTTCCTGACACTCCTGATGTGGTGGTTGTGCCAGTAGGTGTCAGAGTGCTTCCAGCACCTCCTGTGGTTGTTGTTCCTGATACACCTGATGTGGTGGTTGTGCCAGTAGGTGTCAGAGTGCTTCCAGCACCTCCTGTGGTTGTTGTTCCTGATACACCTCCTGTAGTTGTTGTTCCTGATACACCTGATGTGGTGGTTGTGCCAGTAGGTGTCAGTGTGCTTCCAGCACCTCCTGTAGTTGTTGTTCCTGATACACCTCCTGTAGTTGTTGTTCCTGAAACTCCTGATGTGGTGGTTGTGCCAGTTGGTGTCAGTGTGCTTCCGGCACCTCCTGTAGTTGTTGTTCCTGATACACCTGATGTGGTGGTTGTGCCAGTAGGTGTCAGGGTGCTTCCAGCACCTCCTGTAGTTGTTGTTCCTGATACACCTGATGTGGTGGTTGTACCAGTAGGTGTCAGTGTACTTCCAGCACCTCCTGTAGTTGTTGTTCCTGATACACCTGATGTGGTGGTTGTGCCAGTAGGTGTCAGGGTGCTTCCAGCACCTCCTGTAGTTGTTGTTCCTGAAACACCTGGTGTGGTAGTTGTTCCTGACACTCCTGATGTGGTGGTTGTACCAGTAGGTGTCAGTGTACTTCCAGCACCTCCTGTAGTTGTTGTTCCTGATACACCTGATGTGGTGGTTGTGCCAGTAGGTGTCAGGGTGCTTCCAGCACCTCCTGTAGTTGTTGTTTGTGACACAGTTGGTGTTGTAGTTGTTTGTGACACACCTGTTGTGGCTAAAGATACAGTTAGGAAAACTTGTTAGTAAAAGCACGAGCTTGTACTTTTAGCAATTTAAAAAGAAAAAGAAAGTTTGAAAGTTTACATTTTGTGTCTTATGCAAGAAGCTATCCTATTCATGTCCTTCATCGTAAATCATTCTAAATTCTAGATATTCCATAAACTACATCTGATAAATATACATATATTTTCTCCTTTTTTCAAACATTCTTTATAGGTTCATTTGACACCTGACATAAAATTTACATACTATATCTTATGTATATATGTTCTATATAATGTGTTTTTTTCAGTTTTTGACCGTGAAGTTTCTCTCGCCTATTTAGACTTACTTATGGGTGTTCGACAGAAGGTAGCGGTTAGGTCATACACGGTGGACGAGGAATCTCCGGTGAGGGTGAGAACCACGCGACCAATCAACACCTCCCACGCGGGAAGCGTCGGCGCCACCGTGAATGGGAGGCCGGTGTTCGGAACAGTGTACTGCAAGTCACAAACAAGATGTACAATATTCCTGGCGTGAAATTTAAGTAAATAAGATGCCTAGATCCCGAGATAGGATAAACAACCAGTGAAAAGAAAAATCACTAAAACAATCTACACCGTTTTCATTTGCCAATGGAAATGGAGTTTATGAAATAAGTTTTCATGTAAGAGCAATTTCATGTAAGAAAGGGTTTAATTTTAGAAACATATATAAATATTAATTACCATTTGCCAGAAGAGCTTGAAGCCCTGCACGCCGTAGACCTCCAGTTTGATTTGAGTTGCTCCCGTTGTGCTGAAACTGATCTGGAGCAGCTCGGTAGTTCCAGTCAGGTCCACTGGGCGAATGGTAATAGTGTCCTCACCATTCACATCAGGTACGATAGTGTAGGACGAGGAGGAGCCAATCAGCGCGCTCGTAGCATTACTCAGGTCGGCGGACTCCACAATGAACTCACTGGATGATCCATAGACCAAAACCAGGAGATCATGTTCGCAGATCGCTGCAATGAAATTAGGGAGATATGTAGTATATATATAGGTTTAAATGGGAGACGAGGTACCTGGAGGAGGGAGGCGTGGACCGCCCCCAGGGGGCAGGAGCAGGCTCGGACATCCACCACCCGAGCACCGGTCACTCGCCGGCACGTGCCTGCGTAGTCAACACGCGCCCTGCTCTTACACTCTAATGAAATTATCACCATATATGTTACCTAACTGATATTATTTTGTCATGTTGTTGTCATCATACGTTTATTCCTCTGTGTGAAGGAGTATCTGGTACTTTTTGCTACATGGATTGAGTGAGAAGTTCACATATAATACCAGCTATCTACCAAAGACAGTCTACTTCACCATAGCTAGAGTGTCCCTGAATCATTTCCATCAGCAAGATACACCCAGCTATTTATAGTTGTTATTTCATCATGTTTACTTACTCTCTGTTGTTGTTGTTGTTAACAATGTTGTAGTCTCTCCTGTTACTGTTGTACCAACTGAAAATGGATAAGAGGAAGTTTATAATGCTCCGTCACCATCTGTTTACGAGGTTTATTTTGTTGTTGATGATCATAATTCAATAGAAGCCAAAAGAGGGTATAGTTAAGGACCTGCTATCAACGTTTAAGTGTCGATCTCACCTTTATCAAAATCTCAAGTCCCGAAATTATAAAAATAAAACATTTTAATTCTCCGTACATACTTTATGGATGTTCCCTTATGATGACATACCTGTAGTGGTTGTTACTCCAACTGAAGTGGTCCCAGTAGTCGATTCTGTGGCTGTGTTAAAAAGATAGAGAAAGTTTTAACATACACGAATGTATATAATCAATATATGTATATAATCCTATTTCTACTCTATAATTGCTAGTAACATCCAAAATACGAACCAAACTATAGATTTGACCAAATTATACAATGATCTGAATACAAACTGCCTAAAGATCTCACACACGGTAATCTGTACAAGGTCTATGGGAGAAGAATTCTTAACGAACTAGGTTTAGAGCCTTGGGAATCCACTGGCACACAGTATTCCCGCTAGGTGGCATCATCGAGATTATAGGAATCTTTGGTTGCATTGATGTATGTCTTTAGCACCGGAGGCAGGTCAGTGGATTCTCAAGGCTCTAAGCCTAGTTCGTTAAGAATCCCTCTTCATAGAGAGGGTACAGAGTACGTCTTAGAGAGTGTGAGATCTTATGAGAGGGGTGCGCCGGCCCCACTGACAGGCTTTCAGTAAGGCCCGGCCTCCACCTACTACGATATGGCTCCGATATGGTCTACGATGCACCTCCTGATAAAAAAATCAAAATCGCGTCGGAAGGTTACCTAATATCAGGGCAGTTGACCAAATTTCTGTGATAAGACACCAATAAAAACCCCATACAATGCGTGTTGGATTGGCATGTCTAGACATATATCTACGATTTTGCACCTTCCTGATATGGCACCGATTTTGACATTTTGCATCGGTGCCATATCGGGAGGTCTACGATTCTATCGTAGTAGGTGGACGCCGGGCTTAAGACTCAGAAAATCTGTGTCGTTTTCGTCGTCCAGTGGGTTTTCTACTTACATGTGGGGTGCACACAGAAAGTGGCCGTGATTTCCATGATCTGAGGCATGTCTTGAGGGATAGCTGTCATGTGTATCTCAATACGTCCAACCTCGATGGTCTGCCCGCTCAGATCGGGGGCGATTCCCTGCCAAACTGTCGGCGTGAAGATGTTCATCTGAATAGGAAAATAAAACAGAAGTCAAAACAGGAATAAATGAGAATGCTATTCTTCGTGAGCTTATTCCCCGAGAAAATATGATATTCGTGCGTCCAAATTGTATGGAAATGTCATTTTCTTTTAAATGGGGTCTCTCGGGTCTTTTCCACTTATACTGTTTTTTTCTGTAAAAGTTATTTATAACTACTCCAGACTAAAGGAGAAACCAACAAGTTTTGGTCAAAGTCGTTGTTCTCCACGAGTTTGATGCAGAGTGATATGAACGAGGCAAAAGCTGAATGAAAACGAGCACACACATACAAAGACACATTCATACATGCATAATCAACTGGATGTCTCCAAATCATTTAATAATCATGTATTTGAAAGTGGAAAAGTCAATTATTTACCCATTTCTGGTAGACCTTGACGCCTGCGTTGTCATAGATGTCAATCTGTACCCGCTCACTGCCCTTGACACTGAAACTCAGCTGAAGCAGGATGGGGCTTCTGTCGGGCAGTGTGTTGTAAATGGTCACGAGTGACTGAGCGAAGGCGTCGTGAGGCACAGGGTAGGAGGTGTTAGATCCCAGCAGCCCGTCCGACGCGTCAGCCCCGGACACATCCATGATCACAAAATCATTCGGGTTGTTGTAGTCGTAATATGTGATGTCGTAGATACACAGACCAGCTGTAACAGAGAAACAGGTCAGGACAAGGATTATTTCTCCACTCTTTTAAATATTATCATCATTATCATTATTATCATCATTATTATTATTGTTGTTGTTATTATCATCATTATTATTGTTATTATTATTATTATCATTATTATTATTTTTTATTTTTTTTAAGCTTTCATTTATCCTGGACCTCAGGTTAGGTGACTAGCACCTATCTTCCACCAACTCCAGCAGACATATTATTATTATTATTATTAATATTATTATCATTAATATTATCATTATTGGGTAAAGATTTTTCATACCATTGATAATGATATGTTGTCGAATGACGACATGCCATAGTCATGTGGTATAGGGCACGGTGCATTTCTGTTACAAAATGGACACTTCTTTTAGAGAATCTAACTTCAAGTTAATTAGGCATAACATCAAGTTAATACATCGAGGAGGGCTGATTGAAGGTAGCCTACATGTTGTAGAAACAGCCGCCGTTGTCGTGGTGGTTGGTTGGAACGTGGTCGATGAAGTGAAGGAAGTTGGAGTGGTGGTGCTTGATGATGTGGTGGTGGACATACCTCCACATGTGGTAGTCCCACTTGATGTCGTTATAGTCATGGCATTTGTAGTTGTGGCTGAAAACGGACGTGTGATTTTTATAGCATACCTTTTAGAATTAGAGCTTTGCGGCTCAAGATTTTGAATTTAGATAACCAATATACTTATGGCAGTATTTCAACGAGCAGCATCACAATTCCAATATGAAAATATTCATTGGAGATATTATCCTTATTTATTTTGCATGATTCAGAAATTTCATGATTTCCTATTAGGTATATCACATGATAGAGACATTCATTTGGTTACATTGTAACAAAACTACCTATGTATATGTGTGAAAGATACATACACTTTTAATCAAGTAGGGAACGCTCCCGATAAAGCAAATTGCGTCGGAACAGAAATTAAACTTTAACAATAGCATCTGCCACAAATTGCCTCTGACATGATAAACATGTTAGTATGGACCCCTCAATCCCTCGAAATATATATCGAATAGGAAAGAACAATACTATTCTCATAATTTTGAAGTAAGAGTATGTTCGTTTCAATTATTAATACAAGCAGTTAAATAGTAACCTGGGCGTGTAGTTGTTGTTCCACCGAGAGATGAAGTAGTAGGAGTCATTGAGGTTACAGTGGAACTGGATGGTGTTGTAGTTGTTCCTGATACACCTGGAGTAGTTGTTGTTCCAGAAACACCTGGTGTGGTAGTTGTTCCTGACACTCCTGATGTGGTTGTTGTTCCTGTAGGTGTCAGAGTGCTTCCAGCACCTCCTGTAGTTGTTGTTCCTGACACTCCTGATGTGGTGGTTGTTCCTGTAGGTGTCAGAGTGCTTCCAGCACCTCCTGTAGTTGTTGTTCCTGACACTCCTGGTGTGGTGGTTGTTCCTGTAGGTGTCAGAGTGCTTCCAGCACCTCCTGTAGTTGTTGTTCCTGATACACCTGGTGTGGTAGTTGTTCCTGATATACCTGATGTGGTTGTTGTGCCAGTAGGTGTCAGAGTGCTTCCGGCACCTCCTGTAGTTGTTGTTCCTGATACACCTGATGTGGTGGTTGTTCCTGTAGGTGTCAGAGTGCTTCCAGCACCTCCTGTAGTTGTTGTTCCTGATACACCTGGTGTGGTAGTTGTTCCTGATATACCTGATGTGGTTGTTGTGCCAGTAGGTGTCAGGGTGCTTCCAGCCCCTCCTGTAGTCGTTGTTCCTGATACACCTGATGTGGTTGTTGTGCCAGTAGGTGTCAGTGTGCTTCCAGCCCCTCCTGTAGTCGTAGTTCCTGAAACGCCTGATGTGGTGGTTGTGCCAGTAGGTGTCAGGGTGCTTCCAGCACCTCCTGTAGTTGTTGTTCCTGATACACCTGATGTGGTTGTTGTGCCAGTAGGTGTCAGAGTGCTTCCAGCACCTCCTGTAGTCGTTGTTCCTGATACACCTGATGTGGTGGTTGTGCCAGTAGGTGTCAGTGTGCTTCCGGCACCTCCTGTAGTTGTTGTTCCTGATACACCTGATGTAGTTGTTGTGCCAGTAGGTGTCAGAGTGCTTCCGGCACCTCCTGTAGTTGTTGTTCCTGATACACCTGGTGTGGTTGTGGTGCCAGAAACTCCAGAAGTAGTAGTTGTGCCTGAAACACCTGCTGTTGTAGTTGTTCCAGAGATTCCTGGTGTGGTAGTTGTTCCTGACACACCTGAAGTTGTAGTTGAGCCTGAAACACCAGAGGTAGTAGTAGTTCCTGAAACTCCAGAAGTAGTAGTTGTGCCTGAAACACCAGTTGTTGTGGTTGTACCAGACACTCCAGAAGTGGTTGTGGTTCCAGACACTCCAGAACTAGTTGTGGTTCCAGATACACCAGTTGTAGTTGTAACTTCTTCACAAAATCTTGCTACAAAGTCTCTCAATTTGGGTTGACAAGAGTCTGCTTCATTTGTCAACTCAATCCTTCCAATAGGATATGTGATTACTCCAATTGTTGGTTGAACAAGGTAGTCTTGACTGCTGTCTGGGTAATACACCTGTTAATAAAAATACACACATAATTAGTTGTTGAATTCTAAGAAATACAAAGATTTTCTATGGATGCGATCCTATATCAAGGTCCAGTCAAGGGTAGATTTAAATAAAATGTTCATTGCACCTGTAAGCTTCCGCAAATCCAGAATGATTACAATAAATCTGAGAATCATAAAGTTAAAAAATTGTCTTTCACTTAAGTCTGTGTTTATTTCAAAGTTCAATCATCTCCATATAGAACTGGCATATACATAGTATTGTACTTCATTAAATTGTAAGAATTGAATCTTGAATATTTGCGTACCTGATTCCAGTAGTATTTGAATCCATTTGTTCCATAGATCTCTATTGTAACTGTGACACCACCGTTAGTAATAAAGCTAAAGTCTTGAAGGTGTTGTGCACCTCCAGGAAGAGTTGATACAAAGATGATTTTGGCTGTGTTGTTGCTGTCGAGAACTGGGGAGAATGTGGCACCTGAACCATCCAAGATGTCAGAAGCATCAATTCCTCCATCAGTATATACAGTGATATCATCTTGATTGGCTGCATTCCACAGGGTCTCCAGACAGGGAGCTGAAAGAGTAGTAAATTGGATTAGTATGCAATACTCAGCATGTACATCAAAATCATCAAGATTATTTCAAGTCATAGAAGAAATATCTTCTTAGAGAAACTTTATTTTCTGGGAGAAGAACTCAGACTAAAGGCAAATAATTCAGCCTACTTGTTGGTGACGATGGCCGTGTTGTTGTTCCACCGACAGTTGTAGTTGTTGTTCCTGACACTCCAGATGTTGTAGTTGTTCCACTTATTCCTGGTGTGGTTGTTGTTCCTGACACACCTGAAGTTGTAGTTGTGCCTGAAACACTAGAGGTGGTAGTGGTACCAGCAACTCCAGAGGTAGTAGTTGTGACCGACACTCCTGGTGTGGTAGTTGTTCCTGAAACACCAGTTGTTGTGGTTGTAGCAGACACTCCAGATGTGGTTGTGGTTCCTGATACACCAGAAGTAGTTGTGGTTCCGGACACACCAGATGTGGTAGTTGTTCCAGAAACACCAGAAGTAGTTGTTGTTCCTGATACTCCTTGTGTGGTAGTTGTGCCGGAAACACCTGTAGTAGTTGTGGTTCCTGATACACCAGAAGTTGTTGTGGTACCGGACACACCAGATGTTGTGGTCGTGCCAGAGACACCTGCTGTTGTAGTTGTTCCAGAGATTCCTGGTGTGGTTGTTGTACCTGAGACTCCTGCTGTTGTAGTTGTGGCTGAAACACCAGCAGTAGTAGTAGTTCCTGAAACTCCAGAAGTAGTAGTTGTGCCTGAAACACCAGTTGTTGTGGTTGTACCAGACACTCCAGAAGTAGTTGTGGTTCCGGACACCCCAGAAGTGGTTGTGGTTCCAGATACACCAGTTGTAGTTGTAACTTCTTCACAAAATCTTGCTACAAAGTCTCTCAATTTGGGTTGACAAGAGTCTGCTTCAATTGTCAACTCAATCCTTCCAATAGGATATGTGATTACTCCAATTGTTGGTTGAACAAGGTAGTCTTGACTGCTGTCTGGGTAATACACCTGTTAATAAAAATACACACATAATTATTTGTTGAATTCTAAGAAATACAAAGATTTTCTATGGATGCGATCCTATATCAAGGTCCAGTCAAGGGTAGATTTAAATACAATGTTCGTTACACCTGTAAGCTTCCGCAAATCCAGAATGATTACAATAAATCTGAGAATCATGAAGTTGAAAATTATCTTTTACTTAAGTCTGTGTTTATTTCAAAGTTCAATTATCTCCATATAGAACTGGCATATACATAGTATTGTACTTTATTAAATTGTAAGAATTGAATCTTGAATATTTGCTTACCTGACTCCAGTAGTATTTGAATCCATTTGTTCCATAGATCTCTATTGTAACTGTGACACCACCATTAGTGACAAAGCTAAAGTCTTGAAGGTGTTGTGCACCTCCAGGAAGAGTTGATACAAAGATGATTTTGGCTGTGTTGTTGCTGTCAAGAACTGGGGAGAATGTGGCACCTGAACCATCCAAGATGTCAGAAGCATCAATTCCTCCATCAGTATATACAGTGAAATCATCTTGATTGGCTGCATTCCACAGGGTTTCCAGACAGGGAGCTGAAAGAGTAGGAAACTGGATTAGTATGCAATACTCAGCATGTACATCAAAATCATCAAGACTATTTCAAGTCATAGAAGAAATATCTTCTTAGAGAAGTTTTATTGTCTGGGAGAAGAACTCAGACTAAAGGCAAATAATTCAGCCTACTTGTTGGTGACGATGGCCGTGTTGTTGTTCCACCGACAGTTGTAGTTGTTGTTCCTGACACTCCAGATGTTGTAGTTGTTCCACTTATTCCTGGTGTGGTTGTTGTTCCTGACACACCTGATGTTGTAGTTGTGCCTGAAACACTAGAGGTGGTAGTGGTGCCAGAAACCCCAGAAGTAGTAGTTGTGACCGACACTCCTGGTGTGGTAGTTGTTCCTGAAACACCAGTTGTTGTGGTTGTAGCAGACACTCCAGATGTGGTTGTGGTTCCTGATACACCAGAAGTAGTTGTGGTTCCGGACACACCAGATGTGGTAGTTGTTCCAGAAACACCAGAAGTAGTTGTGGTTCCTGATACTCCTTGTGTGGTAGTTGTGCCGGAAACACCTGTAGTAGTTGTGGTTCCTGATACACCAGAAGTTGTTGTGGTACCGGACACACCAGATGTTGTGGTCGTGCCAGAAACACCTACTGTTGTAGTTGTTCCAGAGATTCCTGGTGTGGTTGTTGTACCTGAGACTCCTGCTGTTGTAGTTGTGGCTGAAACACCAGAGGTAGTAGTAGTTCCTGAAACTCCAGAAGTAGTAGTTGTGCCTGAAACACCAGTTGTTGTGGTTGTACCAGACACTCCAGAAGTGGTTGTGGTTCCGGACACCCCAGAAGTGGTTGTGGTTCCAGATACACCAGTTGTAGTTGTAACTTCTTCACAAAATCTTGCTACAAAGTCTCTCAATTTGGGTTGACAAGAGTCTGCTTCAATTGTCAACTCAATCCTTCCAATAGGATATGTGATTACTCCAATTGTTGGTTGAACAAGGTAGTCTTGACTGCTGTCTGGGTAATACACCTGTTAATAAAAATACACACATAATTATTTGTTGAATTCTAAGAAATACAAAGATTTTCTATGGATGCGATCCTATATCAAGGTCCAGTCAAGGGTAGATTTAAATACAATGTTCGTTACACCTGTAAGCTTCCGCAAATCCAGAATGATTACAATAAATCTGAGAATCATGAAGTTGAAAATTATCTTTTACTTAAGTCTGTGTTTATTTCAAAGTTCAATTATCTCCATATAGAACTGGCATATACATAGTATTGTACTTCATTAAATTGTAAGAATTGAATCTTGAATATTTGCTTACCTGACTCCAGTAGTATTTGAATCCATTTGTTCCATAGATCTCTATTGTAACTGTGACACCACCATTAGTGACAAAGCTAAAGTCTTGAAGGTGTTGTGCACCTCCAGGAAGAGTTGATACAAAGATGATTTTGGCTGTGTTGTTGCTGTCAAGAACTGGGGAGAATGTGGCACCTGAACCATCCAAGATGTCAGAAGCATCAATTCCTCCATCAGTATATACAGTGAAATCATCTTGATTGGCTGCATTCCACAGGGTTTCCAGACAGGGAGCTGAAAGAGTAGGAAACTGGATTAGAATGCAATACTCAGCATGTACATCAAAATCATCAAGACTATTTCAAGTCATAGAAGAAATATCTTCTTAGAGAAACTTTATTGTCTGGGAGAAGAACTCAGACTAAAGGCAAATAATTCAGCCTACTTGTTGGTGACGATGGCCGTGTTGTTGTTCCACCGACAGTTGTAGTTGTTGTTCCTGACACTCCAGATGTTGTAGTTGTTCCACTTATTCCTGGTGTGGTTGTTGTTCCTGACACACCTGATGTTGTAGTTGTGCCTGAAACACTAGAGGTGGTAGTGGTGCCAGAAACCCCAGAAGTAGTAGTTGTGACCGACACTCCTGGTGTGGTAGTTGTTCCTGAAACACCAGTTGTTGTGGTTGTAGCAGACACTCCAGATGTGGTTGTGGTTCCTGATACACCAGAAGTAGTTGTGGTTCCGGACACACCAGATGTGGTAGTTGTTCCAGAAACACCAGAAGTAGTTGTGGTTCCTGATACTCCTTGTGTGGTAGTTGTGCCGGAAACACCTGTAGTAGTTGTGGTTCCTGATACACCAGAAGTTGTTGTGGTACCGGACACACCAGATGTTGTGGTCGTGCCAGAAACACCTGCTGTTGTAGTTGTTCCAGAGATTCCTGGTGTGGTTGTTGTACCTGAGACTCCTGCTGTTGTAGTTGTGGCTGAAACACCAGAGGTAGTAGTAGTTCCTGAAACTCCAGAAGTAGTAGTTGTGCCTGAAACACCAGTTGTTGTGGTTGTACCAGACACTCCAGAAGTGGTTGTGGTTCCGGACACACCAGAACTAGTTGTGGTTCCAGATACACCAGTTGTAGTTGTAACTTCTTCACAAAATCTTGCTACAAAGTCTCTCAATTTGGGTTGACAAGAGTCTGCTTCAATTGTCAACTCAATCCTTCCAATAGGATATGTGATTACTCCAATTGTTGGTTGAACAAGGTAGTCTTGACTGCTGTCTGGGTAATACACCTGTTAATAAAAATACACACATAATTAGTTGTTGAATTCTAAGAAATACAAAGATTTTCTATGGATGCGATCCTATATCAAGGTCCAGTCAAGGGTAGATTTAAATACAATGTTCGTTACACCTGTAAGCTTCCGCAAATCCAGAATGATTACAATAAATCTGAGAATCATAAAGTTAAAAAATTATATTTCACTTTAGTCTGTGTTTATTTCAAAGTTCAATCATCTCCATATAGAACTGGCATAAACATAGTATTGTACTTCATTAAATTGTAAGAATTGAATCTTGAATATTTGCTTACCTGACTCCAGTAGTATTTGAATCCATTCGTTCCATAGATCTCTATTGTAACTGTGACACCACCATTAGTGACAAAGCTAAAGTCTTGAAGGTGTTGTGCACCTCCAGGAAGAGTTGATACAAAGATGATTTTGGCTGTGTTGTTGCTGTTGAGAACTGGGGAGAATGTGGCACCTGAACCATCCAAGATGTCAGAAGCATCAATTCCTCCATCAGTGTATACAGTGATATCATCTTGATTGGCTGCATTCCACAGGGTCTCCAGACAGGGAGCTGAAAAATTAGTAAATTGGATTAGTATGCAATACTCAGCATGTACATCAAAATCATCAAGATTATTTCAAGTCATAGAAGAAATATCTTCTTAGAGAAACTTTATTGTCTGGGAGAAGAACTCAGACTAAAGGCAAATAATTAAGCCTACTTGTTGGTGACGATGGCCGTGTTGTTGTTCCACCGACAGTTGTAGTTGTTGTTCCTGACACTCCAGATGTTGTAGTTGTTCCACTTATTCCTGGTGTGGTTGTTGTTCCTGACACACCTGAAGTTGTAGTTGTGCCTGAAACACCTGAGGTGGTAGTGGTACCAGCAACTCCAGAGGTAGTAGTTGTGACCGACACTCCTGGTGTGGTAGTTGTTCCTGAAACACCAGTTGTTGTGGTTGTAGCAGACACTCCAGATGTGGTTGTGGTTCCTGATACACCAGAAGTAGTTGTGGTTCCGGACACGCCAGATGTGGTAGTTGTTCCAGAAACACCAGAAGTAGTTGTGGTTCCTGATACTCCTTGTGTGGTAGTTGTGCCGGAAACACCTGTAGTAGTTGTGGTTCCTGATACACCAGAAGTTGTTGTGGTACCTGACACACCCGATGTTGTGGTCGTGCCAGAGACACCTGCTGTTGTAGTTGTTCCAGAGATTCCTGGTGTGGTAGTTGTACCTGAGACTCCTGCTGTTGTAGTTGTGCCTGAAACACCAGAGGTAGTAGTAGTTCCTGAAACTCCAGAAGTAGTAGTTGTTCCTGAAACACCAGTTGTTGTGGTTGTAGCAGACACTCCAGAAGTGGTTGTGGTTCCTGACACACCAGAACTAGTTGTGGTTCCAGATACACCAGTTGTAGTTGAAACTTCTTCACAAAATCTTGCTACAAAGTCTCTCAATTTGGGTTGACAAGAGTCTGCTTCAATTGTCAACTCAATCCTTCCAATAGGATATGTGATTACTCCAATTGTTGGTTGAACAAGGTAGTCTTGACTGCTGTCTGGGTAATACACCTGTTAATAAAAATACACACATAATTATTTGTTGAATTCTAAGAAATACAAAGATTTTCTATGGATGCGATCCTATATCAAGGTCCAGTCAAGGGTAGATTTAAATACAATGTTCGTTACACCTGTAAGCTTCCGCAAATCCAGAATGATTACAATAAATCTGAGAATCATAAAGTTGAAAATTATCTTTTACTTAAGTCTGTGTTTATTTCAAAGTTCAATTATCTCCATATAGAACTGGCATATACATAGTATTGTACTTCATTAAATTGTAAGAATTGAATCTTGAATATTTGCTTACCTGACTCCAGTAGTATTTGAATCCATTTGTTCCATAGATCTCTATTGTAACTGTGACACCACCATTAGTGACAAAGCTAAAGTCTTGAAGGTGTTGTGCACCTCCAGGAAGAGTTGATACAAAGATGATTTTGGCTGTGTTGTTGCTGTCAAGAACTGGGGAGAATGTGGCACCTGAACCATCCAAGATGTCAGAAGCATCAATTCCTCCATCAGTATATACAGTGAAATCATCTTGATTGGCTGCATTCCACAGGGTTTCCAGACAGGGAGCTGAAAGAGTAGGAAACTGGATTAGTATGCAATACTCAGCATGTACATCAAAATCATCAAGACTATTTCAAGTCATAGAAGAAATATCTTCTTAGAGAAGTTTTATTGTCTGGGAGAAGAACTCAGACTAAGGGCAAATAATTCAGCCTACTTGTTGGTGACGATGGCCGTGTTGTTGTTCCACCGACAGTTGTAGTTGTTGTTCCTGACACTCCAGATGTTGTAGTTGTTCCACTTATTCCTGGTGTGGTTGTTGTTCCTGACACACCTGATGTTGTAGTTGTGCCTGAAACACTAGAGGTGGTAGTGGTGCCAGAAACCCCAGAAGTAGTAGTTGTGACCGACACTCCTGGTGTGGTAGTTGTTCCTGAAACACCAGTTGTTGTGGTTGTAGCAGACACTCCAGATGTGGTTGTGGTTCCTGATACACCAGAAGTAGTTGTGGTTCCGGACACACCAGATGTGGTAGTTGTTCCAGAAACACCAGAAGTAGTTGTGGTTCCTGATACTCCTTGTGTGGTAGTTGTGCCGGAAACACCTGTAGTAGTTGTGGTTCCTGATACACCAGAAGTTGTTGTGGTACCGGACACACCAGATGTTGTGGTCGTGCCAGAAACACCTGCTGTTGTAGTTGTTCCAGAGATTCCTGGTGTGGTTGTTGTACCTGAGACTCCTGCTGTTGTAGTTGTGGCTGAAACACCAGCAGTAGTAGTAGTTCCTGAAACTCCAGAAGTAGTAGTTGTGCCTGAAACACCAGTTGTTGTGGTTGTACCAGACACTCCAGAAGTGGTTGTGGTTCCGGACACACCAGAACTAGTTGTGGTTCCAGATACACCAGTTGTAGTTGTAACTTCTTCACAAAATCTTGCTACAAAGTCTCTCAATTTGGGTTGACAAGAGTCTGCTTCAATTGTCAACTCAATCCTTCCAATAGGATATGTGATTACCCCAATTGTTGGTTGAACAAGGTAGTCTTGACTGCTGTCTGGGTAATACACCTGTTAATAAAAATACACACATAATTAGTTGTTGAATTCTAAGAAATACAAAGATTTTCTATGGATGCGATCCTATATCAAGGTCCAGTCAAGGGTAGATTTAAATACAATGTTCGTTACACCTGTAAGCTTCCGCAAATCCAGAATGATTACAATAAATCTGAGAATCATAAAGCTAAAAAATTATATTTCACTTAAGTCTGTGTTTATTTCAAAGTTCAATCATCTCCATATAGAACTGGCATAAACATAGTATTGTACTTCATTAAATTGTAAGAATTGAATCTTGAATATTTGCTTACCTGACTCCAGTAGTATTTGAATCCATTTGTTCCATAGATCTCTATTGTAACTGTGACACCACCGTTAGTAATAAAGCTAAAGTCTTGAAGGTGTTGTGCACCTCCAGGAAGAGTTGATACAAAGATGATTTTGGCTGTGTTGTTGCTGTTGAGAACTGGGGAGAATGTGGCACCTGAACCATCCAAGATGTCAGAAGCATCAATTCCTCCATCAGTGTATACAGTGATATCATCTTGATTGGCTGCATTCCACAGGGTCTCCAGACAGGGAGCTGAAAGAGTAGTAAATTGGATTAGTATGCAATACTCAGCATGTACATCAAAATCATCAAGACTATTTCAAGTCATAGAAGAAATATCTTCTTAGAGAAGCTTTATTGTCTGGGAGAAGAACTCAGACTAAAGGCAAATAATTAAACCTACTTGTTGGTGACGATGGCCGTGTTGTTGTTCCACCAACAGTTGTAGTTGTTGTTCCTGACACTCCAGATGTTGTAGTTGTTCCACTTATTCCTGGTGTGGTTGTTGTTCCTGACACACCTGATGTTGTAGTTGTGCCTGAAACACTAGAGGTGGTAGTGGTACCAGAAACCCCAGAAGTAGTAGTTGTGACCGACACTCCTGGTGTGGTAGTTGTTCCTGAAACACCAGTTGTTGTGGTTGTAGCAGACACTCCAGATGTGGTTGTGGTTCCTGATACACCAGAAGTAGTTGTGGTTCCGGACACGCCAGATGTGGTAGTTGTTCCAGAAACACCAGAAGTAGTTGTGGTTCCTGATACTCCTTGTGTGGTAGTTGTGCCGGAAACACCTGTAGTAGTTGTGGTTCCTGATACACCAGAAGTTGTTGTGGTACCGGACACACCAGATGTTGTGGTCGTGCCAGAGACACCTGCTGTTGTAGTTGTTCCAGTTATTCCTGGTGTGGTAGTTGTTCCTGAGACTCCTGCTGTTGTTGTCCCTGATGTTGTTGTGACTGTTAGTAAATGTAAATATGTTATAATATATGTTATTCATATATACCCATCTCATTCGTCTTTAAGTAGTATTTATACTTTTGTGTTCTTTATAACGTTGTTTTTCACTCGATCCTTGAAGTGTTTAGATTTAACTCTAATGTGATCTAGTCATCTTCGATTCTCTTCAGTAAAGTATGTATAATGGCGGACTTACCTGGGTGTGAGCAGACCTTGACGATAATTCCACCTATCGTGACTGGTTTTGTAACATCAGCCGGGTTGAGTGTTATCGTCACTTTACCAAGTTCAAGGCCGTCAGGCAGACTCACTTGGACTTGGCTCGTTGGTTGTGTCTCGTCAACATCAATCTGTTGAGGATAATCGTTGGCATTTATCAAACTCAAACTTGATATGTGTTACTGGACTGTTAAAGGAACCTAGTAAATCAACTTTCAAGAAACTCGGGAAATAATCTGTTTCATCACCATCCATATTTTTAGAATCTCATTATTGTAATATATATGGAGACATATATTAACCTGATGCAGATACCATGTGATTGTTACCGTCATAAATTAAAACCAACCCATGAAGTTGAATTATGTCCAATAAAAAAAATAGATTAAAAAAAAAATCCTGCTTTGACTTACGGGGAAGCTGTATTGACTGCCCGATGGCGTATCGACAACAATGGTGACACTGTCAGTGTTGGTGACGGTGAAGTTATGATTGTTACCGTCATAATTTAAAACCAAACCATTAAGTTGAATTAAGTCCAATAAAAAAATAGATAAAAAAATTGGCTTACGGGGAAGCTGTATTGACTGCCCGATGGCGTATCGACAACAATGGTGACACTGTCAGTGTTGGTGACGGTGAAGTTGTGATTGTTACCATTATAAATTAAAACCAAACCATTAAGTTGAATTAAGTCCAATAAAAAAATAGATAAAAAATTTGACTTACGGGGAAGCTGTATTGACTGCCCGATGGCATATCGACAACAATGGTGACACTGTCAGTGTTGGTGACGGTGAAGTTGTGATTGTTACCATTATAAATTAAAACCAAACCATTAAGTTGAATTAAGTCCAATAAAAAAATAGATAAAAAATTTGACTTACGGGGAAGCTGTATTGACTGCCCGATGGCGTATCGACAACAATGGTGACACTGTCAGTGTTGGTGACGGTGAAGTTGTGATTGTTACCATTATAAATTAAAACCAAACCATTAAGTTGAATTAAGTCCAATAAAAAAATAGATAAAAAATTTGACTTACGGGGAAGCTGTATTGACTGCCCGATGGCGTATCGACAACAATGGTGACACTGTCAGTGTTGGTGACGGTGAAGTTGGAGATCTCCATCAGGATGCTCAGCTCAGGCCGGGACTCCTCGATGGTGATGGAGGTGGTCGTGGCTGGTGGCGCGTTGAAGGAGCCGGTGGGTGAGTCGCTCAGGGAGCTGCTCGCGTCGTTACCACTCCCGTCTGTCACAGCCACGCCCGCCATGTTGTTGTAGTCAATGGTCTGCTCGGTGCCGGTACAGATCCCGACTGGTGTGTGGAAACAACAAACAGAATTCAAATTCATTTTCAAGGGCATTTTCCTTTTAGCTCATACAAGGGTTATCGTTAGATGATATTTAAGTTTGTTCATGAAGACAGTCTTAGCCGTTCATAAGATCATTCATAAGTGTAGAATAAAGTTGACCCACATTGACCCTGGGCCGCCTTCGCATAATGAAAATGGTCTTCATGTATGAGTTTAGATTATTCAACAGGCCCCACTGTAATCGTAACATAGCACACTATATGTGACTAAACTTATGAGATAGTAAACACACTAACCTGTCGTAGTTGTTGGGACAGATGTCGTTGTTGTTGTTGGGACTGGTGTTGAGGTGGCGGTGACTGATGTCGTTGTGCTAACGGCTGTGGTTGTAGTTGCTGAGAAAAAAGAGAGATCCAGTTGACATTTCCGAATTGTGACTTTATAAATTTTAGGGATCCAGTTGACATTTCCGAATTGTGACTTTATAAATTTTAGGGTTATATGTGGGCAAATGCCTCCAAGTGTATTAGAAATTCTTTAAAAAAAATTTAATTAAAAATTACAGATATATAAACAGACCTATAAGAGGAAATACATATTCAAATTATCCTTACATACTTATCAAATTTGATAAAATCCCTCATTTTTGATCTCTTTTTTCTTTTAATTCATGTGAAATTACAGATACTCACCTTGACCACAGAAATAGGCCACCAAGTTCTGGAGGACGGGTTGGTTGCTCTCGGCAGTTATTGTGATTTCGATCCGACCCACATTGTAGTTGATGTTTCCTAGTTGTGGTTTCACCAGATACCAGTTACCACTGTCTGGGAAGTCCAGCTGTTAAGGAGATAGTAAATATATGTTAGTTTAAATAAGAGATGATGTAGCCAAGGGAGAGGGGGGTATAATCTAGGGGTTTACCTTAGCGATAATAATTGGTTATCCTTATCTTAAGTTAGTTACTGTCAACCTTGTATAAACTCATACTTGTGCTGTGTGCGCCCTACTAGTTAATAACAAACTTTATTCAATGGTTTTGCAGCTGTATACCATGGATTTTAGTCTGTTTACAATGGCTTTATAGTATCTGACAGTTTTTAAACAATGGGTCGCGGTTGACTGAGTACCCCATACATTCTCAATGGGGACTTTGTATATACAATGGATAATTATAATAATACCTGTTGCCAGAGGTACTTGAAGTTTTGCGGTCCGTAGGGCTCATAATGGTTAATCTTGTATAATCTTATCAATTTATCGTTTTATGAAATGTATTTATATCGCTTTTAACATACACGTTCTTATAATTGATGTGCAATAAATACATTTCATCTGCAGCACGGTGTTAGTCAATTATGATATTATTATATACCTGTGCAAAAACAATCTACACATACTGCCCTCTACTACCCATGTCGTATTTATATCCGTACGGCACAGTGTGCCGTACGGGGTATGTGATCACGTGACTAGATAAAATATCGCCATTTTTAGGTATATAATAATACGAAAACGGGCTGACTATCTTCGTACGTCAAAATACTTGGTAAAATTATTGATCACATACATCCCTCTGCCTACGGCATCGGGATGTATGTGATCAATAATTTCACCGCGTATTTTTGACGTACGAAGATAGTAAGCCAGTTTCCGTATAATACCTGTTGCCAGAGGTACTTGAAGTTCTGGGGTCCGTAGATCTCGATGACGACAGTGACGTGGCCTGACACGGAGAACTCCAGGGTGTCCAGGCCCGGCACCCCGCCTGTGGGCGTGGCCTGGAGCACCAGCTGCGTCTGGTTGTTGGAGTCGAGGGCGGGAGAGTAGGTGCTGCCAGAGTTGAGCAGCACATCAGAGGCGTCGACTCCGGAGCCGTCTACCACCAGGAAGTCCTGTGTGTCGGCCGCGTCGAGCACCAGTACGCCGTACAAGCAGGGCCCTACATGGGAAAATACATACATGATATTATCATTATTTTGAGCTGAGTGGTCATAGTCTATGCGTGGTTGAGACGTAGTAAAACTCCCAGCGATAGCGAGGAGTATTGCGTAGTGTCAACTACAAGGAGAATAGGGCTACTCAGATAGAAATCATGGTAAGAAAAATATACATACACCATTTAAGTAGAGAGAGAGAAATATACATGAACCATTTAAGTAGAGAGAGAAAAATATGCCACAAAATCATGGTAATGTTGTATTTATTACTGACCTTTTGACTAATTGATAGAACAAAATCTTGTACATGATTAGAAATTTGTTGTTAGCACCTTTTTTTTTTATATGAAATAGTATCTATAGTACCCATTAAGTGGCAGAAATAGCCATATTCCGGAAAGCTGGAATCTACTCAGTAGCAATGCAGTGGGACATACCTGAAGTGGTTACGACAGCTGTTGTTGTTGTCCCTGCAGTAGTTGGTGCGGTTGTTGTTGTTGGAGATGATGTAGTTGTTGTTGCAACTGTGGTTGTTGTAACTGCAATTGCACACAAAACATTTATCAAACCAGTAGATATCAACATGCATAACAGGATACTCCCAATGGATCACCTTTTTCAAAGAAAGTACTCAACCATCAACAAGGTAAAGTTAAAATACTATGCCATAGTTGTGGCAGAGTGAATACAAGATGACCTCATAGGAGAGTGACCAATCAGTAGCCAGGATTTCAGAGAGAAGACAAGACATAAACATGGAGATTTAAATGTCCCTAACTGGATTTGCGATGTAATTTAAATTATTCTGATATTACAATGCTATTCTATTGTCAGTGAAAGGGTTGAGATAAATCAAGAACCACACTCGAATCATAAAATAAACAATACTCTTCTCATTTGGCTTGCACCGTATTCATCACTTGGCTTTGCCTCGATGACGATTGTGGAGCATCCAATCTCAGGGATTATTGTCTATTTATACGATTCTCGATGCGATATAAGTAGAGGGGGATCAGACTATAATCGTGGAAGCTGACCTGGATGCGCGCAGCCCTGGATGGCGAGGTCACTCACGGTCATCAGCAGTGAGGCGTTGATGGGAGTGAAGGTCAGAATGACCTTGCCAAGCTCCATGTCATTCGGCACATGCACCTTTACTGTAGGTGTTGACCCGTCCGTGGGAACAACTACCGGAACCTGGAAACCAGTTATAGATGAAGTCAATATACGATTGTGGATTAAGAAGTATGAAGTATTGAAAAGGAATCCCAGATTGGGGATGATGAAGTATGAAGTATTCAAAAAGAACCCCTGAATAGTGGACCCTTTTCGTTACCTTGTAAAAGGGTCATCATTTGGTTATTCTTAAATTTGTTCATTGAGACAGTCTTAGCCGTCTATAAGATCATCCATAAGTGTTGAATCAAGTTGACCCACTTCATCCGTGGGCCTCCTTGACGTACGGAATAGGGTTTTCATGTACGATCTATATCATTTAACGGATTCGTGGAGTTCTTACGGTGGAGAGGAAGTCGCTGCCGATTGGCGTGTCCACACTGATGGTGACAAACTGCACGTTGGTGACGTTGAAGACGGGGACCTCCATGAGGATGACGGTCTCCGGCTCGTTGAACTCGGCGATGATGGAGGTGACGGCTCCTGGCTGTGAGGTGTAGACCGTGCCGGACGACGCCAGCGCCTCACTGCCATCAGCTCCAGTCTCGTCGACGATCACAGTGGGCGGGTTGTTCCAGTCGTAGGTCTGCTCGTTCTCAGTGCAAATACGCTCTGTGAGGTGCAAGTCACAGAGTAGGGTATTATATCACCGAATATCGAATAAGAAAAATAAAGGAAACAATCTAGAGAAATGTATTCTCCAAATGTGAAAAGAATCAGTAAGTATCACATGGAATTTAGTCCATCAGATCTGTTTCATAGTTTTAGTTTGGGGCATTTACGTTTGCTATTATTATTTCAAATGTGAAAAGAATCAGTAAGTATCACATGGAATTTAGTCGATTTTTATCTTATATCAGATCTGCTTCATAGTTTTAGGTTGGGGCATATACGTTTGCTATTATTATTTCTTCTCGTTTTACCTAGATCCTTATAGCCATTTTTTATCTTAGAGGATATCTGAAAAGGCATTGCAGAACTATTTATTACTGGTTCACAAGCTATGAATCACCTGAACCATTCTGACTTTGCTAAGAAGGTGGCATATATCCTTGCAAGGATAGAGAGGATTTCAGTGCCAGCTCTTTACACAGCTGATTCAATGATCTACTACACAGGTGACTAGTGTTGAACCATAAAAACTTGATCAGCCAATATGGGAAAAATATGTTTAGAATTACTTGAATGGAGGATATTATATCATTATCACCTAACTAAAGTGTAACTTACCTGTTGTAGTTGTAAGAGCTGTTGTAGTAGTGACTGGAGATGTTGTGGTTGTTGGCACGGTTGTTGCTACTGTTGTAGGGACTACAAGAAAGGAAGAGAAAGAAAAATGGCTTAGTTATTGCGTGGTATGCATAATTAGCTTTTCTGTTTTTTTGTGGATATTAACATACAACTTGGTAGATATAATGATTTTTCTCACCCCTGGTATTGTTCTCCGTAGACTTGACATTGGGAAGTCATACCCAATGCCCGCTGATTATTCAGAGAAAATACTCAAGGGGGGACTATGTCACGAAGATTAATGTGAAGGGTGAGATGTCTTAAGATTAATAACTTTCTTAATAAAGTTGAAATCGCGAGAAGTAACATACCACTCGTTGTCTCAGGGGAGGTGGTTGGAACGGATGGTGTTGTTGCTGTTGTTGATGGTGTTGCGGTAGTTGTTGTAGTGACTATAAAGAAAACATAGGAAATGTCAGTCAACCTACCTTGTTTAATTACTGTACTAATTAGGAAATTATGGAAGCGATATTGGTTCTTCCACTCTATAATACAAGAAGCTATCAAATCTGTAGAGTTTTGGGCGATGTTTTGAACACGGCCGCACTATTTACACACACATGTATACTGGGGACCATGTATCTGCAGTCACCTGACGTTTACATTAGACGACTAAATATGTGACGACTGTAGATCGTCAAGCCAGTGGTGGCAATGTCCACCGCAAAAGTCGTCGACCTCAGAATGCGCCTGACCGTTTACACTGGCAATTATAAGTTTCCACAGAATTGCCGCCCATGTAGACGACCAATTCAAGCCCGCTTGAAATAGTCGCCAGCATCAGAGCATAACCAATAGTCGTGAGGTGGTGCCGAATTGGGTAATTTGATGTAATCAGACGATCTACAGTCGCCACACGCTTGGTGTTTACACTAGATGATTTCTATCATTTTGCTGCTGAAAGTCGTCAGGCCGTGCAAAATGCCAGAATTGCTAGCCCGAATTGTCTAGTGTAAATGCAGGGTTAGTCTCCTCTCTCACCTGGTGGGTGCGCGCACACCGTGACGACGATCCCGCTGATGGTAACAGGCACCGTGTCGTCAATAGGCACCACGACAATCTCCAGTCTCTCCAGCTCCAGGTTAGACGGCACCATGATGGTGATGGGGGTGGGCGCCGACACGTCAGTCTCTCCAGTGGTCACCTGGAGGAGAACCGAAGAGTAAGCTACTTTTTCCATGATTTTTCTAATATTTTTATTTTTCGTTTCCATAGATGTACATCTCATATTTGTTCCTCTCCAGATTTTCATCAGATAATCTCACAGTTCCATTTTACTCATATACTGTGGTCAATTTCTTCTCGCTTCTTTATTTTTATATATCTTTATTAAAGCTCTTAATCAAACATGTAAAACAGTGTATGGAAATGATTCCAGAAATGACAGTTTTCTATTGTTTTCCGAAGGAAATCCACTTTCATTTCATTTTCAATTTATAAAATTTTGTATGCTTTAATAAAAGAAGGTAGAACGAGTTGAGCCTCAGTCATGGCAATAAAATAGTGATTTAAATATCGAGCCTCAGGCTGTGACCGACACCACCATGCGTTCTGTATACATTCCTGTGGGTCTGGACTAGTAGCGCCGACTGGTGCCGCACTTACCGTGTCGAGGTAAGAGTTTCCGGCCGAGCTGACAGTGCGAACCTCCACAGTGTTGGCGTTGGTGACGGCGAAGGTGGGGACCTCCATGAGGATGTTCTGTCCGGGCTGGTCATCCTGGATGATGAGGGTGGCGTCGGGGCCTGGTGTGAAGGTGTACACGGTACCGGATCCCTCCAGGGCATCGCTACCGTCGTTACCGTCGGTGTCCTCAATGGTGAAGCCGTCAGGATTGTTGTAGTCAAAGACTTGTGGGTTACCCACGCAGAGTAGGGCTGAAAAGCGAAGAAATAAAACAGGAATTAAAATCTAAGCAAGCAATAAACATTACCCTGTTATCCAACTTTATTTCTCTGTCTCTGGTTGTGCCTTTTTCCAACTTATTATTTTAAAACAGGAATTATTTATACAATAGATTGTATGACTACCATAAGCTTGCTCAATGTTTTGATTACGAACATTTTTTTTTTTTTTTAACAATTTATTCTTTCTTTTTTTTTAATTAAAAAAAAAATTCTACTTGGTTACACTCAGTCCAGGGACTGGTTTCAATGTGTGCCGAGCTAAATATTATTATCATTATTAAATGATTGAACAGATTCAGGATAAAGTATGTTGCTAGATTCTCACTTGTAGTGGTAGCAGGGACGGTCGTTGTTGAGGTTGGTACTGCGGTAGTCGTTGACACTACAGTAGTAGTTTGTGCACCTGTTGATGTGGTCAGACTAGGTGTAGTTGTGCCAACTGTTGTTGTTGTTCCGGGAACACTGGTTGTGGTAGTTCCAGCCGTTGGTGTTGTTGAAGAAGTAGTTACAGCTAAAGTGTAAAAAAACCCGGTAAAGTTGTAGTCAAACTCAGGTCGGTGAATGGAAACAGACACGCAGAGAAGTGTTCACCAATTAATTGTGCATAGATTAAGCAATAAGGCCACCACCACGATGGTCATTATGTTTGGAGGACAGTTCTGTCAGTGCGGACCTGTTAAATGCGGCAGAAACAAGGCATACACTACACCCTCACTGATTTTTAGATACCGGTGTCCAGTCGTTGGCCACTGGAGATTTTTAGGGGAACTCAATTAATCGGTGCCGTTTTCGTCGGCCAGTGGCAAATGGCTTATACAGTAATGAACTCCAGTGGTGGATGGTTGGTACTTACTTATCGGGTTCGCGCAGACATGGATGGTCACGTTGCTGATGGTTACAGGAGTATTTTCATCAAGAGCATTCACGATGATCTCAATCTTCCCAAGCTCCATGTCAGGGGCCACGTCAACATTCACGGGAACTGCTCCCGTGCCGTAGACTTGAGTATCAACCTTCAAAAATAGATGATCACTAGAACTGTGAATCTTCATCAAAATACAAACTGCGAAATGTGAATCGAGACACGTGAAATGTGAATCACTACTAAAATGTGAATCAAACCTAAAAAGTGAATGACTTGAAAAATGTGAATCATAACTAAAATGTGAATCATAAAATGTGAAACACCTACCGTTGAGCTGAAGATGTTTCCAGACTCATCATACACCTTCACGGTAACGTTTTCTGCATTGGTCACTTCAAACTGTGGGATCTCCATCAGAATGTTGGTTGTTCCCTGCACATATTCTATGACGATGGAGGCAGAGTCTCCGCTGGGAGAGGTGTAGGGGGAGGTTGGTGAGCCACTCAGGGCTGAGGAGGCATCTGCTCCGTTGTTGTCGGTGACTGTGATGCCTGATGAGGTGTTGGCATCAAACACCTGCTCGGTACCAGTACAGATATTTCCTGAAACACAAAGGAGGAACATTTATTCACTGACTTCATCAGGTGTATCGTTAGATTGTATGTGTTCGTGATTTTTTTCGATGATTTTTTTCGATGATTTTTTTCAATGATTTTTTTCAATGATTTTTTTCAATGATTTTTTTCGTTCCGTTGAGGTTTCGAGTAATGTCGTGGTAGGAAAATATTTAGTACTTTGCTAAGCCCTGTTTATCACATTGATTTATTGTTACATTATATGCCCGTTTCCATTGGCTGATGAAAAAGGCAGAGGTTTTTTGAGTTCCCTTAAGTTCATTGGCCATTCTCCCGTCACCGATCTACAGTCAAGAACCACCAACGGACCTTTAGCACTGCTGACGCAAAATCAGTCGATGGAAACAGACTTCTACAGGGGAACTTAAAAAATCTCTGCCGTTTTCGTCAACGAATGGAAGCACCTTTATAGAGCGGCATCAAAGTCTTACCTGATGTAGTGGACACAGCCACTGTGCTTGTGACTGGATGAGTCGTGGTGGTTGTTCCTGTAAGATACAAAAAGAAGAGAATCTTTTAGATAAGCAATGATTCCATAGAAAAGTAGTAAAATTATCATGGCATCTTAAAATAGATCCTGGTAGTTCTAGAAGGAGACTACGATTATCTCACCAGCAGTGGTAGTTGTAGTAGTGGCACTTGGAGTAGTAGTGGCACTTGGAGTAGTTGTTGTCCCCACAGTGGTAGTTGTCGGAACTCCATGAGTCGTTGTAATGCCTGAAGTCCGAATAAATGAGAACGGTTAAAGCTTAGCAAATAACTTGAAGTGACATGTTTTAAAAATTCACATAACGTAAAAAAAAATATATATATATATATATATATATATATATATATATATATATATAGTTGTAGAGGATTTTTGATGTTAAAAGATGAATTACGATATCAAATCTCTGAGATCAGGATGACAGACAAGTAGGAAATACAAGGGAACGGTGGTAATCTTCTAGCGGTGGTTATCTTCTAGAACCAGGAATATCTTGGTTCTGCTGTCTAGACTTGTTTATTTGTTGTATTCTAAAAATTTCTTCTTTTTTCAAAATTATATTTTTTACAATTTTTTGTATGATGGTCTTACCTGGAGGGGTGGCGCAGATGTGGACGGTGACGTTGCTGATAGTGATGGCAGTGTTAGGGTTGATGGGGGTCACCTGGATGATAATCTTCTCCATCTCCATGTTGGTGGGCACCACGGGTGTGATGGACGTCACTTCAGTGTCGTACAGCGCCCCGGTAGGGATCTGAAGGGAGCAGAGTGTGACTCAGATACAGGTTTTACTATAACATCTTATGTATTGATAAAATAGTCTAACCCAACCACGGGAAAAGAGAAAAATCTATACCTGAGGCCACTAAAAAAACCCAACTTGTTTCTCATCACCAAGCCATGAGAAATATGACGAGGGCGCTTTTTAAAAAAAATTCCAGATTTTTACTGGTTATTTGTTTAATGCATCCCTGACATCAGGAGCTTTAACTTGATACTAAATACACATATCTTTCATAATTTCATAGGTTCATCTTATTTATTAAAAAAAAAAATGCGCGCGGTGATGAGAAACAAGTTGGTTTTTTTTAGTAGCCTTACATCCTATTTGTTATCTAAGCCTGGTATTAAATGTCCATAGGCTTAAAATTAGGTACTAATACTCAACAGGCTTGCAAGTACGGCAACTCATACTCAACGGGCGATAAGAGGGTGGTTGTGGCCCCTAAGATTCGAGGTCAACTCTCGACTGCAGAGCCGTCCCAAGGCGTGAGAAAATATTATGTAAAGGTGGTCAGGGTGAAGGTCGGGGTTTGCTGCGAATGCAGTCATTGGCTACTCAGTCTACTGTATTCCTTATATGGAATTAAGGTAATGGGACAACTCCATGGTGATAAACAGGTAAATATATCCAGGCCAAGATAAAATCATCATAGAAATACATAAGAATACCAAGGGCCCGTTTTATATACGAGATAATCGTTAATAGCGATTATTAAAGATTCAAGACGGTTTTCAAGATAAATACAACAACCATTGGTTCCAGGGATTCCATATTTATCGCTAAATGGGTGATAATTAGACTAGGACCTCAAAACGGTCGCTATTAACGATTATCTCGTCTATAAAGGAGTCCCTGATGAGAGAACCGTCGCTCCGTCTATAAGGAGCATTTATCACGTGTATTGTAGGCGTAGTAAGAGCCTTACGTTAGTTGTGTACGTGGCACCGCCCGGGGATTTCACGACCACTGTAACGATCTGCGCATTCGTGACCTGGAACTCGGGAACCTCCATCAACGTGTTGGACCCTGGCTGGTCGTCCTTGATGATGACCTCTGTCACGGAGGGGGTCAAGGTCACGCCTCCGGGTGGAGAACCCTGGAGTACGTCTGTGGCATCGCTACCACTGCCGTCAGTGACGAGAATCCCCGTATTGTTAATGTAGTTGAAGATCTGCTCGTCCCCAGCACAAGGCGATGCTGAAACGGTAATGCACATGAGTTTAAGAGCAGCATTCTCATACGGTTTTACTATACTACATAAAAAATACACTATAATTCAGAGAATTGGTGGATGCTGAGATGTTAAGTAGGCTGGCCTACCTCTGTCATTTTGTTGAATTGTTATGTTTTTCTCATATTATCATCATCATCCTCATTGTATTTCTTAATTTCTCTCTTGTTGCCTTATGGCTTGATTGGAACTGTAATTAGGTATTGCTTAAGTGAAACAGTTTACAAGCTCCAGTATCTGAAAAACTCGCCTAGGCGAGATAAATGTTTTGGTAGATTTTTTTTTAAATGGACATAATAAGCCCAGAGAGCTTCCTAGAGCTTGTACAATATTTATATTTATGTGTATTAGAAATACAAACCGGTGGTAGTGACTGCCGTGGTGGTTGTGGTAGGCACAACTGGTGTGGTACTGGTAGTGGGTAGTGTAGTAGTAGCCACAGCTAAAAAATACAAACAGCATGAATGTTTCAAATTGTAATACCAGAAAGTCACAAATAGCCTATTTCTAATACAATATTCTCAGGTTAATGACTGATGTTATTGACTGCTAAAAAGTAATTGATTTGATCATATCTAACTTTAATACCAAGAATCTACAATCGTCTATATTTCAAAGGAAATACTTGTTTCGTGTTATATTTCGTAAATTATAGAAGGAGAATCATATTTACTTGAGGTTGATGGGACATTCGTTGTTGTTGTTGTACTTGTTGTTACAACTGGAAAAAAGAATATTCAGAACATTTATTCATCTAAAAAAAGCATGTATGATAATAAAAAAATGTTGGCAAATATGATTACTATCACTTTGGTATGGTCTATCTACATTATGTTTTACTATGGATTGAGCACAAATATTTCTTTGGTATAGGCTTTTTACAGAGGTGTTTTACCACGTCATCTCAAATTTGATCAAGCAAGAAGGTTACATATTTTCTTTTTGTAAATTTTCTCTGGACTCACTTGGTGGTATGTAACAGATCTTGATGACTACATTGCCAATCGTGATCGGCTTCACGGGGTTTATGGGTTCGATGATGAAGGTGATTGTGACCATGTCAAGATCGGTAGGAATCACAGGTGTGATAGTCACAACGTCGGCATCGTTTGCAGTGTTGGTGTCAATCTAGATCATTAACGAGAAAGACAATACATGATCAACTACGTTTAAGATGATGCATGAAAACTAACTGCATATTACAATAACATACTTCATAGTCCCACCCCCATGAAACTACCCCATTCCTTTGCAGCTATTAGTCAATGAGACTTGTTAACTCCGAACCTACCAGCACAAATCTCTGAATTATTAGCTACTACTTTGAAGAAATATCCAATGGGGGATTATGTCACAAATGTTAGCCCCTTAGTCAATGTGAAGGATGAGATAAATTCAGAAACATATTCAATTTTTCGGTCAGAGCTCGATCCCATCTTGTTTGAATCGTGGCTTTGCCCTGTGAATTACTATGCGATTTAAACCCGATGGGATATGAGCTCTGACCCTAAACTTTCAGTAAAGGATTGACATGGAATACAAATAAATCATCATGCTTTACTAAGGATTAGTAATACTGAAATATTCAATCAACACTGCTCTACAAAAATTTTAAAAAACAACTCACGGTAGCAGTGAAGACGTCTCCCTGTGGTGTGGTGATGACGATTTTGACTGTATCGGCGTTGGAGACGGAGAAAGGGGAGATCTCCATGAGGGTGTTGTTGCCCGGCTGGGTCTCGTTGATGATCAGGGTCAGTGTGGGGCCCGCCACGGAGGTGTACGACCCGGACGGGGAGTCCTTCAGGAGAGATGTGGCATCGTTGCCATCATCATCCTGCACAGTGATGCCCTGCTGATTGTTGAAGTCGAACACCTGTTCGTCGTGAGCGCAGGGTGAGACTGGAGGAGAAAGCACAAGGGCAACATGAGTAATAATCGTGAATGAATCATTATCTCACCCCTGGTACAAGTTTAGCCATAGGAATAACGTTAGAACAAAATACTCAATGATCACCCCCATAAAGTGACAATACTATGCGATGGCCATGCCGGAGTGAATGTGAGATGATGTCATATGATATTGACCAACTAAATTTGCGACGTAATTTGAAATATTCTGATATTGTGATGTTCACAGTCATTTAATGTCAGCAAAAGGGGTGAGATAAATCCAGAAGCGAACTACAAAGAAGAAAACTGATAAGGATATATGTTTACTATGTTTATGTTCTTGGTACAGTATACAACCATTGCCACATAAACAAATATCTACAAGGCTCTATCAAATCAAGGAGCTGTTTCAAAAGTCGAGTGAAGTCTTGCCAGCGGCACGTCACATTTCAAAGCGAGAGGCCGTAACAGCGAGCAGCACTTTGAATCAAAGCGGCAGCAAAATTGCTACCAATACCCATTGGCGAGCAGCACCTCCACCTCGACAGCGACGCTTCAAGTGCCATTGTTAGCTCTTGCTTTGGCAGTGAGTACTCTCGTTTAGCACCCTCCCGACTTTTGAAACCGCTCCCTGATCAAAGGCTTTCAACTACAAGCATGGGCTTTTAATCGCAGTTTACCTGTCGTTGTTGTTGAGCTTGGCAACGCTGTTGTGGTTGACCCAACGACTGAGGTTGTGGTGGGCCGTGTTGTGGTCGTTGCAGATGGAGTTGTTGCTAAATTTTTAAAAAGACAACATTCTTGAATTTCCATTTAAAAAAGCTACACATTCAAACTGTGTGGATGTTTTTACTTTTGGAGACTTATTTTCTTACATGATATACCATACAATGTACATAGGCACAATATGCCAAGAAAGCTTCCTAGAAATCAACTTTTACACTATTAGCTGTTTTGATTTATTATTTGTTATTGTATCTATATCAATGAGACGTCTGTCCTCGTACGTATCACACCTAATCTGAGAGGCAGCATAACTGGGCATCAGATTTCACTTTCTATTTCAAATGCCTCTCTTAATCTACAACGTTTTCTTTATTCCATCTAAATACACACCGGTAGTGACTGCCGTTGTGACCGTGGTAGGCACAGCTGTTGTGGTGCCTAAAAGATAAATGTCACGATTATTTTCAATTGTAATACCAGGCATTCAAATTGTGTGAACTTCAAACACAATACGTTCAGGTAGTTTCATAAGAATGACCTTGATTTCAATCCATGGTCGCTGTAACTCGATCGTACTTGAAGACCATATTCTGTGCCTCGTACGAGGGTTATCCTTTCATGAAATTATATTTATATCTATGATATATGTTCACTAAGATAGTACGGCCGTCCATAAGTGTTGAATAAAGTTGACCCACATCGTCCCTGGATCTCTATGGCATACAGAAAAGTGTCGAGATGTACGAGCCTAGATTTTTAAACAATTCCCAAACTTGTGATATGCTCTCTAGCATTCTGTTCATTTCCCTTTTTGCTCAATATTTCTGGATTTTTTTTATTTAAATTTTTTTTTTTTTAATGATTTCTCGGCAGTATTTCTGAATTTCTTGATTAAAGGAGAACTTACTTGGAGGTGTGGCACAGAGCGTGATAACCACATCCCCGATGGTGACAGGTAAAGTGTCATTGATGGGCACAATGAGGATCTTTACACTCTCCATCTGCATGTTAGTCGGTGTCTCGGGGGTGAGAGTGGTGACCTCTGACACGTCGGTCACAGAGGTCGTCGTCTGGAGAAAAAAAACACAAAATGAACAAAATGTTCACAAAATGAGATTTTTCATGAAATGCACCTAGATATCTGCCATTTTTTGTTTTCTTTTTGAGGGCGGGGGGATATTAGGTTATGAAGGCTGATTGAAGATCAAATTTGATAAATCGATATAGAAATGATAACTGCTGAAATATCATGATTTTCTTTTGTACATAGCTTATAATATTCCGCTTTACATCATTCATATCTGGACCCCGGACACACATTTGTTCATATATGCCGGAAATATCATTTCTATTTTATCAATCTTATAAATAACTCAATACATATACTGTCAACAATCATAGATAATGTTTATCTTCCACAAACGTCTATACTAGGGACATCGGCGTGCATCATAATCAGTTTTAGGTACACCGTAAAGCACAAGATCTACTAAGGTGATTTTCCATGCGAATTTGGGTTCGCAGACGTTCGCATGGACATGCGAATGCCTTGCGACAATATTCAATATATTGAATATCATCGCATGGGATTCGCACAGTCGCATGGATCGAAGACGCATTCGCTTGGTCACCTTAGTGGATATGGCGCTATCGTAGATGATTTGGAGCTCAGTGGACGCCAGACCTAATCAGAGCCGGAATATGAGTCCGAGACTTGCAATTGATGAGGGCAAAAAAAGGAGATGGTGAAAAAAAATTTTTTTTAGAACATCAGAAAAACATTTGTCAAACACTAGATCTGACAATTTTCCTGATACTAAGAATTTGGAAATAATTACATTTGAGGTGAAGACTCCGCCATTTGGGGAGGTGATGGTCACTATGACAGTGGCAGCATTGCTGACAGAGAAGGGAGGGATTTCCATGAGTGTATTATCGCCGGGCTGGTCGTCGTAGATGGTGATGGTACTGTTCCCTGGTGTGCTTGGTGTATATGAGCCACCGGGCGATCCTTTTAGCGCCTCAGATGCGTCATTGTCATCCTGATCAGTGATGATGATGCCCACTTGCTGAGTGTAGTTGAAAACCTGCTCAATACCCGCACAGGGCAGTGCTAAAAAAATAGAGAGAAATTGAAATTGTGGAACAGCAACAACCCATCATGTATGGTCATTAAGAACCTTATGATAACCTTTCTGTCTATTGCTTGGAAGAACGACCTGTATTTGTCGGATGGCAATAAAGAAATAATTTAATAAAACAGAAAAAGACATTAATGTGGAAATCTAGATCAGTACTAGTAATGCCTTAAAAATATTATCAATGAAATTAGAATTTTATGTTACCAGTGATCATATGAGTATGGGGAAAACCTCTAGGAATTTATATGGTGAGTATACCTGTGGTGGTTGTTGGAGTTGGGAGTGTAGTTGTTGTTTCTGTCACACCTGATGAGGTAGTTGTTCCTGACACACCTGGTGTGGTAGTTGTTCCTGAAACACCTGAGGTTGTAGTGGTACCAGCAACTCCAGAAGTAGTAGTTGTGCCCGACACTCCTGGTGTGGTAGTTGTTCCTGAAACACCAGTTGTTGTGGTTGTAGCAGATACTCCAGATGTGGTAGTTGTTCCAGAAACACCAGAAGTAGTTGTTGTTCCTGATACTCCTTGTGTGGTAGTTGTGCCGGAAACACCTGTAGTAGTTGTTGTTCCTGATACACCAGAAGTTGTTGTGGTACCTGACACACCAGATGTTGTGGTTGTGCCAGAAACACCTGCTGTTGTAGTTGTTCCAGTTATTCCTGGTGTGGTTGTTGTTCCTGATACGCTTGATGTAGTTGTTGTTCCTGACACACCTGATGTTGTAGTTGTTCCGGAAACACTTGAAGTGGTGGTGGTACCAGAAACTCCGGAAGTAGTAGTCGTTCCAGCGATGCCTGAAGTGGTAGTCGTGCCTGATACACCAGAAGTAGTTGTGGTTCCTGGTACACCAGTAGTTGTTGAGATTTCTTCACAAAACTCTGCAACAAAGTCTTTCAGTACTGGTTGACAAGAATCTGCCAGTATTGTCAACTCAATCCTTCCAACAGAATGCGTAACTACCCCAATTGTTGGTTGAACAAGGTATTCTTGACTGCTGTCTGGGAAATACACCTGTAAAGAAGAATAGACAGATATATTATTATATTATCAACAAAATACTGAGATTTTTTATGCATAGCATTTCTATTTCAAGATCCAAACAAACACAAAGCTAATAGATCTCCATTACAGCTCTATAGATATGCAATCTGCGACAATCAAAGTTATCCTTGCAATCATAGAATCGAGAATATACATTAAACATGTAGCTGTGTGAATTTCAGAAGTTCAAATATCTTTAAGCTGAATGAGATACATATCATTGTAATTCTTTGTATCAGATCAACTGAATGTCACATTTTGGCTTACCTGATGCCAGAAGTATTTGAAGCCATTTGTTCCATAGATCTCTATTGTAACTGTGACACCACCATTAGTGACAAAGCTAAGGTCTTGAAGGTGCTGTGCACCTCCAGGAAGAGTTGATACAAAGATGATTTTGGCTGTGTTGTTGTTGTCGAGAACTGGGGAGAATGTGGCACCTGAACCTTTCAAGATGTCAGAAGCATCAATTCCCCCATCAGTAAGTACGGTGAAATCATCTTGATTGGCTGCATCCCACAGGGTTTCCAGACAGGGAGCTGAAAGAGTAGGAAATTGGATTAGTATGCAATACTCAACATGTACATCAAAATCATCAAAACTATTTCAAATCATAGAAGAGATATCTTCTCAAAGAAGCTTCATCGTCTGACAGAAGAACTCAGAAAAAAGGCTAATCATTAAGCATACTTGTTGGTGATGATTGCCGTGTTGTTGTTCCACCAACATGTGTCGTAGTTGTTCCAGATGTGGCTGTTGTTGTTGTGCCAGATACTGGAGATGTTGTAGTTGTGCCTGATACTCCTCCTGTAGTTGTTGTTCCTGACACTCCAGATGTAGTGGTTGTTCCTGACACTCCTGAGGTTGTAGTTGTTCCTGATACACCAGATGTTGTAGTTGTTCCTGATACACCAGATGTTGTAGTTGTTCCAGATACTCCTGGAGTTGTAGTTGTTCCTGATACACCCGAAGTGGTGGTTGTACCAGAAACTCCTGAGGTTGTAGTCGTTCCAGAGATGCTTGAAGTAGTAGTCGTGCCAGAGACACCTGAAGTGGTAGTCGTGCCTGATACACCAGAAGTAGTTGTGGTTCCTGGTACACCAGTAGTTGTTGAGATTTCTTCACAAAACTCTGCAACAAAGTCTTTCAGTACTGGTTGACAAGAATCTGCCAGTATTGTCAACTCAATCCTTCCAACAGAATATGTAATTACTCCAATTGTTGGTTGAACAAGGTATTCTTGACTGCTGTCTGGGAAATACACCTGTAAAGAAGAATAGACAGATATATTATTATATTATCAACAAAATACTGAGATTTTCTATGCATAGCATTTCTATTTCAAGATCCAAACAAACACAAAGCTAAAAGATCTCCTTTACACCTCTAAACCTATGCAATCTGTGACAATCAAAGTTATCCTTGCAATCATATAATCGAGAATATACATTAAGCATGTAGCTGTGTTAATTTCAGAAGTTCAAATATCTTTATGCTGAATGAGATACATATCATTGTAATTCTTTGTATCAGATCAACTGAATGTCACATTTTGGCTTACCTGATGCCAGAAGTATTTGAAGCCATTTGTTCCATAGATCTCTATTGTAACTGTGACACCACCATTAGTGACAAAGCTAAGGTCTTGAAGGTGCTGTGCACCTCCAGGAAGAGTTGATACAAAGATGATTTTGGCTGTGTTGTTGTTGTCGAGAACTGGGGAGAATGTGGCACCTGAACCTTTCAAGATGTCAGAAGCATCAATTCCCCCATCAGTAAGTACAGTGAAATCATCTTGATTGGCTGCATCCCACAGGGTTTCCAGACAGGGAGCTGAAAGAGTAGGAAATTGGATAAGTATACAATACTCAACATGTACATCAAAATCATCAAAACTATTTCAAGTCATAGAAGAGATATCTTCTCAAAGAAGCTTCATTGTCTGACAGAAGAACTCAGAAAAAAGGCTAATCATTAAGCATACTTGTTGGTGACGATGGCCGTGTTGTTGTTCCACCAACATTTGTCGTAGTTGTTCCAGATGTGGCTGTTGTTGTTGTGCCAGATACTGCAGATGTTGTTGTTGTGCCTGATACTCCTCCTGTAGTTGTTGTTCCTGACACTCCAGATGTAGTTGTTGTTCCTGACACTCCTGATGATGTGGTTGTTCCTGACACTCCTGAGGTTGTAGTTGTTCCTGATACACCAGATGTTGTAGTTGTTCCAGATACTCCTGGAGTTGTAGTTGTTCCTGATACACCCGAAGTTGTGGTTGTACCAGAAACTCCTGAAGTAGTAGTCGTGCCAGAGACACCTGAAGTGGTAGTCGTGCCTGATACACCAGAAGTAGTTGTGGTTCCTGGTACACCAGTAGTTGTTGAGATTTCTTCACAAAACTCTGCAACAAAGTCTTTCAGTACTGGTTGACAAGAATCTGCCAGTATTGTCAACTCAATCCTTCCAACAGAATATGTAATTACTCCAATTGTTGGTTGAACAAGGTATTCTTGACTGCTGTCTGGGAAATACACCTGTAAAGAAGAATAGACAGATATATTATTATATTATCAACAAAATACTGAGATTTTCTATGCATAGCATTTCTGTTTCAAGATCCAAACAAACACAAAGCTAAAAGATCTCCTTTACACCTCTAAACCTATGCAATCTGTGACAATCAAAGTTATCCTTGCAATCATAGAATCGAGAATATACATTAAACATGTAGCTGTGTTAATTTCAGAAGTTCAAATATCTTTATGCTGAATGAGATACATATCATTGTAATTCTTTGTATCAGATAAACTGAATGTCACATTTTGGCTTACCTGATGCCAGAAGTATTTAAAGCCATTTGTTCCATAAATCTCCATGGTAACTGTGACACCACCGTTAGTGACAAAGCTAAGGTCTTGAAGGTGTTGTGCACCTCCAGGAAGAGTTGATACAAAGATGATTTTGGCTGTGTTGTTGTTGTCGAGAACTGGGGAGAATGTGGCACCTGAACCTTTCAAGATGTCAGAAGCATCAATTCCTCCATCAGTAAGTACAGTGATATCATCTTGATTGGCTGCATCCCACAGGGTTTCCAGACAGGGAGCTGAAAGAGAAGGAAATTGGATAAGTATACAATACTCAACATGTACATCAAAATCATCAAAACTATTTCAAATCATAGAAGAGATATCTTCTCAAAGAAGCTTCATTGTCTGACAGAAGAACTCAGAAAAAAGGCTAATCATTAAGCATACTTGTTGGTGACGATGGCTGTGTCGTTGTTCCACCCACATGTGTTGTAGTTGTTCCAGATGTGGCTGTTGTTGTTGTGCCAGATACTGCAGATGTTGTTGTTGTGCCTGATACTCCTCCTGTAGTTGTTGTTCCTGACACTCCAGATGTAGTGGTTGTTCCAGATACTCCTGAGGTTGTAGTTGTTCCTACACCAGATGTTGTAGTTGTTCCTGACACTCCTGGAGTTGTAGTTGTTCCTGATACACCCGAAGTAGTAGTTGTACCAGAAACTCCTGAAGTAGTAGTCGTTCCAGAGATGCCTGAAGTGGTAGTCGTGCCTGATACACCAGAAGTAGTTGTGGTTCCTGGTACACCAGTAGTTGTTGAGATTTCTTCACAAAACTCTGCAACAAAGTCTTTCAGTACTGGTTGACAAGAATCTGCCAGTATTGTCAACTCAATCCTTCCAACAGAATGCGTAACTACTCCAATTGTTGGTTGAACAAGGTATTCTTGACTGCTGTCTGGGAAATACACCTGTAAAGAAGAATAGACAGATATATTATTATCATACTATTAACAAAATACTGAGATTTTCTATGCATAGCATTTCTATTTCAAGATCCAAACAAACACAAAGCTAATAGATCTCCTTTACACCTCTAAACCTATGCAATCTGCGACAATCAAAGTTATCCTTGCCATCATAGAATCAAGAATATACATTAAGCGTGTAGCTGTGTTAATTTCAGAAGTTCAAATATCTTTCTGCTGAATGAGATACATATCATTGTAATTCTTTGTATCAGATCAACTGAATGTCACATTTTGGCTTACCTGATGCCAGAAGTATTTGAAGCCATTTGTTCCATAGATCTCTATTGTAACTGTGACACCACCATTAGTGACAAAGCTAAAGTCTTGAAGGTGCTGTGCACCTCCAGGAAGAGTTGATACAAAGATGATTTTGGCTGTGTTGTTGTTGTCGAGAACTGGGGAGAATGTGGCACCTGAACCTTTCAAGATGTCAGAAGCATCAATTCCCCCATCAGTAAGTACGGTGAAATCATCTTGATTGGCTGCATCCCACAGGGTTTCCAGACAGGGAGCTAAAAGAGTAGGAAATTGAATAAGTATGCAATACTCAACATGTTCATCAAAATCATCAAAACTATTTCAAATCATAGAAGAGATATCTTCTCAAAGAAGCTTCATCGTCTGACAGAAGGCTAATCATTAAGCATACTTGTTGGTGACGATGGCTGTGTTGTTGTTCCACCAACATTTGTCGTAGTTGTTCCAGATGTGGGTGTTGTTGTTGTGCCAGACACTGCAGATGTTGTTGTTGTGCCTGATACTCCTCCTGTAGTTGTTGTTCCTGATACACCAGATGTAGTGGTTGTTCCAGATACTCCTGGAGTTGTAGTTGTTCCTGATACACCCGAAGTGGTGGTTGTACCAGAAACTCCTGAAGTAGTAGTTGTTTCTGATACACCAGATGTTGTAGTTGTTGCAGATACACCTGGAGTTGTAGGTGTTCCTGTTACAATGTATGTGCTAGTCGTTTCTGAAATGCCTGATGTGGTTGTTCCAGACACACCTGGGGTTGTAGTTGTTCCAGACACTCCAGATGTTGTAGTTGTTCCTGAGACACCTGAAGTAGTAGTTGTTACAGAAACTCCTGAAGTAGTGGTCGTTCCAGAGATGCCTGAAGTGGTAGATGTGCCAGAAACTCCAGGAGTAGTTGTTGTTCCTGATATGCTAGTTGTAGTCGAAACTTCTTCACAAAATTCTGCGACAAAGTCTTTCAGTATTGGTTGGTAGGTATCTGCATGTACTGTCAACTCAATCCTTCCAACTGGATGCGTAATTATTCCAATTGTTGGCTTAGCAAGATATTCCTGATTATTGTCTGGGAAGTACAGCTGTAAAAAAGAACCCACAGATATACATGCTATTACTATAAAAGCAATATGAAGGTTTTCTATATACTAAGTTTTCATTTCAAGAATAAAACAGGTTCATGTCCAATGGGTTATTTCAGTCATTCCTTGAACTTTAGTAAATATTCAATGATGAAAACTTATATGACAAATTTTCTTTGATATAAAGTAATATCCACTCCAAATGGTCAAATATCGGTGTAGTAAAATCCAATGCACATATTAATATAATGTTCTACATTAAAAGAATCCCATGCAACATTTTAGCTTACCTCATTCCAGAAGTACTTGAATCCATTCGTTCCATAGATTTCCATTGTAACAGTGATACCACCAACAGCGACAAAACTGAAGTCAAGAAGGTGTTGTGCACCTCCAGGAATAGTTGTTTCAAAGATGATCTTGGACCTGTTGTTGTTGTCAAGAATTGGGTTGAACGTGGTACCTGAACCTCTCAAGATGTCGGAAGCATTAGCTCCCGCATCAGTAAGTACGGTGAAATGATCTGGATGGGCTGCGTCCAGCAACGTTAGCAGACAGGGAGCTGAAAGAATAGACAAATGGATAAGTATGCAATACTCAACATGTACATTGAAATAATCTTACCAATAAATGTTGTAGCAGATGTACATTCTCAGGAAAATGATACCATTTGATAGGAGAAAAGTGAATGAATGAAAATCATTTCACATACTTGTTGTTGAGGTCGGTTGTGTTGTTGTTCCAGAAGTAGTTGTTTCTACGACACTAGTTGTAGTCGAAACCTCTTCACAAAACTCTGCGACAAAGTCTTTCAGTATTGGTTGGTAGGTATCTGCATGTACTGTCAACTCAATCCTTCCAACTGGATGTGTAATTATTCCAATTGTTGGCTTAGCTAGATATTCCTGGTTGTTGTCTGGGAAATACAGCTGTAAATAAAAACAACAAACACATATTTACTTGTACTATAAAAGCAATATAAAGGTTTTCTATATACAGAATTCCTATTTCAAGAACAAATCAAGTTCTAATGTAATGGGCCATTCCCCTCGATCCTTCACCTTTAAAAAGTATTCAATGATGAAAACGTACATGACAAATAATAAACTTAGGATATCTATTTTTATACAAAGTAGTGCCCACCTCAAAAGCCCAAATATCTGTATAATCAATTTATTGTTTTTTTGTTTCTTTATTATATTCTCTTGCTAAAGTGGCTTTTTCAGATGCAATTAGAATGCACATATTACTCTAATGTGCTACATGAAAAGAATCATATGCAACTCTTTTACTTACCTCATTCCAGAAGTACTTGAACCCATTTATTCCATAGATCTCCATTGTAACTGTGATACCACCAACAGCGACAAAACTGAAGTCAAGAAGGTGTTGTGCACCTCCAGGAATAGTTGTTTCAAAGATGATCTTGGATTTGTTGTTGCTGTCAAGAATTGGAGTGAACGTAGTACCCGAACCTCTCAAGATGTCAGAAGCATTAGCTCCCGCATCAGTAAGTACGGTGAAATGATCTGGATGGGCTGCGTCCAGCAACGTTAGCAGACAGGGAGCTGAAAGAATAGACAAATGGATAAGATTGCAATACTCAACATGAACCTTGAAATAATCTTACCAATAAATGTTGTAGCAGATGTACATTCTCAGGAAAATGATACCATTTGATAGGAGAAAAGTGAATGAATGAAAATCATTTCACATACTTGTTGTTGAGGTCGGTTGTGTTGTTGTTCCAGAAGTAGTTGTTTCTACGACACTAGTTGTAGTCGAAACCTCTTCACAAAACTCTGCGACAAAGTCTTTCAGTATTGGTTGGTAGGTATCTGCATGTACTGTCAACTCAATCCTTCCAACTGGATGTGTAATTATTCCAATTGTTGGCTTAGCAAGATATTCCTGGTTGTTGTCTGGGAAATACAGCTGTAAATAAAAACAACAAACACATATTTACTTGTACTACAAAAGCAATATAAAAGTTTTCTATATTCAGAATTCCTATTTCAAGAACAAATCAAGTTCTAATCTAATGGGTCATTCCCCTCGATCCTTCACCTTTAAAAAGTATTCAATGATGAAAACGTCCATGACAAATAATAAAATCAGGATAATAATTTTTATACAAAGAAGTGCCCACCTCAAAAGCCCAAATATCTGTATAATCAATTTATTGTTTTTTTGTTTCTTTATTATATTCCCTTGCTTAAGTGGCTTTTTCAGATGCAATTAGAATGCACATATTACTCTAATGTGCTACATGAAAAGAATCATATGCAACTCTTTTACTTACCTCATTCCAGAAGTACTTGAACCCATTTATTCCATAGATCTCCATTGTAACTGTGATACCACCAACAGCGACAAAACTGAAGTCAAGAAGGTGTTGTGCACCTCCAGGAATAGTTGTTTCAAAGATGATCTTGGACCTGTTGTTGCTGTCAAGAATTGGGGTAAACGTGGTACCCGAACCTCTCAAGATATCGGAAGCATTAGCTCCCGCATCAGTAAGTACGGTGAAATGATCCGGATGGGCTGCGTCCAGCAACGTTAGCAGACAGGGAGCTGACAGAATAGACAAATGGATAAGTATGCAATACTCAACATGTACATTAAAATCATCTAACCTACAAATATTGTAGCAGATATATCTTTTCAGGAAAGGTATACTATTTGATAGAAGAATAGTGAATGAATGAAAATCATTTCACATACTTGTTGTTGAAGTTGGTTGTGTTGTTGTTCCAGAAGTAGTTGTTTCTACGACACTAGTTGTAGTCGAAACCTCTTCACAAAACTCTGCGACAAAGTCTTTCAGTATTGGTTGGTAGGTATCTGCATGTACTGTCAACTCAATCCTTCCAACTGGATGTGTAATTATTCCAATTGTTGGTTTAGCAAGATATTCCTGGTTGTTGTCTGGGAAATACAGCTGTAAGTACAAAAAACAAACACATATTTACTTGTACTATTAAAGCAATATAAAGGTTTTCTATATACAGAATTCCTATTTCAAGAACAAATCAAGTTCTTATCTAATGTGCCATTTGCTTTGAACCTTCAACGTTAAGAAGTATTCAATAATGAAAACTTAAATGACAAATAATACAATCAGGATATCAATTTTTGATATAAAGTTGTGCCCACTTCAAATGCTTAAATATCTGTATAGTCAATTCATTGTTTTTTCTATATTTCTGTATTGTGTACTCTTGTTTACAACGACTTTCTGAGATGCAATTAGAATACATGTATCACTATAATGCACGACATAAGAAGAATCATATACAACACTTTTTCTTACCTCATTCCAGAAGTACTTGAACCCATTTATTCCATAGATCTCCATTGTAACTGTGATACCACCAACAGCGACAAAACTGAAGTCAAGAAGGTGTTGTGCACCTCCAGGAATAGTTGTTTCAAAGATGATCTTGGATTTGTTGTTGCTGTCAAGAATTGGAGTGAACGTAGTACCCGAACCTCTCAATATATCAGAAGCATTAGCTCCCGCATCGGTAAGTACGGTGAAATGATCTGGATGGGCTGCGTCCAGCAACGTTAGCAGACAGGGAGCTGAAAGAATAGACAAATGGATAAGATTGCAATACTCAACATGTACATTAAAATCATCTAACCTACAAATATTGTAGCAGATATATCTTTTCAGGAAAGGTATACTATTTGATAGAAGAATAGTTAATGAATGAAAATCATTTCACATACTTGTTGTTGAGGTTGGTTGTGTTGTTGTTCCAGAAGTAGTTGTTTCTACGATACTAGTTGTAGTCGAAACCTCTTCACAAAACTCTGCTACAAAGTCTTTCAGTATTGGTTGGTAGGTATCTGCATGTACTGTCAACTCAATCCTTCCAACTGGATATGTGATTACTCCAAGGGTTGGTTTGACAAAATATTCTTGGTTGTTGTCTGGGAAATACATCTGTAAATAAGAACAACATGCACATGTATACATGCTTGTACTATAAAAGCAATACAAAGGTTTTCATTGTTCATAAATTCCATTTCAAGGGCCTACCCATTTTGATGGAAAGGTGTGTTCACTTCAAAAGCTTAAATTTCTATATGGTAAATAAGAATATACATATCACTATAATGCACTACATGAGAAGAAACAAATGAAACATTAATGCTTACCTCATTCCAGAAGTACTTGAATCCATTTGTTCCATAGATCTCCATTGTAACTGTGATACCACCAATAGCGACAAAGCTAAAGTCAAGAAGGTGTTCTGCACCTCCAGGAATAGTTGTTTCAAAGATGATTTTGGCTTTGTTGTTGTTGTCGAGAACTGGGGAGAATGTAGTACCCGAACCTCTCAAGATATCGGAAGCATTAGCTCCCGCATCAGTAAGTACGGTGAAATGATCTGGATGGGCTGCATCCAGCAATGTTAGCAGACAGGGAGCTGAAAGAATAGACAAATGGATAAGTATGCAATACTCAACATGTACATTGAAATAATCTTACCAGTAAATGTTGTAGCAGATAAATATATTCTCAGGAAAGGGAAACCATTTGATAGGGGAATAATGAAAGGATGAAAATCATTTCACACACTTGTTGTTGATGCTGGTTGAGTTGTTGTTCCACCAACAGTTGTTGTAGTTGTGCCTGATACACCTGGTGTTGTAGTTGTGCCAGATACTGTAGATGTTGTAGTAGTCCCTGATACACTTGGAGTTGTAGTTGTTCCTGATACACCTGGTGTTGTAGTTGTGCCAGATACTGTAGATGTTGTTGTAGTCCCTGATACACTTGGAGTTGTAGTTGTTCCTGATACACCAGAGGTTGTAGTTGTTCCTGAGACAGTTGATGTTACTGAAAATATTATTACTTAGCATTATCATCAGCCTCTTCTCAGCTCATATATCTCAGCGGGAGAAGAATAGAAAATTATCATTTTAATAACCGTGGCATACAGTCCCACCATGCTAAGTCTATGGTGTTTTATATGAGAGGTATGATAATAACCGTAACATACAGTCACACCACGCTAAGTCAATAGCAGGGGTAGGATAATAACCGTGGCATACAATCACACCATGTTAAGTCTTAGGTGATTAATATGAGGGATATGATAAGTAGATTCACTCACCGACTGCGTGTCGACACACATGGAGAGATACGTTGGCGATTTGAATGGGCAGAGTATAGAGCAGAGCATCAATGACGATGACCACCTTGCCGATGCCCATGTCAGTGAAGGGAAGGTTGATGGACACTGTAGCCGTGTCCGTCTCATTCTGAGCATTGGTCGACTCCTGCAGGCAACAGAAGAACCAGTCAGAAAAAAAACACATCCATAATATCCACAGTATACTCAATCTGGCTACATAGTGTCCAAATACAGTTTCAATGAAATCCCACACTTCTAACATGTTCTATATTGAAATGGGCGAACATTGCTTATCTCCTAAGAGATTTGACGTCTAAACTGTTACTTTAGGGACCCTGTTGGCTAATAAATCCAATGTAGAGATATGTCTTTAGTTAGATCCCCACCCCTAATACTAAACCCCGGATTGGATTTGTTAGTAGTATATATATATATATGATAACTTTCTCGATATATTTACCACTTTCTAATTTATGCATAACACGGTTATACTTTTCAAACCAACAGCAATCCGTCATTTTCAAATGTAAATAATCAGGAATCGGAAAGTAAAGCCAAAGAAGAATTACTGAAAAAACATCTGAAACATACAAAAGCCAATGGTTATATAACCAGTAACTGGAGCAGTTGGAAGATGGGCAATTGTGGCCCAAAAGATCACTCCAGTATAAATGAAAGCTTTTACTAAAGACCTAGTCCCCTTTACCTGTACAGAGAAGGTCTCCGTTCCGTTCTCATCGATGATGATGATTTTGACAGAGGCAGCATTGATGACATCAAAGTCCTGGATGGCCATGAGCGCAGTGTCTCCGCTGTAGGTTGACTCGATGGTGAGTGTGGCCGAGGTGCCTGGGGTGAAGCTGTGAGTGGTGTGGGACCCGGAGAGGGCTTCCGGAGCCTGCTGGCCCGCGTTGTCGTACAGGTTAAAACCGGTTTGTGTCGCGTACTTCAACTCCTGCTCTGTCTCCGTGCATACAACTGTCAACAGAAGTCACACATGTCATCATGGTTTTAAATATTTAAAAAAAAAAAAAAAATTTAATTAAAAAAAAAATATATATATATATATAAATAAGTGAGTGTAGATATAAAAAAGGAATGGAATGATAAATTTGATCACGAATCGAGAATCTCACTCTCGTGGCTCTTCAGTCTTCAAGCCTTGATCTGGTTCACTCTTCCCCTATGTGCGGGAGAAACTCCAAGCAGATCCGACAGAATTCAAACGTTTTATATTTCAATCTTCACATCAACTAATGGGCTAACATTTGTGACATAATCCCCCATGATTATTTTTTCCTAAATACTCCATGAGCGTTGGATATGAGTTCCCAATGTTTAGTCTGTGGGGAATATATACCAGGGGTGAGATAAATAACATTTACTAAAATGATTAAACAACGTAAAGGGTCCATATTACTCTTTCTGTGTAAAGTGTTCACATTATTTAAGAATCTATACAATGTACTTACATGGAGTGGTCGTGGTTGTTTGCGAAGTTGTAGAAGTCGTTGCGTTTGTGGTAGTTGTTGTAGTAGTAGTTGGCTGTGTTGTTGTAGTAGTGTATACTTCAAGATGGAATAATAAATAGGAATAACGTTAGAAAAAATACTCAACGATCACCCCCGTAAACTGACAATACAACGCCATGGTCATGGTGGAGTGAATGTGAGATGACATCATACGCTATTGACCAACTGGATTTGCGAAGTAATTTGAATCATTCTGATATTGTGTTGCTATTTAATGTCAGTGAAAGAGGTGAGATAAATCCAGAACCGCACTCGAATCGTAAAATACACAATACTCCACTCATTTAGATGTGCCGTAATCATTACTCGGCTTCACTCCAATGATGATTACAGCGCATCCAAACTCATGGAGTATTATATATTTATATGATTCTCGATCCAGTTCTATATGAATCTTCAAAACAGGAATGATGTAGACCAAAGAGAATAGGAAAGGATTTCTAAAAAAGATATTTTAAAAAAAGAGATAACTCACAGTGTTCGTAACACGCGGCCAGGGAGAGACCAGAGATCTGAACCACATCGTCGTGGGTCCCCGACTGTAGCGGCGTGATCCGAAGTCCACTGGCCGAAATCCCGATCCTTTGGAAGTTGATGTGGATGTACTCAAACTGGTTGTAGTTCGGAACTGGCTCCACCTTAATCTAAAAACGCAAAATGATCACATACCATTAAGGACGCTGTTCATTTGTTCTTAAAATGAAAAGGGTTCAATTGTAAATACATTGATGTGATCAGAAAGTATTTAATCAAAACAAAATTCAGGACTATAAGCACATGATTTTACCTTCACTACCATCAGTGGTTCCTGACTGTACAAAGGTGATGGCCAATGGAAACGGGCTTTTAGTGGAACTAAAGAATAATCTACACCGTTTTCGTCGGCCAAAGGAAACAGGCCTTTACTCTGAATAGAGTGGAGACAGAGGTGGCGGCCAAGAACATATATTATTTGTGCAGTTTCCTAGTTCCGTTGGGGTCTACATGTGAATTTAGAACCTACCTGGCCCGTCAAAACGGCCCCAGTCTCGTCGAGAGGCTCGACCCTAATGGCGTCAGCGCGGAAGATCCAGAGGGAGATTTCGACGATCGTGACGTTGGTGACGAAGACGGCGTCGAGCGTCAGGGTGATGACGTCATCGGCGTTTGTGTTGTAGAGCATGTTGGAGCCCTGGAGCGCGTCCTGGGCGCTAGGGGGCGTGACGAGCAGAACGCCGCCTGTGGAGAGGTCGGAGCTGTTCCGTGCGAGTACCGTGTAGTCACAGGGGACTGCGATGGGAACCAGCGTAAAAATTAATTATATTTCTCAAAAAGAAAGGAAGTAGCACGAAACGTTGTGTCCCCCGCTGATATGATTGTCATTTTGGTTTCAATACAACAATTTTGAATGAAATCAACTGTGTTTGGTTTTTTTTGTGTTTCTCACCATTTCAATATTTGTCAATTGTCAATAATCTCATAGTTTCAGACAGAGGCTCAAATTCAGGTTATTACAAAATGGTTTCGTATCTATAATTCATAAAACTATCAATTAACATATTTATGAATGAATTTATCTTATTTCTGATTGATATAACAGTTTTGTATGTATATTTTTTTCGTTCCATTGATGTTTTCGAGAAACCTCATGGATGGAGGTGGGTTTTTTTTGTCAGCAATTTTGTGGTTATAAAAGCACGGCTTGTTTTCTACTCACAGCAGTTCTGTTCGTCACTTCCGTCGCCGCAGTCGTCGTGCAAGTCACAGACGACGAATACTGGAAGACAGGCGCCCGTCTGACAGTGGAAGAAGTTCATGCCGGTACACTCTGAGGCTGCAGGGACAAAACAGGAGGCATTAACACGCAACCCATATATATATATATATATATATCAACCCATTCCTACTGTACATGAAGAAGTTCATACCCATACATTCAGAGGCTGCGGGGACAAAACAGGAGGCATTAACACGCAACCCATATATATATATATCAACCATTCCTATTTTACATGAAGAAGGTCATGCCCGTACATTCAGAGGCTAGAAGGGCAAACGAGGAGGCATTAACTATTCTCATGAGATATCAAAGAAGAAACCAACAAGTTTTGGTCAAAGTCTTTGTTCTTTGCGAGTTTGATGCGGAATCATATGAATGAGGATACAGGCGAGGGAATATCACAAAGCATTCAAATGAGTTGCAGAACGACGATTTTGACCAAAACGAGTTGCTTTCTGTATTTTTCTCAGTCATATGCACACTAAAAGTATGCATAAGACATATAGACCATGCAGAACAGACTGCAATACTTGTAGGGGCATGGAGAACGAGTGAGATAAAGTGACTTACTGGTGCAGTTGACCTCGTCAGAGAAGTCGCCGTGTCCGCAGTCGTAGTTACCGTCACAGACGTAGTCACGTGGTATGCACCGCGTACTGTTACACAGGAAGTCTCGCGTCTCGTTACAGGAAGTCACACCTACGGGAACCAGCAGAGTGTGAGTGATAATAGGTGCTTTGACAGGCTCAGATCCCACATATTTAACATCTCCTCTACCCGGCACATACAGATATATTGTATGCTCTGGGGGGCACATACGGAAAAATAGTGCGTATGGAAAAATAGTGCATAACTAAAACGAACTGATATCATCATGCCACTTGTCCAGAAAAGGTGGATAATAAATACAATATAGACTGGTTTCAGATAAAAGCGGTTGTATGCTCCTCGGAGTTGACTCTACGCCATATTCTCGCATACGCTCGGATATTACTCCGCGTGTACTCACCACAGCCGAGCTCGTCGGAGCCGTCGGCGCAGTCAGGCGTGTCGTCGCACACGTAGGAGGCCGGGATGCACTTTCCACTCGCCTGACACTCAAACTGACCGGCGTCACACTGGTACGCTGAAAGAGAGTGCGGAGGACGGTTACACAGTGTAGGCTCTGTGCCCGCATCATTAACAATGTTAACGTGACCACCACCACCATGGACAGAGCTGAGGGTTAGTACCAGGCAATGGTGATTTACCCTATAGCTATTGTGCTTTGGAAGTGGCCATCTTGCCCGCCGCGCTAAATGGTGACGGATCCAGTTTTCAATGCATTCTTCATTTTTTAATTCTTTTTGGTTATTTTGTTGTGTTTTTTTGGGGGGTTTTTTGGTATTTTTTTAGGGGGGTGGTTAAGTTTCTTTAATGAAGCGTTTATTATGTATGTTTGCTAGTGTGAGATTGCATCATGGGAAGGTGGTAGACCGCTGGCATATTCTAGCGAAATGACCCTTTAAGAAACTAATACTTTTTTAATAATAAACAAAAAATATATGTATTGTATGTATATATATATATATATATTTATGATGTTTATTATAAAAATAAATTAAATTGTATGTATAATAAATGTATTTTGTATATATATAAAACATAATCATAATGTAGAAATGCCTCCTCTACTCACTGCAGTTGGTCTCGTCCACGCCGCTGTTACAGTCGATAAGTCCATCACAGCGGAACGTGAGCGGCAGGCAGCGCTGGGTGGTGCCATCTGCCGACAGACACGGGAACTCGTCCTCGTCACACTCCTCCTCGTGACAACTCTCGCCGTCACACTCAAACTTACCGTTAATACACGAGCTGAAATAGTATCAGAAAACGTGGTTACTGAGACCGTAGATCCCATAAAATACGCCCCGATACTGAGGGCGAGGGACAACTCTCGCCGTCACACTCAAACTTACCGTTAATACACGAGCTGAAATAGTATCAGAAAACGTGGTTACTGAGACCGTATATCCCATAAAATATGTCCCGATACTGAGGGGGAGGGAGGAATTCAATGGGATATAATGCTGGGAATGGCTTCCCTATATGGTTCAGTCATTACGTTTTCTTATTATTATATACTTGAATATCATGAAAAAACGCCATTTTAGGTAATTATGAAGTACACTAAGGGCATAGTGCGCCCGAACATTCATTACGGGCACAGTGCGCCCGAACACTGAGCGAAACAAGTGGAGGCGGGTAGGACCAGCCTGGGTAGGAGTGCGAGCTACGTAATATTTGTAATTTGAGATTCCATGGTGAGTGGATTTGTTCTGATTATCAAGATGGCGGATTTAGGTTGAGTTGTGTAATGGGTAGCACAGAGGTGGACGTACCAGTTGAGACAGTCGTAGTTGAGCGACGACCCTGGAGGGAACTCGATGCCGCCATGCATACACGGGCACTCAATGGCCGGGACACACTTCTCACCTGAGAGAGAAAGATGCATATTTAGTATCCATCGTATACAAAGACCCCATTGAAAATATACGGGGACTCAGTAAATCACAACTCATTATATAAAACATGTCAGATTCCATAACTGTGGTATATTGATTTACATCCGTGGTATACGTTCTCAAAGTTATGGTATATGGGAAAGTAGTCCCTTTCTGCTATATAGCAAAGAATACGTTTATTCTGTATTCACTGTGCACAATTCAGTAATAAGATGATATCGTTTTCTTTACCACAAGACTACTTTTGTTGTAAATAAATATGTATTTTTGTATTTTTTCAAAATTGTCGATCCATTAACAATCATCGAAAACAATGCAAGTGATATTGTAAACATGGCACTGGCTGAGCAATAATGCCAGTTTTGTAATGAACTGAGTTTTACCAGTATAAATAAATGATATTTAAAAAAAAAAAGAAGAGGACAACGTACCACTGCGGTATGTTCCGTTGGGACAGAAGCACCCCTCCACACAGTGCGTGGATTCACAGTAAGGTTCCACCTCGTCTCCGATATTGTGACAGGACTGTTGGCATGGCGGTCCGCACGGCTGGTACACAGAGCCTCCCTCACACATCACAGCTACAAGACACACCAGGAATCAGCGGGGAAGTGAGCGATAATAGGGAATCAAAGAGGGAGATTGGGAGATCAAGTCTGTGTAGATATGTTGTATGAGAGAGTTTGATATTTGCTATAAATATATCTGCAAATCACAGGGATATATCTAAGTATATGTACGGCTGTTATTTGCTTTGTGATAATATATATGCAATCATATAAAGTAAGTGAAACAAGGAGGTTTCAAAAGGGCCATAAACACAATCATGGACTTAAACTACAGACTATTGACTAACAGTTGGAACATGCCGAGAGATAGTCAAATGGCAATGCTGAAATATTGTACTAGTGTGCCCGGAATTATCAAGTAAAGAATACAACTATTGGGTAAAAAACACTGAGATACTGAACTGTATTTTTGTACGAGAGATTTTTTTTGATTTTTTTTTTATATGGTTTTATTGCCTTTGATACATATAGATCGCTCTTCCAAGCAATATGGTACATAACAAAACTGACAAATATATCAAAGATCATATTACTTCATATCATGATCACTCATAAACTTAGGATAAGAGCGTAATGGATTATCAAAATCCGAGAATTTCCGCTGTTGAATGGGAAGAATTTGAAATAGATACTTCTAACCAAAAAAAATAGATTAAAAAAACCTCTTCACAAATAGTTTAAATTTTTAACTCACGACATAGCCGTTGGTGGCGCCAGTAGACGTAGACGCCGGCCTTGTTACATTCCTCGACAAAGTTGGCGATGGCGGTACAGAGACACTCACAGTCACCTCCCCGGTCACATCTGTCAGAATATAGAGCATCGTGATCAGAACCGGGCAACACCGTGAAATCATCACTCAGAGACGGAGAATCGTCAAGATCAGGAAACCACACACCCCATTTATAAGAGCGTATCGTATAATGTCCTGCCACTGGGAGTATATGTGTAGGAAATATTTATATGGGAATCCCGTTGAAGAATATCAATCTGGGCCCGTAAACGACGATCATTCTATCGAGAAACTAATAGTGTTTAATGTTTTTCAATCCCATTCAACCCCTTGTTCAGACTTTATACATGGACATATTCATTTACTAACCTTCTATATATCAGAGAGGAAACATATGAAAGGTTACGGTCAGACCTCGTATCCCATGCAGTTTGAATCGCGAAGTAATCCACAAAGTGAATCCGCATGAATTACTACGCGATTCATACGAGATTGGATCAAGCTCTGACCCTAAACTCGAATAGGTTTATGAATTTATCTCGCCCTCCACATTGACTAATGGGCTAACATTTGTGACATTGGATATTTTCCATGGGCGTTGGATATGAATTCCCAATGCTAAGTCTATTGGGAGAAATACCAGGGGTAATATAATAAGAAAGAAATTGATGAGTGTTTGGTCTGTATTCCCATTCCCCATCAAGTTTAGAGTGCGCAGTCATATGCACAAGGCGATAGCCGAGTGAACATTCCAAAGCGCTGCAAATGAGACGGGGAACGGGGACTAGGACCAAAGACTCAGAATATATGTTTCTGATTTTATCTTAGTCTGGAAATATTGATCAATCTATTAGTCTGATATTACATGAATCTGTCTGAAGATGATGGTTAGCAGTTACCGATTGTTGTATTCGATTTGGTTAGAATACGTCGATAATTTGTATTTATCTTGTATCATAGTCGTACGACTATCCCTTTGTAAAACACCTGATGAAGGTAAAAGGGATTGTCGAAAAAAAAAAAAAAAAAAAAAAAAAAATCACCCATTGAGTATGAGTTACCGTACTCGCCAGCCTGTTGAGTACGAGCTCCTATGTCAATGGGCGGTTTCTATGGTGTTACTATGGAGGTAAGGGCGACCTACCCGCAGGCGTCGTATTCGCACTCGGCGCGGTAATCCATGTAGTTGGTGACGCGCTTCCGACACTCCTCAAAGATGTAACTGTCACTGATGATGCGACACCGCTCCACTGCCCACGTCGACCGCTCCGGGTTTTCCTGATCAACATATCACATGGACATTATATTTGGCAAAAATCTTTCTAACCACGGCGCCCAAAAGTGCCACAATCCACCAGGCCGATTTCTCACCCGATCAATTGTTCCTGGGCCCTTAAGAGGAAGCTCACGTATTGTAATTCATTTAATTCTGATAATAATAGTTTAATAAATGACCATTTTCAAAGATTTGAGAAATTCTAGGGCATCCGATAATAATCGGCGATTGTCTTGCTACGGAATCGGCTACCGTCGGCTACCGTCGGTCCAGTGGAACACGGCCATTATAAGCGGGGTTTTACTATATGTATGTATATACTATATGTTATATGTTATAGTATATATATACTATATGTTATAGTATATATATACTATATGTTATAGTATATATATACTATATGTATGCGTAAAGGGGTGGATCCTACCTGGCAGGGGTCGTGGTTGAGGGCGGCGGACTGGTCGATCTCGGGGCAGGTCTCTGAGGTCCTCCACGTGTGGCCGAACTCCTGAGGAGTCGCTGACAGATGCCCGCTCACCAGTTCCATAAAGTCATCGTCCGCCCGTCCGTTAAAGTCGCCGCAGAGTCCCTCGACCCGCCCGGCGTACTGCGAGGACACGAACAGGTACACGCGCGTGCCTGGAACAACAAACACGCGTTAACTCGTATCATACAGCAAACCTGGGAACGTCTACGGTCAGGGCTCGTATCACATCGAGTTTGAATCGTCTAGTAATTCACAAGGTGTAGTGAATCAAGTTAGAGATATTTGTGAGGTTTGTGATATGATTCCCGATTGGATATTTTTCCGAAATACTCAACGGGCGTTGGATACGAGATCCCAATGTTAAGTCTATGAGGAAAAAATAACATGGGGGTGAGATAATTACCTGGAACACTAGGTCTGTACTTAATACCAGAAATCCTGGAACTTTACTTTTTCTATTTAGTATTAAGTTTAAGTTTTGTGTGGGGTTTTTGTTGATTTTTATCAAAATAAATTTTCGTGAAATTTGAATTTCCATACAGCAAGGTTCGGCTTCATTTGTAAGTAGTATATGGAAACTTGTATTTGGTGAAGGTGATTGCTGTTCACTAGCCATGGATGGTCATTAAACGATCAGTCATTGATCTCCAACTCGTTTGAAGGCCACATGATATTCACTCTGCTCTTGCCTAGTTCATATCACTCCGCATCAAACTCATCGAGAATGGTGACTTTGACCAAAACGTGTTGGTATCGGGAGCAATCCATGGACCTTACCTCCGTCCCACATGACAGTGTAGCCGAGCTGGTGCCATGTGACTCGTACAAACAGCCCGTCACGCTCCACGTACAACTCCAGGGTCTGGTCGTGGTAGGGATTCTCCAAGGTCAGGGTCAGGTTGTCGATCTTCACGTCGACCCCCTGCATCAGGTGGATAACGGTGCCGTAACTCTCAATGTTGACGGACTTGGTGCAGGTGGTGCCGGTAGACCCGCAGGGCACATTCTCCACGGTGATGCTGAAGGCGCCTCCACGGTCCCGGGACATGACGTAGTTACACGACCCCATGAAGGAGTAGCGCTTCCCGTCGAAGGTCGTGTAGTGAGGGTCGCCGCTGGCCCAGCAGACTCCGGGACAGTCGTGGCTCGAGACCTTGACCCACCTCTGGTCCTGGCAGGCGCTGTGTGGAGGAAAAGGTAGGAAGAGGGTTTAGCTCACCCCTGGTACAAGTTTAGCCATAGGAATAACGTTAGATAAAAATACTCAGCCCTGGTACAAGTTTAGCCATAGGAATAACGTTAGATAAAAATACTCACCCCTGGTACAAGTTTAGCCATAGGAATAACGTTAGAAAAAAGATACTCAACGATCACCCCCGTAAAGTGACAATACTACGCCATGGCCGTGGCAGAGTGAATATGAGATGACATCATAGCTAATAACCAACTGGATTTGCGAAGTAATTTGATTTATTCTGATATTGTGATGCTATTTTATGTCAGCGAAAGGGGTGACATGAATCCAGAACCACACTCGAATCGTAAAATACATAATACTCTGAGAGTTTGGATGGACCGTAATCATCATCGAGGTGAAGCCGAGTGACGATGACGGTGCATCCAAACAAGTGGAGTATTGTCTTTTTATACGATTCTCGACTCAGTAATGAATCCAGAATGACATCCCTACAGACTCAGTTACTATGTTTTGTTATTACTATAACCCTCCTTAGAATCGTTATATCAGGTATATAGTAATAAAGCAGTCACATCTTGTACTTACTACGTGGTGCAGGCTACGGTGACCTCCTCTGTCCTGTTGTAGTAACGCCCGTCGTGGTAGCACGGACATTCAGCAGTGTTCACACAGTATCCCTGAAGAGGGGGAAAAGAATTTTATCATCCAGGTGCTTTTAAACGGCATCAGATCTATATTACCTACAATAATGACCTTTATTCTGATTGTGACTAATCATTTAAAGAATGTTCACAATCAAAGACTTGAGCAAGTCATGGGCCAGTCAGAGAAGGATACCTACAATAATGACCTTTATTATCCACCTAATACAAAGTGTTCATAAAAACACATAGGCAACGTGTATGGACATACCCGGCGCATACGGATATGTTGTATGCTCCGGGTGGCGCATACAGAAAAATAGTGCGTATGGAAAAATAGTGCATAACTAAAATGAACTGATATCGACATGTCACTTGCCCAGAAAAGGTGGACAATAAATACAATATAGACTGGTTTCAGATAAAAGCGTTTGTATGCTCCTTGGAGTTGACTCTACACAATATCCTCGCATACGCTCTAATATTACCATGCATCAACTCCTCGGAGCATACGGCCGCTTGTGTCTGAAACCAGTCAATATTGTGTATTTATTCTGATTGTGTTTAACCCTTTAGGGACGGGTGCCTGTGGCCAAGCTACTGCCTGGAGGACGGGTGCTGGTGGCACATTATACTTCTAGGGGACGGGCACACAGTCGTTAAAACCCATAATTCAATTGTTTAATCATGTGATATGATATATAATCTTAAATATTTTATTTCTTTTGAATAGAAATACTAATTATAATATTATACATACATTCTGTGAAAATTTCATTGATGTTCCTCCATTATTTTTTTTAAAAATGATTTTGTAGATTTTTGAGAAATGATGCCTCAAGGCATCATTCGCCCTGGCCTGGATAATGCCTCAAGGCATCATTCGCCCTGAGCTGGATGATGCCTTGAGGCATCATTCGCCCTTAAAGGGATAACTATCTCATGAATGTTGATAATCCAAGACGTGAGCAGCTCACCGTGTTGTCGAGCACCATGCCGGCGGGACAGCCGCAGCCCTCGTAGGTGATGGGGTTGGCGGGACAGTCGTTCATCTGGAGCAGGGACACGCACGTCACGCCGCAGCTGCTCAGGTCCGTGCGGTACACCAGGTTCTTAGGACAGATGACAGTCGTCTCGCACTCCTCGTCAAGACACTCCCAGGTCGCGTTAAAACACGTGCTGCAAACACAGACATGGACTCAGTATAGGGTAGAGTGAGTGAGTGCAATATTTATATCGAAAGAAACAAGGTATGCGAGTACGTACCAGTAAGGTAATACATTTTTATTTTATTGTATACCTTCAAATATAAGTATTTGATGAAATACATATGGAAATGTGACGACATCCAAGCTGGATTCAAAGTGTGCTGGTATATCTGTTGACATCTTACCGGTACCAGAAGTTGAGCACAGAATACTCTCCAAGAACATTTTTTACTTTTATATACATATTAAGTCCCATGATCCTTTGAACACATAGATTAGCCGAGTGCTGCAAGTCACTGTCAGTATGTCATAAGTAGGTCAGTGCGTTTATTTTTTCAGCCAATCAAAATGTGTTTTCAAAGTAGGGTGGTACATCATTTTATACCACCATACTCTGCTGGTATATATTTAATACCAATACCCTAGCAGAGGTTAGTATTTGTGTCACATACTGACACAGGTATATAATAATAAGAGGTGAGTGGCCTACCAGTTGGTGCAGCCGATGCCCATGTTGGTGCCGGCGTTCTTGATTGGTGACACGAGGTCGTAACGGTAGTGGCACGTGCACTGTTCGCTGGGCACGCACTGTCCGTAGTCGTCCAGGTATTGTACGCCGGGACACGTGCAACCAGCGATACATTCGTCACACTAAGAGCGAAACAGGGTAAATTGAATTATCAACTACTCAGGGATAAATACACAGGGATAAAGATGAATGGGGAGGAACTTTCTACAAGAAATTCTACAAAATGATAAATAATTTGATTTAGTACCCAGAATTAACAAAATTATGTCGAAATGAACAATATTGGTATTGAGGGGAAATAGGAGAAACAGTGGCAGCCTTAATTGGTAACAGAATATGGCAATATGAACCATCATTGACACTGAGAGTTAACTGTGGAGATTATAGGTATCTTTACATTGAGGGTATAAGTAGACGATTAATAAAGATCTCAGAACTATCTCCGTAAGATTTCAACAGGAATGGTAAACCAATGACTTTCTTGAGATTTTTTAAAATTTTGTATTTTCGATTTTTATACTACCATCTGCTCAACAGCTGGTTTGATTCTTTTCTAAGTGACGTCCAATAGTTTTCTAACGTTGAGAATCATACTGCTTTGACTAAATCTGTGAACTGTGATGTCTGAATTGAGAGAAGAGGACACCGAGATGCTATCTTTCTAATGAAAATGAAGTTATTTTTTACATCAGCTTCTTTGAGCTGGAGATCCCGGCATGCACCGCAGGGAGTGGCACACTCTTTGTAGTTCTGACCGCCCTGGCACTGGAAGCCATGTACAGCTGCAAGTAAAACAAACAAATACTAGGATTACATACCCGAAAATACAATTCGTGAGGGTGCACATTTAACCTTCTTCCAATTGGGCAACGAAAACGGCAGATTTTTTAGTCACCCTAAAAGTCTGTCAATGGTGCCATTAACTCATATCGGTATCAATTTATCGAGGTGGCATTCTCTGTGTGACAGAGTATCCCGAAAATCTATTGGTGGTTACCGACTGCAGATCGGTGCAGAATAATCGGCAAATGGAAACTGTTTTTTTACGGGCTCATTAACTAATAATACACTTATATATGGCCACTACCGGGGTAGAAATAAAATTGCATACCCGAAAGGCAATTGGTCAGGTGACTATATGTGTGTAGTCCTTTGAGAGATGCCTCTCTTACCTTGATCGGTGCAGAATAATCGGCAAATGGAAACGGCCTTTTCACGGGCTCAGTAACTAAATAATACACTTATAGGGCCATTTCCATTGGCCGACGAACATACCAGACCCCTCTGAGAGACTCTTTGCTTACCTTGACACTTGAGGTGGGCGTCGGGGTGGAGGATCCACTCGACCATGCTGCCGATCTCGCGACACTCCCGCGCCATGGCGGCCATGTGGGTGCAGACGACAATGGCGGACTCGGCGTCCCCGCGCGCACACAGGTCGTACTCACAGTGCCGCTGGTAGCGCCGCCAGTCCACCAGGTTGGCGCAGTTACCGAAGATGTCCGCCCGCCCGATGATCGAGCAGCTCGCCTTGGCCTGGGCCGCGATCTGTCAGGGAGGAGCAGGTGGGAGTTAGTTAGTTAGAGTTATATGTGAGCAGGTGGGAGTTAGATATCGTTATCTGTGAGGGGTGGGGAGGTAGCAGTTAGTTAGAGCTATCTGTGAGGGGTGGGCAGGTAGCAGCTAGTTAGAGCTATCTGTGAGGGGTGGGCAGGTAGCAGGTAGTTAGAGCTATCTGTGAGGGGTGGGGAGGTATGAGCAGTTAGTTAGAGCTATCTGTGAGGGGTGGGCAGGTACGAGCAGTTAGATATAGCTTAGTCCTAGTCCTATTGTGAGGAGGCTGACCTGAGTCTGGATGACGCACGGCTGGATGTATGAGTTAGTTATAGTTATATGTGAGGGGTGGGCAGGTAGCAGCAGTTAGATATAGGTATCTTAGTCTTAGTCCTATTGTGAGGAGGCTGACCTGAGTCTGGATGACGCACGGCTGGATGTCCTGGTTCACGGGGCTGCTCACACCGCAGCGAATGTCAGCGAACGAGTCGCCGAATTCGTTGACGGAAGACTCGATGCCAGAGGCCGACTCGAATTCGTTGGTCACAGATCCGTCCATGTTTCCACACAGACCTTTCACCTGCAACAGAAAAGCGGAAAATGTATATCTAATATAAAGCACATTTCCATTGACTGACAAACATGGCATAGATTTTTTTGGGTTCTATTTCCATTGACATTTGCATCAACAGTGCTAAAGGTCCATCGGTGGTTCCTGACTGTAGATTGGTGATGGCCAATGAAAACGGGCTTTTAGGGAATGTAATAATGGCTGCATAAAACAATATGATTTGTATATGGTACATAAAAATCCTCGTAGTTCATCTAATACATGTATATGATAAATATTCTTAATCTTGATATGAATAGATTACTGTAGAATATAAAAGTGAATTAATCAAACCTCAGAATCTAGCAATATCCACAATAAGTGTCATATTGCTAATTGGACGGGCCATGAAAATCAACTGGTCTCAATTGAGGCTTGAACCCCCTTGATACCAGAAGCCAATAGCTGAGTCTTATATTTATGTGATGATGTATTACCATTGAAGAATATCAATTGAATAAAAAATATTTTAAACCCCACAAAAACTCACGTTTTGCTGGTAGAAGGGCTCCATACCCTATGAGGTACATGAATCCCACCATGTGAATTCCACTTTACAAGGAACAGAATCTCAGCAGGATTTGTCTCAGACAAACACCCTGTGAGGTACATGAATCTCAGCAGGATTTGTCTCAGATAAACACCCTGTGAGGTACATGAATCTCAGCAGGATTTGTCTCAGACAAACACCCTGTGAGGAACATGAATCTCATCGTGTGAATACTACTTTACAAGGAACAGAATCTCAGCAGGATTTGTCTCAGACAAACACCCTATGAGGTACATGAATCCCATCTTGTGAATCCCACTATACATGAATACCCCAACAACTCACGTTTTGCTGGTAGAAGGGCTCCATGCGGATATAGATGCGGCCGTTGCGGTCAAACAGGACCCTGAATCCTGCCCCGCGGATCATGACGAACATGGAGGTGACGTGCTTCACGTACAGGTTCTCGTTGTGGTACGGGGACTGGTCCAGGCTGGGGATGTCCTCTCCATTCACCGTCACCCGGTCGTTCTTGTCCACGACCACGTGCGTTTTGTGACCGTGGCGGTCCCAGTGGGTGACGACCACAGACTCCGTGCACTTAATGCCCATAGCGCTGCAGTCCGTCAGGCGGTGGGATACTATCAGACTGCCCTTGTCGGTGGAGTTGGAGGTCTGTGGAGAAGGGAAGGAGATCTTGGAGTTAACCCTTTCCCTGTAGAACCCAGTTCCCCTGCACAGCATTACAATGCAGGAATTGCCTGCTGAAAGAGCCCTCCTAAAGCAGGCACCTTATTTGGGGAATAGTAATGTCATGTGATGTGTCACACGAATTGGGTAATTTACTGAGGTAACTACTGATATTTCGTTGTACCAAATCAAAGTTCAATATGCCCCTTATAATTTCCTTGTCAAGATTTCTTTTAATTCCATCAATTTAGTTATTGGATTTTGTATATAAGCATCAATGATGCATCTGAGATGCTTGGATGCTTCTTCCTGTCGTAGACAGAGGAATGCCTGGAGGCATCTTCCTGGAGTTAAAGGGTTAAGTATCTCTACACAATATAGTGCTCCAAACGAGGTGGGGAATGGGGACTCAGACCAAGCACGAATAAGTTTCTGAATTGATCTCAGTCTAGACATATTCATCTGTTTATCCCCCATTGAGTATGAGTTACCGTACTTACAAGTCTATTGAGTATGAATTCCTAATGTAAAGCCTTTGGACGTTTATACCAGGTTAAGAAACAATCTATGTACAATTTTGACCACCAGATGGGATTCCTAATTTCAACTGCTTGGCAATGTGTCAGAAAAGCTTCATTCTTTTGGGAAAAAATTAGTTTTAAGATAAGATTTAAACTTTGTGGTTTTTTTATAATAAGATGCGCTGTTGGAGGTACCTGGACGAGGATGTACTCGCAGTTGGCGCCGTGGAAGTCGTACTCGCGCCCGTCGAAGGTGGTGTAGTGCTGGTTGCCCACCATGGAGCAGGTCATGGGGCAGGCGTCCTCCGTGCAGTGCCAGCGCCCGTTAGCGCACTGACTGTGAGCGGAAATACAGGGCGGGTCGTCAGGTACGTATAGTATAGACAATATGTATACATATATATATATATATTTATGTACAGTCAGATGGGCACTGACTGTGAGCGGAGATACAGGACAGTCAGATTGGTCGTCAATAGAGTATTAGTAGAAACCAAACGAGAGTCAGCCTTGTCAATGTTTATGCCACAATGGGCAGGTTGTGTATTACTACACGAGGCGTTAGCTGTGGTATACGGGAGAATAGTCCCTTTGTGCTACAGAGCAAAGAAATAGTCCCTATTGTTATATTCTTTAATATGGAAATTATTTGGTATAATTTATTCGAAAAAATGGATAATATATATAACAGACAATGGTTTTGTTGACAGGCGGTTCTGTAAACCATTGACGTCGTAGTACACTCGCTAGCGCTCGTGTATTACTACGCGTCAACCTCTATTGGCTTACGGCCGCCTGTCCACAAAAGCACCGTTTATTGTCTATATATACATATAGGTGATAGGTGGATATATACACAATATTGACTGGTTTCAGATACAAGCGGCCGTATGGCAGTTGCCGCGTATCAATATCCAAGCGTTTCCAATAATATCAAATGCTTCGAGGAGTTGCCGCATAGTAATATCCGAGCGTATGCAAGGATATCAAATACCAATGGCTGTGTATGACTCACCATTGGTTACAGCTGATCCTGATGCTGGTACCGGGCGTGTGGTCCTTCTGTTGGTAGCTGCACGGGCAGGAACTAGCGGAGACGCACTGTCCGTGGTGGAGGAAGGTGCCCTGGTTACACTCACATCCGGGGTAGCAGGCATCCAGGCACTCCCGGGGCACGATGGAGTAGAGGGAGCCACAGGTCTTAGGGCACTTGGAGGCGCACTCCGTGTAGAACATGCCCGCGGGGCAGGTACGGGCTGCGGAAATTAGTCAACATGTTTTAATTTTATCTACGATTAAAGATGAGACCGACATATATAAACTCTATGGTAATATGGAGGAAAGTTATGAAAGTTTAGGGTCAGAGCTCGTATCCCATCGAGTGTGGATCGAGGGGTGATTCACAAGGCGAAACCGCGTGAATTATGTAGGGATTCAATAATATGTGCAAAAACAAGGATATTGGGTTTTTTTGCACCGAAAGTGAATAACTCTACGTATTATTTCATTTTATCATACCAGGAATATGCATTTGTATTGGCATATAACCAAAATATGCATTTATACTGGGATATAACCTAAAGATCTGTTTCCATTGACTGACCAAAATAGTGTAGATTCTTTTAGTACTCCTAAAAGCCAATTTCTATTTTGCGTCAGCAGTGCTAAAGGTCCGTCAGTGGTTCCTGACTGTAGATCAGTGGCCAATGGAAATGGGTTTTTAGGAGAACTTTAGAACTCTACACGGTTTTCATCAGCTAATGGAAACGGGCCTAATTTCCGCTAAATAAAGAGTTTACGGATGAGAATAAGACGGAGTTTAGTACTCACGACACAGGATGGAGGTCCTCCAGTCCATGACGACGCCCTTGGACCCACACGTACGGCTGTAGGAGGCGAGGGTGTTACAGATGATGCTTTCACAGTCAGCTGTGATCTCAGCCTCGTTCTGACCGTGCGCCTTCGTGTAGCAGAAGTCGTTGACACAGCGCGAGAAGTAGTCCCGGTACGACTCCTGGTGGGGGAAAACGCAACCAAACTATATTCGTAATTCGTAATGTCGTTGGTTCATTCAGAAAGCCTGTTATGTAATATCTATTCAATATTAGATATTAAGAATCAGTTATGATAATCGCATTCACCATTAGAATTCGGTATCATAAAAGGTTTTGTATGCTAGAAACAGAAAAGGGAAAATAGCGAACTATATACTGGTGTAAGTATAAGTGTAAGTATAATGTGGACGAAATGGTGCCTGTTCGAGGTCAGTCGTCGATATCATACTGCCTGACACCATAGGCGGAAGGCAGTATACAATCGATGACTGACCAAGAACAAGAACCATTTCATCCACAGTAAGAAAGTTTGCTTATTATCATATACCTCAAATTGTTGTAAAAACGCCATTTTAATGACTTATCAAGTCACAGTGCACACAATCATTATTATTACTGCACCCCAAGCAGTGGGCAGCATTTGATAGACATTTGCACACAATTATATAATAATATTGCACACCTTACAATAAAGTTATTACTAAATAGTAGGATGAGAGGGTCTTTTTTTAAATTACGTTGGAAAAAATGTTCCCCAGTAAGCTTTCTGTTCCTCTTTGATGTGTGTGGGTTGCGATGTTCGGTTTTTTTTTTAATTATAATTTTTTTTTTTTTTTTTTTTCTAAATTTTTGAAGAATTCCATTTGAGGTGACATAGACTGACCGTGGCGTGGCACTGTGTGAAGGGCGTCATTCTGATCCGGGAGCAGGCATCACGAGCCTCGTGCTCGTCATCGGACGACTGACAGTTGTAGACCTCGTTAGGCGCGTCTGGGCACGGGCCCTGCGACGTCTGCAGCGCCCACGAGTTTCCGAACGCAGCCACCGTCGTCGCCATCTCTCCATTCATCTTCTGAAGGTCGTCTGCAGCGAAAGATGCCGAAATCAAACACCGTGAAATTTCAAGATATTAGATATAACAAGATATACCAATATATAACATGGCAAATCCATCTAATGGTGGAATCAGCACTCAAGATCTCTTTTTCTAATCTCTTTTAGCAATTTTTATTAAGGGAATATTGTGTTACACAATCACCAAATTCGGCTATAGAGCCGTTCTTCCACTCAGGCCCTAGCCCCCTACTCCTCATTCTAATGGCAGGTGTTAAGCCGAATGGGCAGCGGGTACCATTTTTGTGTAAGTCTTTGGTATGACCCGACCGGGGTTTGAACCCCTGATCTCCCAAGCTCGAGGCGAACACCCCTACCACTTAGGCACCGAGCTTTTACTTGAAATGAAAAAAAAGGGTTGACGACTCACTGTGGGGGTCGAGGTCGTAGTTGCCGCACAGTCCCTTAATGACATTGCCGCTGGGACGATCATCCTTCTCCAGGGTCAGTTCCCACGTGTTCTCATCGTCGAATCGGAACCGAAGTGACCTGTACTCCACGTAGTAGAACTCTCCGCGACTCTCAATACTCAGACCTGACATGGTATGAAGAGTAAAGTTAATTAAACCCATACTCCACAGCGTAAATGCACGTATACGCCGTATATAATAGTGTTTCCGTTTGAATACATCCATATTTGAAACCCACCAAGTATAGAGCGCATACAATGCTCTTTTATTATCCATGGTATACAAAGTTCCCATTGAGAATGTGTATGGAGACTTAGTAAACCACTATCTATTGTTTATTATCCATGGTATACAAAGTATCCCTTGGGAATGTATTGGGACTCAGTAAATCACTACCCATTGTTTATTATCCATGGTATACAAATTACCCATTGAGAATGTGTGGGGACCCATTATATAGAAACTGTCAGATACCATAACTAGGGTATACGGATTTAGATATGTGGTATACGGCCTCAAACCCATTGTATACGGAAAAATAGTCCCTTTCTGCTGATAATAAAATAGTCCCGATTGATATACCATAATTTAATTCCGGGGTTAGATTTACTCAAGAACATGGATAAATAATACAACAAATATACAGAATCAGGCGTAGATATGACGCCAAAGCAGGACGACCATATTTTCCATTGCCTTCCTTGAGGAAGGGATTCAAAGACATCGCCGAGGCAATTGTCAGAGATGTGAGTAAATGTGTCGGCCACCCACCTGTGTCTGGGGAGGCGTATCCGCTGCCGAAGGTGATGTTGATGGCCTGACCATTAAGTGTGATGTCGTCTTTGGTGTGGACTCGCAGGACAGCGTTGGCGTTGAGGGTCAGGATGTAAATCTGTCAGAAAGCAAAGTCACATCATTCAGCATCATTAGGTATGATTCGCGTTACTCATGGCTTAATTGTAAGATTACAGCATTAAAGTGGTACTTCCACCAGACTAGAAGCTTTATCGGGAAGTTTCTGAAGTCCTTGGAATGTATCAAAGAATATCTTATATGGTGAAATTTCTCGCATGATAAATCGTATAAGCGTCCGAAATTACCAGAAAAAATTGGGCGCTTCCACCGCCAGCTATGCTTTAAATACGAAATTTCCCGATTTTCATTTCGGCAAGTTTCGGGTGCTCGGTGGAATCAGTGCTTAAGTTGAGGTTGTTGTATAGGGCACAGAGCTATTGTGGTATGGACGCGGCCATCTTGCCCTTCGACGCCATCGAAAACACCAATACCGTACCTTTGTGTAGGTGCTAACACGAATATTACTGGTTAGTATGTCGCAGTATTAGAGTGACTATCAGAGGGGGTATTGAGTACCTTTGTACAGGTGTTAACACGAATATTACTGGTTAGTATGTCGCAGTATCAGAGTGACTGTCAGAGGGGGTATTGCTGTACCTTTGTGCAGGTGCTGACGCGGTGACAGTCGACCATGGTGACGGTGAGGGAGCGGGTGCCGTCGTTGAAAGCGTTGTAGGTGCAGCGTCCCCCGAACAGGTACGACAGTCCGTCAAAGGTGCGGTAAAAGTTGGGTCCGTACGAGTAGCAGGTGCGGAACGAGAGACTGTCGTCGTTAGGAATGACTGTAAATACAAATACAGACATCAGTTTGGGAAAAGTAGGCAGATAAATAGGCACTTCTATTCAGTCAGCGTTAATGATTCACAGTTTTAGGTTTTTTTTAAGTATGCTTTATATACGCCTTATATACATTGCCGAAAGGATAGAGTGGTCACATATAGACTTCCAGCATACTGAGTCCATGATTTTAGAATAATAATCAGCCATTTTAGTTCATCCAAGTTGCTCGATTGAGTGAAGTTTGCGGCTGCCGCATTGCAAAGTAAGACCAAAGGTCGTCAACAATTCATAGACCGTATTAGTGTGACATCGCTCAGATTCTGGCTGCTGATTGGCCAATTCTTTTTATTTACCCTCATGCAATAAATACCACTTTACTGCACGCTGACAGTGCCCCAATATTAAATCTATGTCGTTTTTTTATTATCAAGGGAAGCATAAAGTACCAAATGAAGCATCAATCATATAATCTTTGAGAGAAAATAAAAACATGTCGTACTGATTGGCGTGGCGCTGAATGTGAAGTCGTCTTGCTGATTGTTATTGGCGCACATCTCACACGTGACCCCGTGGAGACCCCACGAAGCCCCGCCCCCCTGACAGCACGTGTCGTGCTCCACCGGTACGGACATGCCCTGCACGCGGGACCCGCCGCACGCGCCGCCCGTGTAGCAGTACTTCAGGGTCTCCGTCACCGCTGTGCATTAACATAATATATGCAAATTTATGCAAATTCATGCAAATTTATGCAAAAATTTATGCAAAATTTATGCAAATTTATGACAAAGGTGGTACATGTATATATATACATCTGGTGGCATCGGACAATAGGACAACATATGTTCATATAATATAAATATATGCAGATATATATATATATATAAAGATTGAATGAAATAGAGAAAAATAAGGTGACAATAGAGGGGCTGAAGTTATGTAATAATTTATGCAGATGACTTGAGGTCTCATTCATTGATATGAGCCCCGCCTTTGATGTTTTAATTTACATAATAATTTGTTTAAGATAAATGCCTCGAACTACGGAAATACTGCTACATGTACATTGAAGATTTTTTTTGGGGTATATAATTCATGCTGTGCAGGAAGTCATACGCCTGCTGCATAGTAGAGATAATCATAATCCGCTGAAAATCCACCGTAATAGATAACTAAGTCACCCGAAATTATAAAGTGAGAAATATAGAGTTATATCACCTAAAACAATTATATTAAACTTATTTGTGGGATATACTGGACCCGAGAGCAACCTCTCCTGTATCAGTATATCCTGAGGATTTACGAAGCTTACGAGTTATTCATTCAGTTCTATGTTTCCGAAATTAAAGAAATAAAAAATGAATGAAGGTTATCGTGTGTCCTACCTGTCTCGTCGTCCTGGCAGTAGAGTCCTCTGTAGCCGATGGTGCACGCGCACGTGCTGGGAGCCGAGCACGTGCCTCCGTGTTCACAGAGCGGCTCGCACACCGCTGAAATAAGACGGACGCAAACCCCGGTAAACATCCGTCAAGGATAGCCGGCACAATACAAGTCTTCAATTTAGTCCAGAATCCTTAATTCAGGATTATTCATATTAGGCTGATTTACATATCCCCCCACCCCCCCAAAAAAAATCAAAAATTTAAAAAATTTTTTTTTAAAAAAATAGATAAATAAAAAAAAAATTTAAAGGAACTTTTTGAATACACTCAATTTGGATAAATCCATTGCTAGACCAATATCTGAAAATTTTGAAATATGATTTATATATGCCAGCCTTGAATCTCGTCTTATATGTATAGCTATTGCCCTTGACACAGAATGGTCTAGTTGTAAAGTTTACAAAACAATACGCGGTATATACTCGTATACCATTAAGCACCCTGCCTGTTGTGTCTAGATCTGATCCATGAATTTGTGTGTATTATATTGTATCCTTTTTTATTTTGTGTATCTTTGAGATTTGTTATTGCTAGATTTATTCAGGATTGCTTTGAGCTATACTTACGGACGTTACAGTCATTGCCACTCCAACCACCACAGCAGACCTGCAGCTGCTCCGGGGAGAACCTGCCACATAGAAAAACACATGGAGAAACGCATAGAGAAACTCTCAGAGAAACGCATAGAGAAACGCATAGAGAAACTCGTAGAGAAACGCATAGAGAAACTCGTAGAGAAACGCAGAGAAACTCGTAGAGAAACTCGTAGAGAAACTCGTAGAGAAACTCGTAGAGAAACTCGTAGAGAAACGCATAGAGAAACTAATAGAGAAACTCATAGAGAAACTCATAGAGAAACTCATAGAGAAACTCGTAGAGAAACTCGTAGAGAAACACATAGAGAAACTCTCAGAGAAACGCATAGAGAAACTCATAGAGAAACTCATAGAGAAACTCATAGAGAAACTTATAGAGAAACTCATAGAGAAACTCTGGGGAGTAGTCAAAGGGTAAACAATGTACAAACTGATAATGTGACCGCCCTAGTATGTTTCGTATCAGCGCGAATATTACAATCTTCGATCCATAGTTAGTGTGTCTAAGAAAGGTGACGTCTACTTTCTGTTCTCTTGTTTTTTTTCCCTGCTGAACAACGTATACATGGTGAACCTCCAGACGTTGATAATGACTGTGAAGCTCACCTCTGGAAGACGCAGTCGGGGCCGGAGGCGGGGTCCTCGCCCCACGTATAGAGCTGCGACTGGAGCGCCGCGTCACTCAGCCCCGACAGGCCCGACGCCTGGCGGTCTATGGTGAAACCATCGAGCACCAGCGAGAAGAAGTCGCCGCACTTGGCCGTCCTGTTCTCCGTCTTCGTCTGCTGAATCGTGCACCAGTGACTGTCTCCTCTGTCAAAACAACAATCACAAATTTAGTCTCTTTTTTTATTTTATTTTTTAGAAAATCTCTAATTAGTATGTATTCTTACATAATTATTGATAATAAATATATGTACCTGTCTCCTCTGGAAGAACAACACTCGCACCTTTAGTTTTTTTGTGTTTTTTTCCCTTAAAATCTTTTTAGCGCGTGTTTTCAAACACTAAATACATTGCCTAAAGGTTAGAGTGGTCACATATAGACTTCCACTGTGCTGCATAAAAACAACATCCCTTCGTATTGTAGTCCTTTCCCCATGGTCTAAATCATGTGTGTCATTCTTTTAGTGTGTACAGGGGTAAGATAAATACAGAAAGCAACTCGTTTGGTCAAAGAAGCCATTCTCCAACTATGTGATATTCACTCAGCTGTTGCTTCGTTCCTATCTCTCTACATCAAACTCATGAAGAATGACGACTTTGACAGAAACTTGTTGGTTTCTTCTCTAGTATTTCATTATTTGTTAAATGATAATAATCTAAATAATAATCTAAGACGACATCAGCAGATACCAGTTGTTGCGAATCTCTGAGAACTTGGCAAGAAAACTGCTGGATATCGAAAGACAGGAACCCTCGGTACCAAAATAAAAGCTAAACTTGTGGACCCATTTTCTTTTACCAAAAATCTGTGGGCCTCTTCTTTAGTATTTCGTTAAATGTTAAATAATATACAACTGAATTAGAACCTAAGATGGCGGATGCAGCCCATCATCAACAGATACCAGTCATTTTATATGCTTTAAGGTAGAGCAGACGACATTTAAGAAAAAACTTACCCATTTTGGGCCTGAACGTCACCGGGTACAAGAAACAGGGCTGAGCCGAGGGCCAGCAGACAAAAGTGGGCAGTCCCCATGACAACCACTGCGCCTGTGCGAAGGGCAGCGCGGGAAAACGTCTCTCACTAAAAGTCGTCTGGTATGGTTTCCTCACGAGCGACAGAATGTGGTATGAACTCTGTATCTCTCTCTCTCTCTGCTCACCTCGGGGTCTGAGCCCTTACTGAAGATACACCCTGTGATGTGGAGTATTTATACCCCTGTCTCTGAAAACTCCACTGACGTAGTCGCCTTTATTGGTTATAAAACGAGGGGATTGGTCCGGTAACATATGCGGCGCGGCGACAACAGCACGGACAATGATTTATCAATACGCGCTGTGCTTTTAGCGGGAACTCACCAGCATGGCGCTGGTTGGTGGACAAAAGGACCGGTCTCAGATGAATGGAGAAGGATGTGCCATGTGTGCTGTAGGTGACTGTTGGGAGGGAACTCTCCTAAAAACAACCAACTCATGATCACAGGACAGTCTATTCCGTGGACATTTTATTGATGTCCGGTTATGAAACTCTAACATTATTATGATTATCTAACATACGGAGTGTTCTGATTAGTCGGAATGTAACAATTTTTGTAACAATATTTTATGATTAAGACGGATAATGAAATAGCATTGATGTCGCTACTCAGTAGGATAGAATACTGTTCTACGTGGAAGTTATATAGTCATAAATGGCTAATCTATATACAGGTTAAAATATTGTCAGCAGTAGTCTTTGAAACTAAGCTTTCCCGGGGATTTTGGTACAGTAGGTATCTTGAAGCCCCAGTCACACTTGCGTAAAATACGGCTTTTTCGCATATATACGCACGTCTACGCTCTTTCACGCGTATTTTGAAATAGACGAATGCGCGGGAAAACGCGGAGATACGTACATGAAAGTTGGAATGCGTAAATGAATGTAAACAAAACGTGGAAAAGATGCTGTGTCAGAATTACTTATAGAAATTTTAAACTTAAATCTACCCTTTTTTTATGTGTAAATGAACGTGGTAAAACGCCACAATGCGTACAGAAGCGTAAATAAGCATTGATGAACGTTGAGAAATGTAATAGACCATTAAAGCAAAGAGATACGTTCACAATACGCAGTCTTTACGTGGTCCCCAGCCTCTCAAATACGTAGGAAAGACTGAATTGCGTAGTCAAATATAAATGCGTTGACTCTGCATTGAGTACGAGTTCCCAATGTTAAGTCTATGGGGGGAAAATACCAGGGGTGAGATAAAACTTGAGATAAGTTTCTATTCATCATTCTCACCATGTTGCCGTATTCATGGTTAGGTTCGCTCGTTTCATGTTACGTGAATTTTATTTTAAGCACTGGATTCATCGCGGGATATACGTATATAGCTAAAGAACAATTTATCATGTCTATAACCAAGTAGAAGAAACAGCTATACGTGGATTATACTTATAATGAATATGGAAAGTACCAAACTAAGTTTATCAATACAGGTATCGCAATCGACAAATGCTAGTGAAATCTTCAAAGAAAATTAGTTGTTTAGGTTTATATACCAATACTTAAATAAAAAAGGGAGCAAAAGGAAAAGACCACAAAGTTAAAAAGTGTATCAAACATGAAGTCGATGTACAAATATTTTTATGTAAATGTTAAGAAATGTTCACTAACGGCTGTTTTTAAAAAGATTACATTTAAAAAAAAAGAAATATTACCTAAGTACATAAGGAAAGTGATAAAACGATGGGATTGTGGGCTTTTAGAATGTTTCGATTACTTATGAAGTTTAAATACAGTCCTTATTTTTTTTATACTATTTTTTTATTCAAGCTTTATTTAATGACGTTACAATCGTTCATCTGTTTCCAGACGATCTTCCACGCTGACGTCTACATAGAAAATTAACATCTACAAACACAGGCCTTAACAGAACTGCACAGGCATACATACACTCATTCATCCCCAATTTAACATATATCAGGTTCACATTTTTGCTTGTACCTTAATAAACTTATTCCTTAGTTCCATATTTCATTCGTCTTCTGACTTATTAATTAATTAATTTATTTTTTATTCAAGTATAATGAGATTACAAATCACCCTTATCAGGGCGTTCTTCCTTTGCAATATCTTTGTTACATCGAAGTGTATATTTAATTTTTTGTATACATTGTTTTTACAACATGTTCTCTCATGAGGTAGAGTCTTCTGACTTCATCTTCATTGATTATTCTAGTACATTGTGTATTTCTTCCTTAATTTTCATTTTAAAATTATCTCCTTCTAACATTTGCGTTTCTTTCTTTAACTTGTCCCCAAAAAAGAACTCCCTTACATACAGCGGCGAGTGCCTATATTTTTCCAGATTTAATATCCTTAATTTAATCTTAATTTTTCGATCTCCCCTCGTTCTTATATTATCTTGATCAAATACATGTATTTCATCCTTTGTCCACTACTTTATTAACGCTAATGAGTGACCCGCCCTACGATATTCAATTGGTCGTATCTTACTTTTGTTATATATTTCTTCAGTCTTCATATTTTTTTGCTTTAGCAATATGCAAGGCCTTATTAACAAGGGTCTGTATCTGAGTTCGATTTCGTTACGATGTGCTGTAATAAATAAAATCTGCATACTCTATAATAGGCACGATCACTTGCTTAGCAATTTTTATACTGGCATCCATAGTCAACAGGTATCTCATTTTTATGAATCTAAAAAGCTTCGTATTTACTTCATTTACAATCTTTTCTACTTGCTCATCAAACTTTACCTTCCTGTCCATCCAAATTCCTAAATATTTATATTTGTTCACTGCCAGAATATCTGCTCCCCCCATTTTTATATTTGTATTAATATCAATTCCTCGTTTATTCCCCACCCACATTATTTTTGTTTTCCCATAATTTATTCTAATCTTATTATTCTTTGGTCCAATTATCTATGGCCAATAAGTCAATTTCCATCTTTCCTTGTACTTCACTCTGCTCTTTCCCATTTATCAGGATTACACAATCATCGGCATTCATTATCAACTTACCATAACTTATTTCTTTATACAAATTATTTATAAATATGATAAACAGAAGTGGCCCTAGCACGGACCCTTGGGGCACTCCACAACTTACTTCCAACTCATTTGATAATTTTTTTTAATAATTTAGTTTTACATGTTCGTCCTTTTAAGTAATTCTTTAATACGTTTATCATCTTATGGTTTATCCCTATTTCTTATAATTTATTAATAAGTACCACATGATCCACACTATCAAAAGCTTTATTGTAGTCTAGAAAAACTCTTATATTATTTGAATTACCTTAGAGTACCCCTTACAAAAAAGGGTGGGTGAGGTTTGCCATAAAGGATGTGAACATGATACGATTTTAACATGATTTATTTGCCCTTGAAGGAGCTACCTTTCTCACGGGAAATTAAGTATGGTCCTGGCAGATTACTATGATTATATCACCTATTATCCATATCTGTCATGTTGCATACCTCTAGACTAGTCAAAGGTTCATTTATAGAAGGTCTGTTCAGTACGAACTTGTTTTATCATTTCAGAAAGGTCAATGTCAATGTGAAATATTGTGTTATGTGTTAATTCTTTTCACGTTGAAACGTAAAAGTACAATTGTCATTCTTGGTGGACATTTTTTTTGTGTGTGTGAAATATTGTGTTACTGTGTAATATTCCTCGTAAAATCTTAACAAACCTAGAAGCAGAGGGTGAACAATTATTAAAGTTATAAATCATAACTGGATATGTATGTTCATAGTTATATGTAAGAAGTCATGACATCGTTTGACATCGTTTGACATTGTTTGTTTCACCACTCAATGTCCTAGGGGATATGGCCATTGTAGAATCCCGTAATAAATTGTGTTTGATCACAGGCTGTGTTGAAATTCGTGATTTCTAAATTATTGGTTCAAGTTAGCTGGAAATACCTGAAAGTGTTTGAAAATATTCTAACATAAACCTTATAACATATTTTACATAGCGAAAGAAAACTAACTTGTATATATGGTCTTAAAAGAATCATTTATTTCCTCAATCCTTGCGAGACAGAGCCATTAAATTTTACCTCAGAATACTCATCTCGGAACTTTGTAATTTCTCAAAAAGGTTTTTACACTTCTAGCCTTTTGAACGTAAGAAGGCTTACTGAAATATAAATCATTTTTTAAAGTTTTCTCTTGGAACAGCTTTAATTATGGTAGAAATGTTGTGAACGTGGTCAAAAAACCAAAGTAAATAACAATGAAAAGACAGCCTGGAGAGAAAATCGTAAATATATGAATATATCAGAGGCTCCTTGAATAATGTAGACCCTTTTCTGTATGCCAACGAGACTCAGGACGATGTGAGTCAACTTTATTCAACACTTATGGACGCTGAGACTGTCTTAGTGAACGAACTTAAATATCATTAAACGATAACCCCTTCACGTGGCCCGATTTGGGTCAGCACTTATGGACGACCTTCGGTCGGGTAAAACAGTGTTAATGGAACGAGCTTGAATATCATTAAACAATAATCCATCTACGCTAGGGGGTCTACGCTGTCCTTTCACAGGCAAAAGGTATTCAGTGACCCCGAGAATCGTCTTTATTGGTGATGAAATGCATTATCTATCATGTCGAAATTCGTTTGGTTCTAGCGACCAGAAAAATACAATTTGCATACTGAGTGTCTACACAAGAACTGCAGGCAGTGTAAAATACACAACACTACATGAATAGACAGAGGAGGACTTTGGATAAGGACTTTTGAAGCAGTTCCAGCGAAATCAAACGTCATGTACAGTAGAACCCCGCGTAAGCGGGCACCCTCCGTTCCGGGTCAAAGTGACCGCTTACGCGGAGTACGCAGGGTTGAAATAAACGTCTAATAGAGGGAACCGTTTCGAGCAAAGTTGTCCGTTAACGCGGGGTGAGCGCTTACGCGGTATGTCCGTTAGGCGGGGTGCCCGTTAGGCGGGGTTCTACTGTATATATATTCTCGATAGCGATATTTTCCTGCTACAAAAATTCAAAATGTAAACGTCCTCTACACCACTCTGATGACCTTGGTAAATATCACATTCTAATCGATGGACAACACCAGACTCTGAAGTGAGACATGTTCAATTGAAGTTTTATTGACGGCTCCATTTGTTCCTGGATTTTCATCAAAAGACCGGTCATCTGTCGCTGGCCAGGTCATAAAAATAGAAGTTATTATCACAAAGAGATATCTCTGAACAGCTGTTGAAAACAAGCGTGGTTCTGCGACGTCTAAACCACCCGGGCTCTGGTCATTTAGCGCTGCCGACATCGCCTCAAGGAGAGATGAAAACGGTGTAGATTTTTTTAGTTCTCCTAAAAGGCCCGTTTGGGTGCTCCCATCTCTCGTAAGCTCTCACACTCTCTAAGTGGTATTCTGTACAAGGTTCTCACTACGCACCCCTCTCATAAGATCTCACACTCTCTAAGTGGTGTTCTGTACAAGGTTCTCACTACGCACCCCTCTCATGAGATCTCACACTCTCTAAGTGGTATTCTGTACAAGGTTCTCACTACGCACCCTTCTCATAAGATCTCACACTCTCTAAGTGGTATTCTGTACAAGGTTCTCACTACTCACCCTTCTCATAAGATCTCACACTCTCTAAGTGGTATTCTGTACAAGGTTCTCACTATGCTCTATAGGAGAAGAATTCTTAACGAACTTGGCTTAGAGCTTTGAGAATCCACTGGTCCTGCCTCCCGTGCTAAAGACGTACATCAATGCAACCCAAAGATTCCTATCATCTCAATGATGCCACCTAGCGGGAATACTGTGTGCCAGTGGATTCTTAAGGCACCGATCTACAGTCAGGAACCACCGACAGACTTTTGGCATTGCTCACCCGAAATCGGTTCCAGATTGAAGATCGGTGGCAAGTGGAAAATTGCTTATAATGCCCGTTTACATTGGCCGATTTCCCATCACCGATCTACAGTCAGGAACCACCGACAGACTTTTGGCACCAAAATCTATCAATGGAAACGACTTAGCTTGTGAAATGCCCCACGACTTTTCTGCTTAGATTATGTAATGTGGCACCACCCACCACTCAGTGAAAGCTTGGCCACTGAGTATAATCTACTACCCTCAGTGATTTTTCTATACTGACGCACAATCAGTGGCACCACCGACAGACTTTCTGGGTGACTCAAAAAATCTCCACCCTTTCCATCAGCCAATGGAAACGGGCTCAAAAGCCCATTTCCTTTGTCCATCGCCGATCTACAGTCAGGAACCACCGACGGACCTTCATCACTGCTGACACAAAATGGAAATAGGCTATTTGGGGCCCATCCATAAAGTACGTACGCAGAATTTCTGAAATTTTGGAACCCCCCCCCCCCCCACCCCCTCTCCGAATCTTGTACGCAATAGAACAAAGAGGGAGCATGTACGCAGATTTTCCAAAATTTCTGACTCCCCCACCCCCTCTCGGTGCGTACGTACTTTATGGATGGCCCCTTAGGAGAACTCATGAATAACGATTTTGTGTCGGTTTACTGACCAGGACGACAAATTCTGTTCGACTCCGAGTGACGAAATAATATTTATACGTCCCTCTGTACCGCGTATTCACTGTCATTCTGTCATTCTGCTATTTAGTGAGTTGTAAAATGTCATTTTTTAATAATGATTTCTAGGTATATGATAATAAAGAGATATAGTGAGTGTGACTGGTCAGAAATACCGAGTTTGAACAGATTCCATCCAGTCACACTATGTCTCTATATGTTATGTGTTACCGGCATATGTACGATGTAGGCATAATACAAAGTTTAATAACCTCTGTTCTATATATGTTTCAGATATCGGAAAACTGTTTTCAGAAGTATAATCTCCTAACTCTCCCCTACAGATCGGTGTGTGATACTTGCATATAAGACAGGGAGATACGGACCATTGCTACTGAAGAATTGGGAACAGTTGGCGAAGTGCGAGCAGCGAAAATCTAAGGCCTGGCGTCCACCTACTACGATAGAAATTTGGGCCTACCGATATGGCACCGATACAAAAAGCAAATATCGGAGACATATCGGGAAGGTGCAAAATCGTAGACATGTCTAGACATGCCAATCCACCACGCATCGGTTTTTATCTGTGCCTAGCACAGAAACGTGGTCAACTGCCCCGATATAAGTTGACCTTCCGACGCGATTTTGATTTTGTATCGGGAGGTGCATCGTAGACCATATCGGAGCCATATCGTAGTAGGTGGACGCCGGGCCTTGAGGCCTGGCAGAGTCAGTCATTACCCTCGTGCTAGTAATGATCGACCAAATTATGATCGGGTCTGTGAAGTGCGTACAGCGACATAAACTTCACCGATTCTGACCGACCCGACAGATCTGTCGGGCAAAGGTATGATCAGGAAGAATCGGCGTGTCTTGTCTTATAGGTGTCTTTTTTTCTTCTTTTTTTAAACTCAGCTATTACGGCTGGTTTCAATGTATGATCATGGAGTATTCCTTTATATAATTGGTATTGGTAATGTTCATGCAGCAGAACTGCGCAACATATGTACAGTATTTAATAGTAAATACAAAATACAGAAGATCTTAATTATGGTCTAATTTCCCATTTGTATTCATAGTTACATACATTTCCCTGTAGTGGGTCGAGGCGGCCACGGATTTCACTCGACCAGAGCTAACGTAGTGTATCTCTGGCGGCCAGTGTAGTTAGCCTATCACCCACTAGGGGGCGCGACTGTGTTCACTCCGTAGTACCTCTGACTGTAACCAGGTGTCGCATTGTTCTGCAGTCGGACACGGTAAAGCCGCAGACACACCTAGCGAGAAACGCAGTGATTTCCAGGATTGCCAACACAGTATGGCGAGTATGTCAGATGATAGTGCATACAAATACTTCCAACCGATCTGATCATCTCATCTCAGAGCGGTAGTAAGGTGAAATGTGGAATAATGATTGCATTTTCTTCCTAATGTGTAGTACATTAATACCGTGGGTATTGTTGGTGTACCTTAAAGAATCGTAATTCTTTTCCAAGAAAAAATATGAAATAATAGCTCACATAATGTCATTTTGTGTTGTTGATTCTGGAAATCGCTGCATTTCTCGTTTGGTGCATCCCCAGCTTTTCTTTGCTTTTTTTCTATTTATTGCAACCAGTTCTGTCAGTTATAGACTTATCTTCCACTGGAAGTTCATAATCATTACAGGCATACATATATATAAATACCGGTTACATATAATCTTGGGTGTCAAAAGTTTTGGATCGAGCGGGATTTTCAAGATTCAGTGAATTTACAGACATTGTGTTTTGTTCGTGTTGCAAAAGGCAGGAACATTTTAGTAACTGATGAAACGATCAAATTGCTTGAGACCATGAACACTGGCAGGGGAAATTGACTCCGACGATTTTCCCTTCTCCACCTCAGTGTCAGGACATAGGGGTGTCACACGAGGAGAATATAAAATAACCTTAGGAAAATTGTCTCGGACAAACACTGTTAGACAACCACCTACTGCTGCCGATTCACCACAATAGACCTCCCAATAAACTGCAATTACAAATACTTAACCCTATGGCCAATGGATCTTTTTTCTTCTTTTTTTCAATCGGGAAGTCAATTGATTGCCATTACTTGATGAAGTCGTATTAAAGAAGACGAAACGTTGCAGCCATTCCCACCCCAATGCCCCTCATCTTAATGTGTTATCAATTATTAATAAATCACTTTAAACTATAATCAGCTTGTCTGGTTTTCTGTGGATTTCTTCAACAACTAGAAATAATAGATTGTATAAGAAACATCCTACGTCAAATTTTTATAAAGAATAAATAAAATTGCCTTAGTTCTCTCCAATATGGAACATCAGAAATAGTACGTGGAGAGGCAGGGAGTATAAATATCTGCCATCAGAGCGAGCAAATAGACCCAACCTGTTGCTACTGTTACTGAAGAGCCATCTCGCCGACCACTTATCGACCCCTGCCCTACAGCGCCCTGCAGCGGCCATCATCAGAAGCCACTGGCCGCCGGCCCAGGTCCGCCTATATGGTTTCTATGGCAACGGTCAATAGAAACGTGATTTCCCGCCCTCGGTGGCGCCCCCTTCAGGCCGTGTTACACTCAGCGTCCCTAGACGCGCGGGAGACGCGCGGTGGCTGCTACAGGGCACATAGCTGTTGTGCTATGGTGGCGGCCATCTTGCCCCTGGTGTTTTATTATACAACCTATAAAAACTACCCATTAAAAATGTATGGGGACTCAGTAAACAAGGACCCATTATATAAAACCTGTCAGATACCATAACTGTGGTTGTGTTGGAGGCAGCCATCTTGCCCTTCGATGTTAAACAAAACACCAGGTGGCGAGTCCAGCTATCAATAGATTTTATTTTAAGAAATATTTTATTCCTTGTAGTTGACGACGTAATATCCTCGCTAATCGCGCAGATATTACTACACGTCAAATACTCAGAGATTACGGCTGCTCGTACAAAACCAGTCGTTATTGTGTATTTCCACTGGCGAACAATTTGTCACCGATCTGCAATCGGGAACCACCAACGCCAGATCGGTGAATGGAAACAGACATGCAGAGAAGTATTCATCGATTAATTGTGCATAGATTATGCAATGAGGCCACCACTGACTGACTTCTTCACGTTTCGACAGAATCAAAGGAGTTTGAAATCGTCAGTGATGGTCAATGTGTTTGGGGGACAGTCCTGTAGGTATGAGCCCATGTCCATTGGCCGACAGAAACGGCGGAGATATTTTGAGTTCTCCTAAAAGTCTGTCGGTGGTGCCACTAACTGTGTGTCAGTATCATATAATCGGTGAGGGTAGTAGTCTTCACTCAGTGACCAAGGTTTCACTCAGTGTTCAAAGATTTTCAGAAATCTGGCGGTCATGCCACATTGCATAAACTAAGCAGAAAAATGTTGTTGGTCATTTCCTCGCTGATTTGGGTCTAGTGGTGCTTAAAGTCTAATGGTGGTTCCTGACTGTAGATCGGTGACGGGAAATCGGCCAATGGAAATGGACTTTCAGGACCTGTTAAGTGTGGCAGAAACAAGGCATAAAGCCATTTTCCACTGGCCAACGAAAACAGCACCAATCAATTGAATTCTCCTGAAAGTCGGTTGAGGGTACTGTGTATGCCTTGTTTCTGCCGCAATTGAAGGTCCACAGAACTGACCTGCACACACAATGACCATCGCGGTGGTGGCCTTATAACATAATCTATACACAATTAATCGGTGAATACTTCACAGCATGTCTGTTTCCATTCACCTACCTGGGGTCGGTAACTACTGGAAGTGGGGAGACTATAAGTGGTCCACCCCTCTCGTAAGAGAGGGGTGCACCACCTTGTACAGAATACCACTTAGAGAGTGTGAGATCTCATGAGAGGGGTGCGTAGTGAGAACCTTGTACAGAATACCACTTAGAGAGTGTGAGATCTTATGAGAGGGGTGCGTAGTGAGAACCTTGTACAGAATACCACTTAGAGAGTGTGAGATCTTATGAGAGGGGTGCGTAGTGAGAACCTTGTACAGAATACCACTTAGAGAGTGTGAGATCTTATGAGAGAGGTGCACCACCTTGTACAGAATACCACTTAGAGAGTGTGAGATCTTATGAGAGGGGTGCGTAGTGAGAACCTTGTACAGAATACCACTTAGAGAGTGTGAGATCTTATGAGAGGGGTGCGTAGTGAGAACCTTGTACAGAATACCACTTAGAGAGTGTGAGATCTTATGAGAGGGGTGCGTAGTGAGAACCTTGTACAGAATACCACTTAGAGAGTGTGAGATCTTATGAGAGAGGTGCACCACCTTGTACAGAATACCACTTAGAGAGTGTGAGATCTTATGAGAGGGGTGCGTAGTGAGAACCTTGTACAGAATACCACTTAGAGAGTGTGAGATCTTATGAGAGGGGTGCGTAGTGAGAACCTTGTACAGAATACCACTTAGAGAGTGTGAGATCTTATGAGAGAGGTGCACCACCTTGTACAGAATACCACTTAGAGAGTGTGAGATCTTATGAGAGGGGTGCGTAGTGAGAACCTTGTACAGAATACCACTTAGAGAGTGTGAGATTTTATGAGAGGGGTGCGCCTATGGCCTTCCTTCCCAGAGGCAACCTTTAAATGAGTACCTTAACTGTCAGAATTAGTCCCGATGTTCTACATTTATTAATGTGTCCGTTTTCTTTAAAAGTCAATTCACTTTGTGAGATGTGAGTTCACGAAGCTCCGATGCAGGATGTGAAGAAGGTCTTCATTAGTAAGAGGCTGGTCATTAGCTGATGACTGCCCAATAAGGTGATTGAACCATCACGGAAGAGTTCGGGGTAGTGGGTGGAAACAGCCTGACATCCAGGTTTTACTGTTAAAGGCATATACTACAATTCACGGTGCCGCCACCTGGTGATTTTCAAATAATGTCAATTATTAGTCAAAACTGGTTTCTTGGGATTCATTCTAATTCTACATGAGTAAATTTAACATTTTGTCCAGTTTATCCAAACTCGATAAGGAAAATAGGCCAATTTGCATGGTTTTCTTCAATTCTTTCAAAAACAAGCCGGTGACCTATGGATTTTAAAACATTAATAAGTAGTACTATATATGTTCTATATTCTGTGAAAATTTGAGGATAATGTAATATGAAAAAATACTTTTTAGAATTTCTATATTTTCTTATATAGAATTATCATCATATTGATCTATAAATCAAAAACTAGCACGGTGACCCCCGAGTTTTACGTTAGATAGCTGTTCCACAAGACTAGGAGATCATCTTATAATATTTTCAGGAAATTGACATGGGTTTTAATTTTCAAGCCAAATTGTCCGATATGCCTTTCAACGCATTTCCTACAATTCACGGTGTCGCCACCTGGTGATTTTAAGATATTGTCAATTATCAGTAAAACTGTTACTTTCCGATTTATTCTAATTCTAATTGAGTAAATTCAATGTTTTGTCCAGTTCATTCAATCTTAATAGGTAAAATAGGCCAATTCACAATTACTTGGTTTACATTGAAAATTTACTGAATGATTTGGTTTTCATCAATTCCCTCAAAAACAGATAAATACACGTGATTGGACAACTGTGTTTCTTTGGAAGATTTGTTGATAAACAGCATATAAAAGAAATACAGAGCTTACCTGTTGGATGTTATTACAATTTTGGTAAAGATGATTATCCGTATAATTGTCTTAGGCACTACAGGATTAATTTTGTACCTCATTGTATACCTATTCACAAACTCACTACAAATACGGACTACTGCTACGGGTGTAGTATATTTATCATATGGTTTGTAGAGAAGACACAACTCAAGACAATGAATTGAAGTAAAAGTTCAGGATGGTATTTATTTGCTTATATTAGATAACAACGTTTCGGATTCATAAAAGATCCTTCATCAGGTATTTATCATATGGGCAAGGTACTCCATAATTTCTTGTACAGCTCGCCTTTGGATAGGTCATACGGAGTGCTTTCAAGGTGAAATAACGCAATGCTATTGGACGAGAGAGAGACAGAAAACTGACAGCGGCAAATTTAAAAATGGCGGCCGGAAGACATCGCTTCGATTACGGCAATATTTAATGGTCAGTTATTTAGAACTACGGCATGTAGGACGTTGCAATACGGAATCCAAACATGAATTATGGAATTACTCCGAAATACAAAAGGAATTAGCATAAAAAGCAGTATAATTGATGTTATGGACACTTAAGAATCAGTGTGTTGACTACCCTATGGGCCAACCATGTTGTACAGGTCACAGAACTCGATGCTAATTTACCATTTGTACGGAACTCGGCGTAAACGCACCGGTCCGTACAAACCGTAAATTAGCATCTCATTAAAAATGACATTTTACAACTCACTAAATAGCAGAATGACAGAATGAGAGTGGTCACGTGGTACGGAAGGACGTATGAATATCATTTCGTCACTCGGAGACGAAGGGAATTCGTTCTCCTGGTCCGTACAAACCGTAAATTAGCATTTCGTTCTGTGACTTGTACAGCATGGTCAGGACGTTTTATATAAATACACCTCTCAGTCATGTCGTATATCACATAAAATACACACATATATATTTAAACCTCACTGCTCCATTTATCTGCAGACAATGGAGGCGTCCCCCACACTCAATCACCAGCACCGACCGAGAGACACATGTGAGTGCTGCCACCTGCCGAGCCACCAGGGAACCTCCTCCTCGCTGGTAAAGCCCCCCCTGGTGGTCGCACGGCGAGTTTTGTTGGCAGTGTTTGTTCTCGCCGTAACAAGGTTAACCACGGCCAGCTTCTGTAGGGTCACAGTGACCTTGAGACTTAACTGACCTCCAGACTAAACTAACCTTGAGACTAACCTGACCTCCAGACTTAACTGACCTTGATACTTAACTGACCTCCAGACTTAACTGACCTCCAGACTTAACTGACTTCCAGACTTAACTGACCTCCAGACTTAACTGACCTCCAGACTTAACTGACCTCCAGACTTAACTGACCTCCAGACTTAACTGACCTCCAGACTTAACTGACCTCCAGACTTAACTGACCTCCAGACTTAACTGACCTCCAGACTTAACTGACCTCCAGACTTAACTGACCTCCACACTAAACTGACCTCCAGACTTAACTGACCTCCAGACTTAACTGACCTCCAGACTTAACTGACCTCCAGACTTAACTGACTAGTCTCTTTCATTATCCTACCTCTAATAAAAACCTCCATAGGCTTAACATTGGGTCGCTGTATTCGGTCTGGAGTTCAGAAAAATGAAAAATATCGCTCTAGTGGGATACACTTGACAAATGACGTCATCTGTTAATGTAGAAGTAATTTAGACGGGTGGGGTAGGATAAATTCTAAAGCAAACTCGAGTTAGTCATGTTATTGTTCATCGCACTCTGGGAAGATCGCGTATTAGTGCTCTTGGCTTCGCCTCATGCAGTAATATGCGATCTTGCTGTCGTGCAATAAACAACAACACGACTAACTCTTGTTTGGTTTCTCCATAGGACCGCTTGAGGCATACGGGCACGCTGACACTAATCGGTGCTCTACTGATGCGTTTCTGTATACATTATTCATTGGAGAACTTAAAACCTTTGAAAAAATTACGATCCTATTCCCAACTGCTGAGGTAATTTTCACTCCGTCTTCTGCCTGTACATAAACATGTGACGTCATTACTGCCGCCATACTGCTTCCGGGTATGGAATTCCCTACCTCAACCACTAGACCACAACAGACCCTTGTCAGGCTGCCTTGCGCGGCTCCAAATGTCTGTGAAAGAGACTATTAACTGACCTCGAGACTAAACTTACACTGGCAACCAGAACCACACTACATTGGCTCTGGTCGGGTTAAATAAACGGCCACCTTGACCCAGTAGCGGGACCTGTTTATTAATCTCCAACCAGATCTTTCGCACTGCTTGGAGAGTGTGTTATGTCATAACCTCGAAACCGATTTTCCATTTTCTTATTTCCGATCCTGTGTAATTCTTTTTTATAATCATGAACACAAATCTTGATTTCTGTATCAATTTGTTCGCTATGAATATTTCATATTAAGTAATTCTGCTTTTAAAGCCTGCGTAGAACAAAAGTACTTGGTTGGAGGCGAACACCTAGTGATACTGTATGTGGTTTAATCCGACCAACCCCTATATCGTAGTGATGTAATTTTTTCGGTTCCAGCGGACTCGAGAGTAGTCCAACCCCTATATCATAGCTCAAGCCGGGGACACACCAAGCGAGAGCGGCAGCGATTTCTGCAATCGCCAACACAAAATGGCGTGTAAGTGAGCTATTATTTCACATTTCCCTTGATTATTGCTTCTGATACGCTAAATTATCGGTGGGAGATATTACTATGAGAAAATATCTCAGATATATGCTATTTTGTATTGGCGATTCCAGAGATCGCCACCTTGACTGGCTTGGTGTGTCTCCGGCTTAGGCCTAGACAGAAGTTGGTGGTCAATCTAGACTAAACTAACCCGCCCACGGTAACCAGGATCACGTGGTCAGGCTGACACCAGAGGGCAGCACTCGCTCATACCTGCTCGCCTCTCCTAGCAGAGATCCTGCGGCCGCCTGTAGTGCTAGTGCGGCGGAAGATCTGTTGGGAGAGTGTCATACCTGCTCGCCTCTCGGCAGACCTCGTTTTGGATCTCGGTCAGTGGTTGTCTCCTGGGAGAAGCATGATGACCACGAGGAATCCCACAGGATCCGTGTGGGGTTTTCTTTGTTTTTTTTGTATATATACCGAATATAGCCTATGATCCATGGGGGCCGCCATGACGCCCCCCGAGTAGGTGTTCTTCACTAAAGGAGGTGAAAAGTAGGTGTTCTTCACTAAAGGAGGTGTGAAAGAAGTGAGTGATAATTGGGAAGTGTCACAACTCTAGCCTTGCTGACATATGTCTATAAAGTGTTTCATGTGAAAAACCTCATGTTCTGGGTTTAATCAATATGTCATCCTTCTCTAGGATGGGTGTAGAGAGTCAAGGGAACCATGGTATAACATTGAGAGGCAGTTGAATTCCGTAAGAACAAAGAGCTAGAATATAGATCTGTCCCCCCAAAGGGGCCTGACATATTGCTGGCCACCTAGTGACTGTTTTATGAACTAACAATGGCTCTGTCCCCTATAATAGCCTTGTTTATTTGCAGTTTCCGGAAAGTTTCGTACAGCCTGTATGTATTAGAAAATCTTAGCAGTAGTTATTCGATCATTACATTGTCTTTTTTGGTGGTCATATATGTACTCCCAATTAATTTTTTTCAGTTTTTTAAATAATTGTATATATTTTTACCCCATTTTCACGGTGAGACAAAGAACAACTTGAATAACTAACATTCCTAACACTAAACTTCATTGTCTCTCTTTACTTTGTCAATCGTTCTTAGTGATGTTCACTAGATATTCCTTCTCAAAAATTGTTTCATCGTGATATCATGCTTCTTTTAAGTGTTAAAAGTAAAAAGGATGATTGTATTGATATATTGATTTCATGTATCATATATGTAGCATCGTATTTATTTCATATCTCTATTCTAAGTACCGTACAACGTTTATGATTTCTTTATCTCGAATAATATTCTCTCATTTCCTCCCCCCACCCCCACCCCCACCCCCATAGACCATGTACCTTCTCGTAGAAAATTGTTCTATATTTTCTGTAGCAAGTTGGCGAATGAGACTATAGATGAAGCTGAGGGGTGGGAATAAATACACAATATTACCATGATTTCGATCTGAGCGTATTCTCCGCGTAGTTGACGCGTAGTAAAACTCCGAGCGATAGCGAGGTGTAATGCGTAACGTCAACTACAAGGAGAATACGGCCACGCAGATCGAAATTATGGTAATGTTGTATTTATTACTCACTTATTTTTAGATTTAAGCAATAAATATGATCGTTAGAAAACTTTTCAACGTAATTAGGAAGTTATGTTTGGTACTACTTTCATCTCAAAAATCCGTATCCTCCTAGGAGGGTACGGAGCTCCGTATCCTACTCAGTAGCGATCTGTAATCTCCATAGGCTTAGTATAGAGACTCCGTATCAGGTGGGTAATAAAGCTTTTGCTCCTAGTGCTGGTCAGACTGTTGTGTTTTATTAGATATGGCATATTTCCAGGGGTTGAACTTCGTTGCGCCTTTATATTACCGTGGTTTGATTTATGATTCCGCCGACCCGCACAATAAAACAATAAAGTATGCAGATTTACAGAGGGTTGTAACGTAGGCTCGAAACGTGATCTTATCAGAGATCGATCCGTTTCTATAACAAATAAGCGTCGCTACGTAGCACATTGTTTCCGTAAAGTCCTACTATTTTTATATTTCTTTTAAAGTCCGTCTTAAATGCCTTTTAACCTATTTCTAAAGCCCCTATAAAAAAAAGCTGCTTTAGATATTTTGGACAAATACAAGGCATATTTTTTTGTATCCATCGCATTTATAATTCTCAACCATTTCCTTCTGCTGTTCATGCATCTTGATACTATTTATCTCACCCCTGGTACAGGTTGTGCCATTGAGTTAACGTTGAAATAAAATATGCCACGCACACCTACGTATAGTGTCAATTCTCCGCCATTGGAGTGGCGGAGAATCTATGTATGGTGCAACCAATGAACGTCGCGGAAAAAAAGAAGTTCCGGCGCCATTGTTTGAACCAGAGCTGCCGCAACATGGCTTATGACATGTAATCGACTGTACGGTCTGTGTTGGGGGTGAGATAAAAACAGAACCGCTTTCGAATCATATTTTGAACGACTACGCTCACTCGTTTGGATGCTCCGTATCGTCACTCGGCTAGGCCTCGTGACGATTACTATGCATCCAAACTCGTGGCGTAGTCGTTCAAAATACGTTTCTAAAGACAGTTCTGCTTAAGTATCAAGTTCTGGGGCAATTACCCAACCAGGGACCCGTTAAGCAATCTAGGATCGTACATGAAGACCCTTTCCTGTACCTCGTACAAGGGTTATCGTTGAACAATATTTAAGTTTATTCGCAAAGACAGTATTAGCCGTCCATAAAGTCGTCCATAACACTGCACGAAAACCACCATTTTTCTACGAGACAGTTTCCATATGTAGACGCGCGCGACTTGGCTGTATTTCACGCCTGGCGTATCCACCCCCAGCTAACCTTAGTGAGAAGCCCCCCGCTGCCCGCCGCCCACCGCCCACCGCCAGCCGCGTTTGTACAGGTTGACTCAGTGGGAAACCCTCCCCCACCCCCCACCGCCCGCCCATGCCCGCCGCTGCCCGCCGCGAGGTGTTATACTACTGTTAGACGCGTTTCGGATACATATGTAAAGCGGTAGGTTTCGTGCAGTGTAAGTGTTGAGTAAAGTTGACGCACATCGTCCCTGGGTCTCTATGGCATACAGAGAAGGGTATTCACGACTATTCAACGAGCCCTGGTGCTATGATATGGGCTCAATTCAAGCGAGGGTTAATCTAAAGCTGGAGACCTGTATCATGTACGCACCGACAAACCATAAGTCATGGCCTCTAAGAACAGGGGAGATACAAACTGGGAGGTGATTTCATCTTTTAGCGCCACTTATAGGGAAAAGGTGGATAATAGATACAACATAGACCGGTTTCAGATAAAAGCAATTGTATGCACCTTAGAGTTGCCTCTATGCAATATCCTCGCATGCGCTATGATATTACTACGCGTCAACTCCTCGGAGCATACAACCGCTTGTATCTGAAACCAGTCACTGGTGTATATTAGTCCTACCCCATCCTGTCCCGACAAAATTGGACCTCCTCATTTGCTTCCGTCCCTGACTAGGAATGCATGGAAAGGCAGTAAAAACAGAACATAAATAAATCAGCTAAGGCTACTAAAAGAAAACTTGTTTCTCATCACCGCGCGCATCTGCAAAAACGATTTTAGAAGATTTTTTTTCTTTTTTTGGGGGGGGGGGAAATAAGATGAACCTTGACAGAAATTATGAAAAGTATGTGTATTTAATATCAAATTAAAGCTCCTGATGCCAGGGATGCTTCCTATGTATAAACAGTATAAATCTGAAAACCCCACATATGCAGACACCCCGCATAAGCGGACACTTTGGCCCGGAACGGAGGGTGACCGCTTACACAGGGTTTTACTGTATATCTAAAGCCCATTTTATGACACTTTTAAGCCATCTTTGATCCAGCCAAAAAAAAAGCACCCTCATCATATTTTTCATGGCTTGGTGATGAGAAACAAATTTTTTTTTGAGTGGCCTAAAACTGCAATTGAAACTAAGGTAGACTGGATACATATCTTAATGTATTGGAGCATTACCACTGTCCACATAGCACACCGTCCACAGTCTCATTAAATACCCATGACCGGGCTGCAGCCAAAACGCGAGTCATTAGCTGCCGTTTGGCCAAGACAAACCACGCTACAGAGACTGATGGGCAGGTCTTCCCAGTAAATTAACATTTTACTGCCGTGGTTTGGCACTTGGTGCAAGCCGACCAAGTTTCGATCATTAGCCCAGGTTTTGGACACAGCATCGCTATAAAGTCCGTTTCCATTGGCTGACGAAAACGGCAGAGATTTTTTTAGTTCTCCAAAAAGCCCGTTTCCATTGGCCGATTTCCCGTCACCGATCTACAGTCAGGAACCACCGACGGACTTTTGGCACTACTGACCCAATATCAGTCAATGGAAACAAACAACGTCGTGAAATGCCCCAAACCTTTTTCTGCTTATATTATGCAATGTGGCACCACCCACCACTGAGTGAAATCTTGGTCACTGAGTGAAATCTACTAACCTCAGCGATTTTTCTATACCGATGCACAATCAGTGGCACCACCGACAGACTTTCTGTGTAACTCAAAGAGTCTAAGCAATCTTTGTCGGCCAATGGAAACGGGCCTTAAAAGCTCATTACCATTGGTCGTCACCGATCTACAGTCAGGAACCACCGACGGACCTTTAGCACTGCTGACGCAAAATCAGCCAATGGAGCAAAGGCTTTCTACCGTCTTCGTCGGCCAATGGAAACAGGCTTGGTGCACCCATAAGTGTCATTGGCGAATGGGTAGCTTAAGTGGCCATGGTCGTGGTCCAAGATTGAGGTAATATGAAGTTGTCAGTTGGCCCTTGCAGTTGCCAACGTCAATCTAGTCAATATGATGTATTGTCAATATAGAATCTGCGGCAGTAGCAGATTATGTTTACTGGTACATGTCTATCCATTGCCATATGCTCTGCGGCATCTAGAATTGCTTTATGATTTTATTCTCTTCTTTTGACGTGACAGATATTTGTCATATATATAATCTTATATATATGCCATATATATAAACTATGGAAAATTTGTATTAATAAGTATCAGTTCAAATATACATTTGTGTTTCTAAATTCTAGATGACTGGTCATAGATGAATATCTATTTCCAGTTTGTCTACAAGAAATTCAAAATATCCACTTCAAAAATACATTTGGTGTTCGACCGGCCCGAAATATTGTTGCTAACTCTAGAGATAAATCAAGCAATGAGTTATATTGCCTTCAAGTACCTTTTTCCCGATAAGACTCAGTAACGGAGAGAACCAATCAAGGCCCAATTAACCCATTCCGTCCGGAGTGTCCACCGCCGGCCGCCGCTGTGGTAACTATGCAAATATTATGCAGATAAACCGATAGGATAATGCTCGACTTCGCTTGTACCGTCTGGCACCGGTTCCGTGCGTTATTTGCAGCTGGGAACCAGCAGACTATTGACTTCCGGTGGCGCGGCCTGTTGGCGCATGCGCTATAGTGTCTGCTGCAGTCACTCTCCCAGCAGATCTTTTGCAGCACGAACGCTTACTAATCTCTGCCTCAACCCAATGCTGGTTACCTGGGTATCCACTAAACCTAGGAGCAAATAGAATGTTCATCATTGATGAATGAGCGTGCAACTATTATGAATAACAATAGGTTTGAGTTAAACCCAGCCTATGGATAGTTTTCTGTTACCCACTTTCACCCAGTCAACTTGTCATTTCGGCAACTGCCTACTGACTGGGTCTTGAGGTATTTTAAAGCCGTGTTCCATTGCACCGGTTCACTGGAGATTGGGTGGCGATTCTCTGATCGCCGACCGGCCTGCCCTCTGTCGCCGATAATGGAGCAGCAGTGGAGCTAGGGGCCCGATTCCCGGCACCCAAACTCCCCCACAGCCATGAGGCTGCCGTGACCCAGTTTCCCCGTAATCGGCTGCGGGCCGGCGGTTCAACTCTCCCAGTGCTGCTCCATTGAATCGGCGCAATGGAACACAGCTTTTAGTCTTGAGTGATTGGTCATGGTCAGCTGGGCACACCTCTAAGACACTGAGACACTGGCTCCCTGCTCTGTTCTCAATATCACAGTGAATAGCACACAGATAGTGAAGTGATAGATTGTGTGCAGTACCCTGAAAGTCTATATGGACCCCTCTAAACTCTAGATGATGTATTTAGCACGTGCAAGCACGCTCTAACCAGGAGAAACCAGCCAGCATTTAAGATTCAAAACAGGGTAACTGTCAAAAGTCATGAAACTCATACAACTCATTTATTATCAGTTGGGAATTACTGTAATCATTAAATGAGCTTCACGGACAATCTAGCTGTTTCTTTTTCAGCTCTAAACCACTTTTTAATGTGAATCCACACTTGATTAGACTGCCCCATCGAATGAGCACATGTGTCATGTTGACAAACAAAAACCCTGCAACACATGAGGTTCTTTCCACTGAAGTAAGTAATCCCTAAGACTATGTCTGGTTTGACATAACAAATAACAGAAATGTGTGTATATTATAGAGAAACAGGCTTACTGTCTCCGTACGGATAAAATACGCGGTGAAATCGGCGATCAGATGAACCGATGCCGGAGGCAGCGGTTCATCTGATCGCCGATTTTACCAAGTATTTTATCCGTACGGAGACAGTCAGCCTGTTTCTCTATTATTATATACCTTAAATATCGAATTTCTAACTTTGCTACTGGGGGAATATTTGGATTTTGCCGCCGTACATGCCCTGTACGCCACATACATACCCCGTACGTCACCTAGGTGTCGTACGGGTATAAATACGACATGGGTAGGAGCGGGCAGTATGTGTAGGATATACTACCACAGGTATATAATAATATTTACTTTTAAAATATATACATCTCTATTTACAAGTAGAACACAAAATATCCAAAAAAAACACTCAGAATTTAGGATATTTGAAAAACTGGCAGATGGGGCAGATTTTGTCATAGCCAATCGACCCAGCCCTGTTTACTCACTATAGAGCCCTCAACCGGGTCGTCATTTCATACTGGCTCCACTCTGACATGTATGAAAGAAAAATTGAATCAATGAATATATGCCTATTTGTCTTTGCATATACCTTCAAAACAGCCTTCTCTTACTTTACAACTGTGTATTTCGATGTAGTTTTCCAGTGGAGCTTGGCTGCTTCTCAAGTCCAGCCATTTTGTTCCTCACTAATTCCATAACTGCACAGTGCCTTGCCAATCAAAATAGAACAGTTGTTCACCCCTAAATGGAGGTGAATACTTTAACTAATTTTGCCCCAAACAGGCAGGTCGGTACAGAGATATAAGCGGCCGCAGGAAGTAGAGCGCAGAACCTCTGCTAGGAGAGTGTGCTGCAGTGGTAGCCATGACAGCGCGTTCCCGAGCTGGTCCCGGGCGAGTAAGGGTGTGACAAATAGGTTTTTATGAGCGGACTCGCAGGGTACAAGCGTCAACATGAATAAGACTGCAGGACCTTTGCGGGGGCGAGCTGATTTTATATCTTGTGTGGGTGGCCACCAGAAAAGCTCAGGGACCTGTTTCACTAGTTTTGTGACATGTCTAGATGGTGTGACATGTCTAGATGGCGTCTAGATGGTGTGTCTGGTTTCATAAGAACAAGACATTAGACTTTGTTTTGTCCGTTCTTGCTTGCACTGTTGGTGCCGCTTTTCATATTATATGTTTGACGCTTTTGTCACAGAACTAGTGAAACAGGTCCATAATGTGTCTAGATTTGTCTAATTCTTATGTTTGAGGTCTGTCTTTTCCTAAGGGCAGCTACTTGTGTTGTCACGAAACTAGACAACCTCAATGTCTGTATGGTGTCACAGACATGTAACGAAACTAGTGAAACAGGTCCATGATGTGACTAGATTTGTCTAATTCTTATGTTTGGGGTCTGTCTTTTCCTAAGGGCAGCTACATGTGTTGTTACAAAACTAGACAAGCTCAATGTCTGTATGGTGTCACAGACATGTAACGAAACTAGTGAAACAGGTCCATGATGTGTCTAGATTTGTCTAATTCCTATGTTTGGGGTCTGTCTTTACCTAAGGGCAGCTACTTGTGTTGTTACAAAACTAGACAACCTCAGTGTCTGTATGGTGTCACAGACATGTCACGAAACTAGCGAAACAGTTCGCTGGTGGTTGCTGAGGGTTTACAAGGTAGTGTGTGCATATGTTTCAGATGTGGTGTCATTAAAATTGGCATTTGTGAAGGGAGTTCATAAAGCACCCCTCATAAGATCTCACACTCTCTAAGTCGTATTCTGTACTCTCACTACGTTCTATAGCAGAAGAATTCTTAACGAACTAGGCTTAGAGCCTTGAGAATCCACTGGCCCTCCTCCGTGCTAAAGACGCACATCAATGCAACCAAAGATTCCTATAATCTCAATGATGCCACCTAGTGGGAATACTGTGTGCCGGTGGATTCTCAAGGTTCTGAGCCTAGTTCGTAAATAATTCTTCTCCCATAGAGCACAGTGAAAACTTTGTACAGATTACGACTTAGAGAGTATGAGATCTTATGAGAGGGGTGCACCAAGGAGCTATCTGAGGGGTAAAATGACATCATGCTTTCAGCAAGGTACAGTAAACCCCCGCTTCTGGGACACCTCGCTTAAGGGGACAATTTGTTCGGAACAGTAAAGTTTATATCAACCCCGGATAAGGGGGCATCCCGCCTAAGAGAACGGTTATTTCGGTAAAAAATGCTTCTTAACCCTGGGACACTTTTGAGATGCACCTTATCAAATCTGATGGGACAGTGTGGGGACAGCACTCCAGATTATCTTGATTGCTTGTTTATGGTGTGAGTGTGGGTGAGGTGGGTGTCTAGACAATCAGACTCGAGACAACAGCTCGTGTAGGCTCCGGTAGGCGTCAGGTAGGCGTCTGTGAGATGTTTGCGTGGTTATATCTCTATGAAGGGCTTATATTCTAACTAGCCTAACCAATGGCAGACTGAAAACTCCACTTAAGGGGAGCACCCTGCTTAAGGGGACAGTTTGCTGGTGTCCTCTTAAGCAGGGTTTTACTGTTTTATGTTTAAATAACCATACATACATGCACTGAGTGATACTAGAGTTGTGACCAAACAATTCTACACCATCTTGACTCATTGTTCACCAAAGGTATTATACACTACCTAGCCTAACCATCAGGCACACTGAAAACCCCACTTAAGGGGACAGATGGGGCAGATTTTGTTTGTTCTAGCACCATGTACATCATGGCTGCTCGGAATGGAGGTGTCCTCTTAAGCTGGATATTATTATATACCTGTGTGCGAATGTCTATGAAATACTGCCCGCTGCTAGGGGTGCAGTAATAATAATGTTCGTGCCCGCTGTGAGTGTGACTTAATAAGTCATCAAAATAACGTTTTTTCATCGATTTAAGATATATTATAATAAGCAAACGTCCTCACTGTGGGCGAAACGTTTCTCGTTCTCGGTCAGTCTTTGATTTCATACTGCCTTCCGCCTATGGCGTGAGGCAGTATGAAATCAAAGACTGACCTCGAACAGGAACCGTTTCGTCCACAGTAAGGACGTTTCTTAATATTACTCACAACTGAGCGGTACTATATTCTCCACCATCTAGCCTCATTGTTCACCAAAGGTCGGTTACATGCAGTCCAGTCCATTGGGGATTACATCAGTAATGCAGTTGTCGCTGATAGATTAGGGACATTGAGCGTGACAGGTCAGTTAGAGGGCGGATACAGGCGGGCAGAGCTGCTCCTGTCACGGCCCGAGCAGCTCGTATCACCGCCTGTCAGACCGGTATTGACCACCACCTCCTAATGAACCCAGCCACCCGCATCAATACTGCCGCTGTCATGGCTCGCCATTTATCCTACCCCTAATAAAAAAAACTCCATAGGCTTAACATTGGGTCACTGTATTCGGTCTGGAGTTCAGAAAAATGAAAAATATCGCTCTAGTGGGATACACTTGACGAATGACGTCATTTGTTAATTTAGAAGTAATTTGGATGGGCGGGGTAGGATAAATTCTAAACCAAACTCAAGTTAGTCATGTTATTGTTCATCACACTCCGGCAAGATCGTGTATTACTGTTCTCGGCTTTGCCTCGCGCTCTAATATGCGATCTTGCCGTCGTGCGATAAACAACAACACGACTAACTCTTGTTTGGTTTCTCCATATTATCTAACTCCTGGTACAAGTTTAGCCATGGGAATAACGCTAGATAAAAATACTCAACCATGGAACAAGTTTAGCCATAGGAAAAACGCTAAACGAAATACTTAACCCTGGTACAAGTTTGGCCATGGGAATAATGTTAGATAAAAACACTTAACCCTGGTACAAGTTTAGCCATAGGATTAACGTTAGATAAAAATACTCAACGATCACCCCGGTAAAGTGACACTATTACGCCACGGCTGAGGTGGAGAGAATGAGTGATGATGTTATACGCTATTGCCCAACTAAGTTTGCAAAGCAATTTGAATTATTCTGATATTGTGATATTATTTAATACCAGTGAAAGGGGTGAGATAAATCCAGAACTACACTTAAATTGTAAAATACACAATACTCCGCTCGTTTGAATGCCTTGGGTGACAAAAATACAAGGGGTGAGATAAAGCTATTTATTATCCACCTAATACATAGTGTCCATAAAAAACACATGGGCAGCGTGTATCTACATATCTGGAGCATACGGATATCCTGTATGCTCCGAGTTGCAAAAGCCGGCACATACGAATAAATAGTGTGTATGAAAAAATAGTGCATAACTAAAGGAACTAGTATCAATACCCCACTTGTCAGGAAAAGGTGAATAATAAATACAATATAGACTGGTTTCAGATAAAAGCGGTCTACAGAGTTGCTTCAGCGCAATATTCTTGCATACGCTCGGATATTACTATGTGTCAACTCCTCGGAGCATACGGCCGCTTGTATCAGAAACCAGTCAATATTGTGTATATATATCCCCTCCTACTAGCCGTCAGCAGGAGTGGGGTGTTATCTACATTGACCTAACACAGGGAGAGAGGGGTGTAGCACTTACTGGCTGAGCTCTGCATATAACCGTGGGGAATTTATTATGGAAATTCTGAACCAACAGGAGTATCTTCTAGTTCAGAGTCCATCGCAACCTTTGGCTTCACCGGTCTGTGTCTATACATAGTGCTGAGGGATGTGATATATTGTGACAGTGGAAGCATCATGTTGTGGTATGAGATGGTAATCTGTTGTATACATGGAGGTACTATGATAACACAAGATTATATCTGCTGTAGTGGACCATATGTCACGCGTATTCGCATGAAGGTTACAGATTGTGGTGTATAGATAATATATAGTGGTGGAAGGTGAGGGAGGTAACATATATATATTTATTTATCCTACCCCGCATATAAATCTCCATGGACTTAACATGGTGGGCCTGTATGCCACGGTTATACCATAAGAAATTTATATGCCACTGGTGACATATGAAGTTAAAAACATATGACAGGGTAGGATAAAATCTAAACATCACTCAATTTCATATAATTGTTTACATGCCATTCGTTGTCTTCTGCTACAGATACCACTCAGCTCCGCTTCTTGATATCATTCCGCAAACACAACTTATGCCATATAAACAATCATATGAAATTTTGTGATGTTTCATGACAATATTTTCTTTAATAACCGTTCTTTATTGTCACACATATTATGTAATGGACTGTAGCATGTTGTACACATTTATCTCACCCCTGGTATCTTTTCTCCATAGACTTAACAGTGGGAACTCATATCCAACACCAATGAGATATTTATGAAAAATACTCAATGGGGGATTATGTCACAAAGGTTAGCACATTAGTCAATGTGAAGGACGAGATAAATTCAGAAACCCATTCAAGTTTAGGGTCAGAGCTCGATCCCATCTCGTTGGAATCGCATTGTAATTCACGTGGCTTTTAAAACTCGATGGGATACGAGCCCTGACTCTAAACTTTCATAAGTTTCCCCTACAATATACTGTTCTGAAATAGTAAACAAGGTGCTACATATGGTGAGGAATGAAATGACACTGTGATGAATTTGTTTTTTTATTTTTTTCATCTCACCTGTCACGGCATTCAGTGAGTGGGCCGGTGTGGTTTGCCCTTACAGCATAGCCTGGTTGATATTCACAACAAGTAGAACAAGTCAATAGACAAGCTATTGATTTCTTACAATACATTTCCAGGTTGTATATCATATGAAATATAATGATGTAGTGAAAACACCTGTTACAAAATCCTACCAATACAATCATAACAAACCATTTGGGGCTATACTATCTTATTTGGTAGGTTCTATAGTATCTGCTGTACATATAACATATAGTTATACTAGTTATAATGGATATAAAGAATACATGTATAAGTTGAAATACGTAAATAAAGAATAAATAGATATTATGCGTTCTAAAAATTCATACCGAAAATTTCAAAATGATGATATGGTTATAAATAACGCAAAGAAAAGCCCTAAAATAAAGATGTAGCTAGTTCGCATATTTTTCAGGCTATGCTGGTTGGTTGGTAGCCATTTTGGACTTTCAGATGGGAGACAGATAAGAAATGCCTGCAAATTATAAGTCAACATCTTCACTGATAGACTAGACATTGATTGAATATATTTGATGAACCTTTTACTGTCTCTACTTGGGGAATTGCAGTTTCATCTCACTGCGAAATGCCTTGGCGACCACATTGGATTAGGTGAGTATAGACTGGCTTCAGTCCCTGCACCCCTCCACCTACCCACCCCTCCTCTCCGTGATACAGGAGTCCTGGACCAGTCACACTGCAACATACTTCATCCTAATTTTGTTCCTAGTCAAAGACTAGAGCAAGTCTAGTTGGCATACTAAAAAAAGAGCTTGGCCGCATTCCCATTTCGATCGGCATATCAAATTCTACTAAAACACCAAGTTTAATGATCCTTTACAAAAATAAACGTATTTTTTTACGATTAAACCTGCTGCACCAGTGATCATAACACGATGTGCTTTGGTTGGTTATGACTTACAGAAACGCGGTATTCAGTGCTAATATCAAACACTCCCCCCCCCCCCCCCCACCCCCACCCACCCCCCTGATGACAGACGAGAGTCCCCGGTTACCATGGTTACTCTGGTTGTTTTGGTCTAGGAGGCGGGTGTGTGAGACTGTCATCTGTCACCATGGTGACACTGCGCGGGGTGGGGTGGAGGTGGAGTGGGGCGTGGGCGTGTGTGTTGAATGTGGGTCGAGCCTGGCGCCGATGTCAACGAGTTGATGTGCGTGAATCTCCACACAGAGAGAGAGAGAGAGAGAGAGAGAGAGAGCTGGTGGTGTTTTTTTTGTGTTCTACTTCTCCTCCTTTCATCCACACAGCGAGCAGACAGCGACGCTGACCTTTCGTCTGCGGTCCCACTGGTCAGTGCACGTGCACTATGACGCGCCGTTCACCGCTTTTATCTGACTGGAAACCATATTAGGCCAGGTTGGAGTTCAGATTACACTGGTCACCAGAGCTACGCGACGTTAGCTCGAGTGGACTTAAATCCGCGGCCACCTTGAACCATTCTGTGGGATTCACACGGTGAGATTCATGTACCTCACAGGGTGTTGGTCTGAGACAAATCCTGCTGTGATTCATGTACCTCACAGGGTGTTTGTCTGAGACAAATCCTGCTGAGATTCATGTACCTCACAGGGTGTGTGTCTGAGACAAATCCTGCTGAGATTCATGTACCTCACAGGGTGTGTGTCTGAGACAAATCCTGCTGATATTCATGTACCTCACAGGGTGTTTGTCTGAGACAAATCCTGCTGAGATTCATGTACCTCACAGGGTGTTTGTCTGAGACAAATCCTGCTGTGATACATGTACCTTACAGGGTGTCTATCTGAGACAAATCCTGCTGTGATTCATGCAGCTCACAGGGTGTCTGTCTGAGACAAATCCTGCTGTGATTCATGTAGCTCACAGGGTGTTGGTCTGAGACAAATCCTGCTGAGATTCATGTACCTCAGAGAATCTTTGTCTGAGATAAGTCCTGCTGAGTTTTATGTACCTCAACTGGTGTTTGTCCGAGACGAATCCTGCTGAGATTCACGTACCTCACAGGGTGTTTAACTAAGACAAATCCTGCTGAGATTCCTGTACCTCACAGGGTATAGGTCTGAGACAAATCTTGCTGAGATTCATGTAGCTCACAGGGTGTTTGTCTGAGACAAATACTGCTGAGATTCATGTACCTCACAGGGTGCTTGTCTGAGACGAATCCTGCTGAGATTTGTGTACCTCACAGGGTGTTTGTCTGAAACAAATCCTGCTGAGATTCATGTAGCTCACAGGGTGTTTGTCTGGGACAAATCCTGCTGAGATTCACGTAGCTCACAGGGTGTTTGTCTGAGACAAATCCTGCTGAGATTCATGTACCTCACAGGGTGTCTGTCTTAGACAAATCCTGCTAAGATTCATGTATCTCACAGGGTGTTTGTCTGAGACAAATCCTGCTGAGATTCATGTACCTCAGAGGGTGTTTGTCTGAGACATATCCGGCTGAGATTCATGTACCTCACAGTGCATTGTATTAAGTGGGATTCACACGATGAGATTCATGTATCTCACAGGGTGTTTGTCTGAGACAAATCCTGCTGAGATTCATGTACCTCACAGGGTGTTTGTCTGAGACAAATCCTGCTGTGATACATGTACCTTACAGGGTGTCTATCTGAGACAAATCCTGCTGTGATTCATGTAGCTCACAGGGTGTTTGTCTGAGACAATTCCTGCTGAGATTCATGTACCACACAGGGTGTTTGTCTGAGACAAATCCTTCTGAGATGTATGTACCTCACAGGGTGTTTGTCTGAGACAAATCTTTCTGAGATTTATGTACCTCACAGGGTCTTTGTTTGAGACACATCCTGCTGAGATTCATGTACCACACAGGGTGTTTGTCTCAGACAAATCCTTCTGAGATTTATGTACCTCACAGGGTCTTTGTTTGAGACAAATCCTGCTGAGTTTCATGTAGCTTACAGGGTTTTTTTAAGAGACAAATCCTGCTGAGATTCATGTACCTCACAGGGTGTGTGTCTGAGACAAATCCTGCTGAGATTCATGTACCTCACAGGGTGATTGTCTTGGACAAATTTTGTTCAGATTCTGAACTCGAACACAATCTGCATCTAAATTGGAGGGTTCCATTTCTCTGGGACATAATTTCTTCCCCTGCAATTGTTGACAACATTTGCACTTAAAAAAGAATAGACTTCCATGAGATTTTGAACCTTGTGAGGTGCATGAATCCCACCGTGTGAATTCCGCTTTAGTTGAATGTGTTACTCTTCGACCAGATTTTCAGTACTGTTTGGAGAGTGTCTCATTTGATACTCTCGAACCAACTTTATTTTCTTATTTCCTTTTGTGTGCATTTTGATTAAGATAGAATTTCCATAAAGAGATCCCACTAGAGACTTCATCATCAATTGGTTGAGCTAAGAATATTACTCATTAAGTATTTCTTCTTTTAGAACCTGAATACAAAAAATTACCTGGTTTGAGGCGCACACCACAGATACCGTGTGTGAGTGAACCCAACCAACCTCTTCGTCGGATCAGAGTAGAGACAAAGTTGGCAGCCAATCTAAGTTGAGATTAGATCGGCCACCACCTCTGTCTCCACTCAGACCCAACTTAGAGGTTGGTATGGTTAAACCCATTCTGTGTCCACGAATTCTCACTCTCAGACCAAGTCATTTTTGATCATATATGGGTACTAAGAGCGGAAATACTTCACAGCTCACCAAATTGATAATTATGTCTACACACAAAGTGAGATACGAATATGTAAAAATGGCTTCAAGAATCAGAAATATCACACTGTCACAACATAGGTCCAGGTCACATAAAACATCTGCTGGGAGAGCAACAGACACTTACATTAAGTTGGTCAAGGGGCCACAGATTTAACTCAACCAGAACCAACGTAGGGCAGCTCTGGTAGCCAGTGTAGGTTGAGATCTGAGTAGCCTGTAGTGCGGCCACCACTCACCAGACGGCGTGTTCACGGATCAAGGTGGGCCTGTTGGAAGGTGGTGACTGACAGTATGGCGGATACAAATGACGTCAGGCCCCTATTATCGCTCAAGTACCTTTCAAAAACGTCCAAGTTCGTTTTTCGATCAGGATTCATATTTAGTTTTAAGGTTTATATTTGCTGATGAGATGGAGATTTAACATCCGCATAGTATGATCAATATTATTTCAGTTTTATGAGAACCTTAATTATTAACATCTCACATGTGTGTGTTGTTTGGGATCCCCTTGTGTATTGTTTGATTTTTCTGTTAGAATGAAACCGAGTTTGGATAAGAATCACACTTTGTTCTAAAGGTTGGTATTGCTGATGAATAACCTCTATAGAAATGCATCAGTATAGCACACATTGTCAATTTGGTTGTCATTAATAGAGAAGTCTTTTCATCTGACAGCTTGCAGGTGTGGGTTTATTTGGTATCCCCGGTTTTGAATATGTACTAGCGACTTCGTCGATTTGTACTTGGCTACGAGTCCGAGTCCCAAAAATAGTTTAAAAGTGAGCTACCGTAGTGGGGTTCGAACCCCAAACTGAAAGAGCAACTCCTCTCGTCTAACAATTCCTAACTGCTGTGGTGCCCTCTAGAGGGTGAACGAGAAACCATCGTAAACTCGTGGTTCGCCGGCAACCAGCGGAGTGGTCTCGTGCCTGCACGAGATTCTTACTCTCGTGGCTCTTCAGTCTCCAGCCCTAGGTCTGGTTAACTATGTCTCTATGTGCGGGAGCAACTTCAAGCGGATTCGACGGAATTCTACCGTTTTAGATATAGTAGGTAACTATTTATAGCACGACCAATGAGAATATCCCCACTGCCAGCCAATCAGCACCTAGCCATGGTAGACTGGGACAGCACTCTCCTAGCATAGATCTTGTGCGCTACTTCTGCGGCTGCTTGTATCTCTGTACTGCCCTGCCTCTTTGCGACTGAATCCTTCTCATATGCCAGTTTTGTTAAATATCCTCAATTCTTAGCGCTTTTGAAAGTATTTTCTGTTCCACTTGTAAATAGAGATACACATATTTGTATAGTAAATAATATACACTCATTTCTGTTATTTGTTATTTCAAACTTGGGATTATTTTCTTTAGTGGGAACCCCCTTGATATATTATTAGGTTTGGTTTTTGTCAAGTGCGGATGGGCAATCAATTTGTTGTCTGTTTCTCCATGTCCTTAGTAGATACCTGGGGTTGGGTTGAGGCAGAGATTACGAGGCATAAGCGCCATGAAAGATCTGCTGGGAGAGTACTGGAGCAGACTCTTGTCAGGCTGCCCTGTGCGTCTCAAACAGTCATGAAAGAGACTCAGATCTGAGCTCTGAGAGACCTTAAAAGCAATCCTTCAGGAGCCAACTCCGTGTTGAGAGCATGAGGAGGTAAGGCAAGTAGCGGAGGAAATAACAGGGGATTGCACAAAGAAGCCTGATTAATCCATCTTTATTTGTTACATGGTCAACTTATTATTGGTAAATACCCAAAGGTGACCTAATGCTACTACTACTACTACTACTACTACAAAGCCAATTATAATTAAAAGTCAACATGAGTATGGATTATAAAATTTGCATCAGATAAAATCCGTTTATTTCACAGGAATAAGAGCAGCATGTGCGTGCGTTGATCAAACATAGAATACAGGGGTTACATATTTCTTGTCACTGTGATTTATATTAGCCTCATACAATTCATTAATGATATTGATAAAATTTGTAAAATAAGGCGTTTTCGGGGTTGGCGGGTGGGAATAAACTCAGCAGTCAGTAATGTGTATCCCTATGTGTTTTCTATAGACACTTTGTATAAGGTGGATATATATGTATGCTGCGGGTATGGTGATACACACTCCCTATGTGTTTTCTATGAACACTTTGTATTAGGTGGATATATCTGTATGCTCCGGGTATGGTGATACACACTCCCTATGTGTTTTCTATGGACACTTTGTATTAGGTGGATATATCTGTATGCTCCGGGTATGGTGATTCACACTCCCTATGTGTTTTTTACGGACGCTTTGCATTACGTAGATATATCTGTATGCTCTGGGTACGGTGATACACACTCCATATGTGTTTTCTATGGACACTTTGTATCAGGTGGATATATCTGTATGCTCCAGGTATGGTGATACACACTCCCTATGTGTTTTCTATGGACAATTTGCATTACGTGGATATATCTGTTTGCTCCAGGTACGGTGAGACACACTCCCTATGTGTTTTCTATTGACACTTTGTATTAGGTGGATATATCTGTATGCTCCAGGTACGGTGAGACACACTCCCTATGTGTTTTCTATGGACACTTTGTATCAGGTGGATATATCTGTATGCTCCGGGTATGGTGATACACACTGCCCATGTATTTTCTATGTACATTAAGTATTAGGTGGATATATCTGTATGCTCTGGGTATGGTGATACACACTGCCCATGTATTTTCTATGTACATTAAGTATTAGGTGGATATATCTGTATGCTCCTGGTATGGTGATACACACTCCCAATGTGTTCTCTATGGACACTTTGTATTAGTTGGATATATCTGTATGCTCTGGGTATGGTGATACACACTCCCTATGTGTTTTCTATGGACACTTTGTATCAGGTGGATATATCTGTATGGTCCGGGTATGGTGATACACACTCCCTATGTGTTGTCTATGGACATTTTGTATTAGGTGGATATATCTGTATGCTCTGGATATGGTGATACACACTGCCAATGTATTTTCTATGGACATTAAGTATTAGGTGGATAATAAAAACCCATAGGTGGCTCCTCCACCACCCCAATGGCATAAACCAGTCTTAAAATCCCTAGTTAAAAAAACCTTGTATTCAATGGAAGAAATGTACTCATATATTTAGAATTAAATACCATAATTTAAACAAAAAAGGATAAGCAATGCTCTGAATATTCAATTAGTATTTTGATTGTACATGGAATTCAGTACAATTCATGGAAGAACTGTCCAGTTCACATAAAGAAATTTACTGAATTAAAACAAATATATATGGAGGGTTTTCATTGGTGCTGTAAATACCCCGGCCGTCTTTACTGGTCCGGGCCTCGATCATGTGTAGAGTGACGAGTGGCCTTTAACTCTACACGAGTAAGTGAAAGCGACCCCGACCTCAGAGCAACCCTACATCAAAGACAGACACTGACTCTGGGCCGCGGAAGGACGGCAGGCCGTTCACGGTGCAGGGGACCTGAGCAGCTCGGAGCAGCTCGGAGCAGCTCGGAGCAGCTCGGAGCAGCTCGGAGCAGTTAGGAGCAGCTAGGAGCAGCTAGGAGCAGCTAGGAGCAGCTAGGAGCAGTTCAGAAGTACCATAAAGTGGTGATTCCGTCAGACCAGAAGCTTTATCGGAAAGTTTCTGAAGTCCTTGGAATGTATCAAAGAATATTTTATATGGTGGATTTTCTCGCACGATAAATCATATTAGCGCCCGAAATTACCAGTAAGAAATGTGCGCTTCCACCGCCATCTATGCTTATACGAAATTCTCCGATTTTCATTTCGGCAAGTTTTGGGTGCTCGGTGGAATTTCGCCTTAACACTAGGAGCAAATTGTATGTTCATTATTGATGAATGAGCGTGCAATTATTAAATGAATAACAATTAAAAGGTTTGTGTTACATTCAGTCTATGGATCGTTTCTGTAACCCACTTGCACCCAGTCAACTTGCCATTACTGCAACTGCCTTAGTCTAGGATCCAAACATATCAACCACCAGTGGGTCAGTGAGGTATTTTGGTCGTGAGTGATTAATCATGGTCAGCTGGACATGCCTCTAGGACCCTCAGACACTGGCACCTTGCTCCTTTCCCAATAACACAGTGAAGGGATAGTGAAGGGATAGTGAGTTTGCAGTATCCTGAAAGTGTATGTATGTGACTCCTCTAACATTTAGGCAATGTATATAGGCGTGTGAGTACACTCTAATAATGTACATACATGTGTACAGTAATAGTACTATGGTGTTAGTAAGGAGAGTAAAGATGATTGTTTATGCAGCTCTCAATCCTATGAGGTTATTGCCTGACTTACTAAAGACCAACACACACTTAGCGACATTTACATATCATAAGGAAAAAAGGTCGCCATGAAAGTACCCTTGGGATGTTTTCCCGGTACAATATCGCCAAGTGTGCCTTGGATCCCTTGTGATATTGCACCATCCTTTTTACACCCCCTTTCACCCCCAAGTTGAGGTACATTGAATTGACACGTTATTTCTCTTCTTTGCGATATTATACCATTTTACGCAACCACCTGCTGGGTGGGCCGCCGGGCCGGCCGCAGGGCCATTAAAACACCATTAACTGCCATATAAGGAATAGCCCCAGCAGCCATCCTAGCAAGATTGTACCTCAGCCAAGGGATATGATATCTAAAAAGGGGTGGTTTAAGAAATGTTTATGTATAACATGGAATACCATATGCTTTACTAGATATATCATAGATATTCAGGTACAATTAGATAGCTATCTAATATCATGCAATGTCACGCTAACATTGATTGAAATACGACATCAAATTAGGAAATAGATTTATGATTTGGTTGAATAACCACCTCAAAATAATCGAATGCCTCATAAGCTGTGGCTACTACAAACATCTGCGAGTGACTAATCATAGGCCTCTGGGATGTTATGTAAGGTGGCTTATCCACTGATCCTTACTGGGCAGACAGTTTTACGAGCTGCTCTCAGAGCAAATGCTCGCTTTATTGATGAGGTAAGTCTGGTCCTATGGACTCTGTGAGCTGCTCCTGACCGTGTGTAGGCACAGTATGGCCAATATCAGTGATCTGATAATGTCCCATATACTCCACCTAATACAGAGTGTCCATAGAAAACACATAGGGAGTGTGTATGGACATACCCGGAGCATACAGATATATCCACCTAATACAAAGTGTCCATAGGAAACACATAGGGAGTGTGTATCACCATACCCGGAGCATACAGATATATACACCTAATACAAAGTGTCCATAGAAAACACATAGAGAGTGTGTATCACCATACCCAGAGCATACAGATATATCCACCTAATACAAAGTGTCTGTAGAAAACACATAGGGAGTGTGTATCACCATACCTGCAGCATACAGATATATCCACCTAATACAAAGTGTCCATAGAAAACACATAGGGAGTGTGTATCACCATACCTGCAGCATACAGATATATCCACCTAATACAAAGTGTCCGTAGAAAACACATAGGGAGTGTGTATCACCATACCTGCAGCATACAGATATATCCACCTAATACAAAGTGTCCATAGAAAACATATAGGGAGTGTGTATGGACATGCCCGGAGCATACAGATATATCTACCTATTACAAAGTGTCCATAGAAAATACATGGTCAGTGTGTATCACCATACCCGGAGCATACAGATATATCCACCTAATACAGAGTGTCCATAGAAAACACGTAGGGAGTGTGTATCACCGTACCCAGAGCATACAGATATATCCACCTAATACAGAGTGTCCATAGAAAACACATAGGGAGTGTGCATCACTATACCCAGAGCATACAGATATATCCACCTAATACAAAGTGTCCATAGAAAACACATAGGGAGTGTGTATCACCGTACCCAGAGCATACAGATATATCCACCTCATACAAAGTGTACATAGAAAACACATAGGGAGTGTGTATCACCATACCCGGAGCATACAGATATATCTACCTAATACAAAGTGTCCATAGAAAACACATAGGGAGTGTGTATCACCATACCCAGAGCATACAGATATATCCACCTGATACAAAGTGTCCATAGAAACCACATAGGGAGAATGTATCACCATACCCGGAGCATACAGATATATCCACCTCATACAAAGTGTCCATAGAAAACACATAGGGAGTGTGTATCACCATACCCGGAGCATACAGATATATCCACCTAATACATAGTGTCCATAGAAAAAACATAGAGAGTGTGTATCACCATACACAGAGCATAAATATATATCCACCTAATACAAAGTGTCCATAGAAAACACATGGGCAGTGTGTATCTACATACCCTGATCAAATCTATACATGTATATCCACCTAATACCAAGTGTCCATAGAAAACACATAGGGAGTGTGTATCACCATACCCGGAGCACACAGGTATATCTACCTAATACAAAGTGTTCATAGAAAACACATGGGCAGCGTGTATGTCCATTCCCAGAACATACATACATCTTGTATTCTCCTGAAAAAATAATATCGGTACGCCACTTGTTGGGAAAAGGTGGATGATAAATACAATATAGACTGGTTTCAGATAAAAGCTGTTGTTTGCTCCCCGGAGTTGACTCAATATCCTGGCATGCGCTCATATATTACTATGTGTCAATTCCCGGCCATACGGCCGCTTATATCTGAAACCAGTCAATATTGTATTTATAATTATACCTGGGGTGCCTTAATTATATGAACGTTATGTGATAACGGTTTCATTATGGTGACGAATACAATCCAGTGTAGCATACTTAGTAAACTTTGATATATATTTTTATTCAAAAGAAATGACAAGATACAGCATTCAAAATACTTACATACAATACAAAAGGTACTATTCTTTCACAGTTCATAATTATCATATTACATCCTGCTGCTTGGGTATAACAACTTTGAATAACTCCACAAAAACACCTATTTCATTGATACGGTGCACAGAAGTGTATATAAGTGGAACATTAAAGGTGTCAATGGTGTAATTTGGAGCGCACATGGAGAGATTTGCAAAAGAGATGGTTTACCCTTTCTAGTAAAAATAATAATGAAAGTGTACAGATTATATGAAAAGAAATCCTGATTTTAAATTAAAGGTTGTATTTAATGATACTTTTTGCTTATACATGAGTTTTGACACAACGTTTCGGACAATGTTGGCCTTCTTCAGGTGTACATACTCTCCTCCTACAAGCACTGAAGTACATTTTAAGAAAATTAAGATACCTGTGTTTCTATATAGCTACTACATTAGTCACTACATTATATCTTCTTTTGGTGTGCTTCTGTTCTTCATTTTTGGAGATCAAGCTAACTGTGGCTATAATTTTGAACCCTTAATCTGTTAATTGTCAATAGTTATTTTAATAAATCGTCGTACTGTTCACTTATGGGTGGGATTTTTAAAACCTGCTAAATTGCCAAAATAAGCTTATTCAAGGTTCATGTTGTATAAATGTATCTCATGAATGTAAAAATGAAATTATTTGGTGTATCTTTTGATAATCTTTCTTTCCAAATAAGGGTTTTGTAGAGCTCTGAGGAAATTTTCCTTCCGAAAATCAACAAAAACTGTGATTTTCTATTGATTTTTGCTTTGTTCAAAATCTGGGAGACACAATTTCGAGCAAATTGTATTTATTAACATGTTTAAAGCATATGTCATGAGAAGTGTAGACAATATAATTTTGAAAATTGGTAAAAGATTGAAAAAATATTAAAATGGTAAAAACTACCCAGGACCTTCAAATTTTCCAACATAGAGACCCATAGAGTATGTTGTTCAAGACCCCGACTTTCAGAGGAAAATACTAATGAGATATATAGTGAGAAATTAATTTTTCTTTATTGTACAATGTTGACCAGAATCCTGACTGTGATACCTGAAAGTTTCAACACAATCGGATTATCCATCCTGATATCAGAACATTATGATCCCATGATGATATTTTTCCAAAAACATGGGTTGTTGGACAACACACCTCTAAAGGATGTGTAAAAGAAAAAATAATCATAATAGAATAACAAATATCATTGGTTATGTTAAGTACCCCTACCACTCATGAATACCCAGGTTGTTTTTTTTCTAAATAAAAAAATATACTTTTTATTGTTCATAAACTGAACATGTGTTGTCCAACACCCCGGGGTGTCGGACAACACGCTGTTTTACAAGTTATGATTTTGGGGTAGTTTTTTTATCAATAATTGAATGGTTTGCTTTGTGAAATATAGCTTATTATCATTTCATTAAAAATATAAAGTATTATAGCCTCAAATATTATTTTTATCATTGTTCTGAGTAATTCTATTAACGTGTTGTCCAACACCCCTCGTGTTGTCCGACACCCCTGTGTTGCCCAACACCCCAAATATGGTTTTGAGCTTTTCTTTTAAATCTAATATATGAAAAAGGTATTTTGGATAAAATATAATGTGTGTCACTGTATAATATTAGTCATTCTTAAGTTATAAGCATTTATAACATTTCTTGAAATTTCAGATATTTAGGGGGTTGGACAACATGCAGTATTATACACAACTTCAAAAGGCTCTCAAATCTAAACCATTGATCTGATTTTGTTGGAATAATATTTTTCTGGAACATACTTGGTAGGTGAGTAACATAAAATATAAAAAGAAGTATTATTCGGAAATTATTTTTTGCGTGTTTTATCCCAGGTTCAAAGCTGAATTTAGCAGGTTTAAAAAATCCGACCCTTATATCAAGGCCTGACTTGACTTTTCGGAGCAGTTTGAGGCATGGGAATGTCTCTTGATTAGAAATAGTAAAAATGATAATTCTGAGTGGATGTCAAATCGGAATTTTTTGAAGCTGTCGAAGTTCCAAATAAATGTTACTTTGAACACGCGAAACAGAAAATGTCGATGATTGAGACTGACGTTACTCTCCAAGCGTGAACTCTGGATGCAGCTCATTGGGACAACCTTACAGAGTCTCGGGATGGAGAGCGTGTGCCCTGGAGAATAATAACTGAATTTCGCGTCAGTCTCTGGAGTACAGAGGCACCCTCACAGGGCAGCCATTAGGGCTACTTCCTTCACAATGGGTTTGCTATCTCTAATATTTAGGGAATTCCCTGCATGGGCTTTCTACAAACTGGTATCATCCCATTACGAGAGTAATACAAAGCACAAAAATGCATATCCCATAAGTTTTTATATAAGATTAAGGCCTGGCGTTCACCTACTACGATATGAATTTAGACCTCCCAATATGGCACCGATACAAAAAGCAAATATCGGAGACATATCGGGAAGGTACAAAATCGTAGACATATGTCTAGACATGCCAATCCACCACGCATTGTATGGGGTTTTAATCGGTGTCTAATCGCAGAAACGTGGTCAACTGCCCCGATATTAGGTGACCCTCCGACGCGATTTTGACTTTTTATCGGGGGGTGCATCGTAGACCATATCGGAGCCATATCATAGTAGGTGGACGCCGAGCCTAAGGCCCGGCGTCCATCTACTACGATAGAAATTTAGACCTACCAATATGGCACCGATACAAAAAGGCAAATATCGGAGACATATCGGGAACGTGCAATATCGTAGACATATGTCGAGACATGCCAATCCATCATGCATCTCAATGGGTTTTCTTCGGTGTCTAATCGCAGAAACGTGGTCAACTGCCCCGATATTAGGTGACCTTCCGACGCGATTTTCATTTTGTATCGGAAGGTGCATCGTAGACCATATCGGAGCCATATCGTAGTAGGTGGACGCCGGGCCTTATAGAGGGAAACTATGTTCCGGTGAGCAAAAGTTCAAAGTTACTCGGTAAGGCTCGGAAAAATTACTGCCCAAGGCCTGGGCCACGGGCAGTAATTTTTCCGAGCCTCACCGAGTAACTTTGACTTTTGCTTACTGGTACTTGGTTTCTCTATTCCTATATAGCTTCAAATATTGATAAAAATAATTATTTCTTTTCTCGCGATATTCCAAGAAGCCATGTACTTATCGAGTAAATACAATCACTATTTTTTCGTCCTGCCCGTTCCCTGCTTCTATCATAGCAACTATGCGTTGCTATGCGTGTTGCTATGCAACGTTACGATGACGTCATAGTGTGCACATTTTTCAGGCTTTGACATCGCAGCGATTGCAACCTCGGCGATGCCGTTCTTTACTTTTCTAGGCTTTGTTTATTTATTTTCTACTTCTTTTAAATATAAGGATGTAAAAAGTGATCATTTGCACATCAAATTCTGTGTATTTCGATTAGCTTCTGCCTCTAGACCTCGAGTAACTGTCGGATGTTATCACGTGATCAGGGCGGGACGAAAACGTCAGCCCGGGACGAAAACGTCACCCTCGCTACATAACTCATAATTACTGCACTCCCAGCAGCGGTATGTAACTATACTTGGTTCGACAATGGGTAAAGGAATACTCGCGATGGACTCATTTAGATCATAACACTGACAGAACAACCTATCATGTTATATATACCTACCATGTTGTATAAACCTATTATGTTATTTATACTTATCATAGTATTTATACCTATCATGTTAATCATACCTGCACAAAAGACATCAGAATAGAAGATCACCTTGTGAATGAAATATCACCACTAACTGCCCACCACAGTCACAAACAGCCCAGTCTGGGGCCTGTTTGATAAATAGACAATAATCGATGGTTTTGTGGACAGGCGGCCGTAAACCACGAGAGGTTGACGCGTAGTAATACACGAGTGCTAGCGAGTGTATTACGACGTCAACCTCGAGTGGTTTACAGAGCCGCCTATCCACATAATCATCGTTTGTTGTATTTATTATCCATTATTTCGAATAAATTAAACCCAGTAATTGCCATATTAAAGGGTATAGCAATAGGGACTATTTCTTTACTCCATAGCAAAAGGGACTATTTTTCCCGTATACCATGGTTTTGAGGCCGTATACCACAGGTTTGAATCCGTATACCACAGTTATGGTATCTGGCAGGTTTTATACAATGGGTGGTGGTTTACTGAGTCCCCATACATTTTCAATGGGGACTTTGTATACGATGGATAATGATATAGGATCATACATGAAGACCCTTTTCTGTACCGAGTACAATGGTTATGTTAAATTATTTTTAAGGTCGTTTGCTACGATAGTCTTAGCCGTCCATAAGTGTTGAATAAAGTTGACCCATATCGTTTGTTGTATTTATTATCAATCTTCTCTATAAACTATACGCAGGAATTGACATATTTACGGCGTATATCAATAGGGACTATTTTCTTGCTCTCTAGCATAAAGGACCTTTTTCTCATCTACCATAGCTTTGAGGCCGTATACCACACTTTTGAATATGTATACCATGGTTATGGTATCTGACAGTTTTTAAACAATAAGTAGTGGTTTACTGAGTCCCCATGCATTCTCAATTGGTACTTAATTAACCATAGATAATGAATAAAAGTGTTTTCCTATACTATGGTAGATTATTAAACGTGCCCCTGATTGGTGGCAGGGCAGACACGAGGCACACAGAGACAACTCTCCGCTGACTGACCGTACACACAACACGCATACAAAATGGCGCCACCCACAGACTCCCCCCACTCCCCTGGTGGCGTGTGGGGCAGACCATCAAGGGGTCATCCTCGGGGATCCGTTGCCATGGTAACCGTAATGCTGGCAGGGGAGGGGCCTAGTTAGGGCTATCCACATGCCCGATGCCAGAGCCTCGTGGAGCCGGATGGAGAAAGCCCCCGGGGCAAAGGGTCTTTCCAGATGCAAATGCCTTTACGCTATACTCCGGGATGGATGTACAAATGTTTCTATTTGTGATTAATGCATAGATCTAGATGATATACGCCCATGGCAGAGTGGTAAAGGTTGTATATTATTGATGACTTTTTCAGTTTATCTACAGGAACTGGGATATATTGTCAATAGGTACTTGTATATTTCAGAGGTGGTTATTGCAGATATGTACATATAATACATGTACGTTATTTGCCACATATCCCAGATAAGTAGGAAAGTAAATGTGATTTAGTAGGGATTTAGGAGAGAATATTTATATAGAACGTCCTGACTATGCTGTACAAGGTACAAAACAAAATGAAAATTGACGGTAAATATGGAACAAGACGTTCACGTCGAGTTCTGTATTTACCATCAATTTCCATCAGGTTTTGTACTTTATACAAGTATGTTAGGGCGTCCGAAATTTACCATAATAATCATAATTCAGTTGACACTCCGCCAATAAAATAACATCGTCAATATACTGTGATACTGGTATTTCAATGTGTTCAATACACATAGCAACGTTTGGCCAACGTGTTCAGTATATATAACAATATATGGTCAACATGTGCAATACACATAGCAACGTGTGGTCAACGTGTTCAGTACACATAGCAACATGTGGCAACATGTTCAGTACACATAGCAACATTTGGTCAAAGTGTTCAGTACACTGTGGTACGGAACCCTGTTCAGTAAAATACTTTAACGTTATATGGCGAAACAGTGCGTATTTACTATATATACGTCATGGGTATATAATAAACTCCAGTAGGCCTGGTCAGTGTCAGTCAGCCTCTCATGTATGATCCGTGTAGGGAACAAAGTGAACTTACTTCTTTAATACAGCAACCACTTCTAAACCACACCTTTCATTAGCTCCCACACTCTCTAAGCGGTATTCTGTACTCTCACTACGCACCCCTCTCATAAGATCTCACACTCTCTAAGTGGTATTCTGTACTCTCACTACGCACCCCTCTCATAAGCTCCCACACTCTCTAAGCGGTATTCTGTACTCTCACTACGCACCCCTCTCATAAGATCTCACACTCTCTAAGTGGTATTCTGTACTCTCACTACGCACCCCTCTCATAAGCTCCCACACTCTCTAAGCGGTATTCTGTACTCTCACTACGCACCCCTCTCATAAGATCTCACACTCTCTAAGTGGTATTCTGTACTCTCACTACGCACCCCTCTCATAAGCTCCCACACTCTCTAAGCGGTATTCTGTACTCTCACTACGCACCCCTCTCATAAGATCTCACACTCTCTAAGTGGTATTCTGTACTCTCACTACGAAACCCCTCTCATAAGATCTCACACTCTCTAAGTGGTATTTTGTACTCTCACTATGCACCCCTCTCATAAGATCTCACACTCTCTAAGTGGTATTCTGTACTCTCACTACGCACCCCTCTCATAAGATCTCACACTCTCTAAGTGGTATTCTGTACAAGGTTCTCACTACGCACCCCTCTCATAAGATCCTACACTCTCTAAGTGGTATTCTGTACAAGGTTCTCACTACGCACCCCTCTCATAAGATCTCACACTCTCTAAGTGGTATTCTGTACTCTCACTACGCACCCCTCTCATAAGCTCCCACACTCTCTAAGTGGTATTCTGTACTCTCACTACGCACCCCTCTCATAAGATCTCACACTCTCTAAGTGGTATTCTGTACTCTCACTACGCACCCCTCTCATAAGATCTCACACTCTCTAAGTGGTATTCTGTACTCTCACTACGCACCCCTCTCATAAGATCTCACACTCTCAAAGTGGTATTCTGTACTCTCACTACGCACCCCTCTTATAAGATCTCACACACTCTAAGTGGTATTCTGTACTCTCACTACGCTCTATGAGAAGAATTCTTAACGAACTAGGCTTAGAGCCTTGATAATCCACTGGGGGCAGGGGGCAGGCGATTGACTTCTTTCCACCACTACAACTCACTGACAAAGCTAGACATCTAGGACTATGCTGGGGGTCGTCGAGTAATTCTGGGTCGTACATGAAGACCCTTTTCTGTACGCCAAGGAGACCCATGACGATGTGGGTCAACTTTATTCAACACTTGGACGATCCTTTGGTCAGGTAGAACAGTATCAGCTGAAAGACCCTGGGGCCCGTTTAATAATCTAGGATCGTTCATGTAGACTCTTTTCTGTATGCCATACAGACCCAGGGACATGTAGGTAAACTTTATTCGACACATATGGATGACCTTATGGACGGCTAATATTGTCTTAGCGAGCAGATAAAGCCCAATACACATCTACCAATTCAGGGTTGAACAATTTATTAGTTCCCAAATCTTATAGGAGTCGGTGAACTTGTTGCAGGCAAATTACGCAATGCCTCGGCCACCCAATCAGGGACCATTTACCAACGTTATGTTATCGGCAACGTTTGGCGAGTGATTTAGGAATGCCGAATTAAAAATATCAGTGACGAAAGAACATCTCCAAGATGGGGTTTCACTATTCGTTGGCTGACCCTTGCCTAGCTGTCCTACATCTACTGACTGGGGCCGACTCCGTTAGGATGGCTCGCCTGAGACAAATTACCATTCCTTTGTTGCCGACAAAGGTACATCAATGTTCCGAAATCGGCAGATGTGCATTGGGTTTTAATTATCATTAAACGATAACCCTTGTACGAGTCTTCATGTAGGATCGTAGATTATGAAACTGCCCCCGGGTTACTGGGCTACACGCTGACCGGGAGCTGGTTACTGGTAAGCACTATACGGGGAATATAGTTATGACGTCATCAATCACCCCAAACGACCCGCTTTATGACCTCCCGCCACGAACAGAAATGACCGATATATGGGTGGAGAGCGTAGATCAAGGCGTGGCCCGCCTGACAGGTTCTGTAGTCTCTGCTTGGAGACTCAGGTGATAAAGGTGAGGCATTCTGAGCAACTGGAGCTTAATGTGGGAGGAATATTCATCAAAAGCTACTCGGCATTTGAACGGAAGAAATGTACTTATATAGAACGAACTGACCATGCTGTACAAGTCACAGAACGAGATGGTAATTTACCGTTTGTAGACCCGAGGCGTTTACGCCGAGTTCCTTACAACCGGTAAACTATCATTGAGTTCTGTGACTTGTACAAGCATGGTTGGACGTTATATATTTACTATATACCCGAAATTCTTTTTTAAATCATTAATTTCATTTTGCTTAACAATCAATATTTTAATAAAGGCAGTCCGTATTTCGTGTACAGACCAGTGGTCCATAAAGTATTTTTACGTTATATGGCGAAACGGTGCGTATTTACAGTATATACGGCATGGGTATATAGTAAACGGTGCGTATTTACAGTATATACGGCATGGGTATATAGTAAACGGTACGTATTTACAGTATATACGGCATGGGTATATAGTAAACGGTGCGTATTTACAGTATATACGGCACGGGTATATAGTAAGGGTTACTAATGAATGTGAGTGTGGCATAACGTACATATTCCGCCTTTGATTATAAAACCCTTGTTGTTTTCCAAGTAAAGAGAAGACAGTTTGAAGTTATAGTTGTCAGCAATCACGAAACAGTCCAGTTTAGCCATCAACAATGAGTTTCAGGGGACACAATATTGACTGGTTTCAGATAAAAGCAGCTGTATGCCCCGAGGAGTTGACGCGTTGTGATATCCGAGCATATGCTAGGATATTGCGCAGGGGCAACTGCGAGGAGCATACAACAGCTTTTATCTGAAACCAGTCTATATTTTATCCTACCCCTAATAAAAAATGCCATAGGCTTAACATGGGATTTGTTTATGTCACGGGTAGTGACATAAAGTGTTGCTTATGCCACTACTTTCTGATACTGAAAAAATATGGAAACGGGGTAGGATAAAATCTAGACGCCACTCGTTTGAGTTTGAGTTTATTTATGCCACTCATTTTGTTGGCTCTGTATTATGGAGCCAACAAAATGAGTGGCATAAATAAACTCAGACTCAAACTCGTGATGTCTCTTGATAGTATTTATCATCCAGCTTTTCCTGACAAGTGGGTTCCCATATTGAGCATAAAGGTGGTGCTACATTGCGCCGATTGTTGGTCTCCGAACAATCTTTACCCAATCTCCACTAGCAGTTTGAGTCTCAATTCTAGCTCCACTGCCGCTCCACTATCGGCAACTAGGTGCTGAGCGGCCAGAAACCAAATGATCGCCACTGGATAGGCTGCAGTGAAGCACGGCCATAAAACATATCTGTATGCGCTGAGTATATAGATACACGCTGCCCATCACTCTCTCTATGGACACTTTGTATTAATGCATAATAAATCCATCGACCGACTTTATAAAGGTGGAAACCAAAAACCGTTGAGCATTCTGTTGGCCAAAGGAAGATCCACTCTGGTCTGACCAGTCCAAGTGGCGCTTCTCTTTAAACGTGTAGTGCCAAACGACACACCCCTCACAGCAACTCACCTCCTTCTCATAGCAACTCCCCCTCACAGCAACACACCTCCCCTCACAGCAACACACCTCCCCCTCACAGCAACTCACCTCCCACTCACAGCAACACACCTCCCACTCACAGCAACACACCTCCCCTCACAGCAACACACCTCCCCTCACAGCAACACACCTCCCCCTCACAGCAACTCACCTCCCACTCACAGCAACACACCTCCCCTCACAGCAACACACCTCCCCTCACAGCAACACACCTCCTCTCACAGCAACACACCTCCCCCTCACAGCAACACACCTCCCCCTCACAGCAACTCACCTCCCACTCACAGCAACACACCTCCCCCTCACAGCAACACACCTCCCCTCACAGCAACACACCTCCCCCTCACAGCAACACACCTCCCCTCACAGCAACACACCTCCCTCTCACAGCAACTCCCCTCCCCTCACAGCAACTCACCTCCCCTCACAGCAACACACCTCCCCCTCACAGCAACACACCTCCCCTCACAGCAACACACCTCCCCTCACAGCAACACCCCCCTCCTTAACACACCTCCCCCTCACATTACAAACAGTGCCACCTGTTGACACGCAATCCCGACTACTCAGGTCACCACCAGTACCGGGCTGAAGGTCAAAGGGTCACGGCGGAGACACGTTGCCATGGTCACCATGATGGATGGGTTATCAAGGTGTTGTCCCTGTGAGGTGGTGCTCATGGTAGACGCGCTTCTAGGACGGTGACCCACATCTTCTGTCTAAACCGGGTCTGTGTCCTGACAGAACCTGAAATAGAGGTGAGTTAAGAAACATATATGTAAGATGCAGGGGCTGGTTTAATAATCTAAGATCGTACATGGAGACCCTTTTCTGTTTGCCAATAAGACCCAGGGACGAGTTGGGTCAACTATTGGAAGCCATTAATATCGCTCGCGATTTATCCATATATGTCAAAATAAAGTTTGTAGAGTTTCGTAAGATTTCGTGAGCCTTTTGGTTGGGTGGAAGAAGTGTTTTCAGTAATACCAAATTTCCATTTCCCAAAACTTTCCGAAATAAATCGGCAATGTGAATGGGCCTCTGCAAAATTCGTGTGAGTGCCCGATAATCGCCGAAATTTGTATGTGCCTCTTGCACCGAGAAAGTCCGCTCGTACGATTATGACAGAAACAGCACGATATACTCCGATATGAAATTCGGAGATTTTCTGGTTAGATCGGTGGTTCGGTGGAATTGGCGCTTAAAATTCAACACCTATGGACGATCTTATGGACGGATAATACTGTCTTAGCAAACAGATTTAACTACTGTCCTACCCCTCATATAAATCTGCATAGACTTAACTTGGTGGGCCTGTATGCCACGGTTATACCATAAAATATTTATATGCCACTGGTGACATATGAATTTAAAAATATGTGACTGGGTAGGATAAAATCTAAACATCACCCAATTTCATATAATTGTTTACATGACGTTCATTGTTTTCCGTTACAGATATCACTCAACTCCACTTCGTGATATCATTCTGTGATGACAACTGATGCCATATAAACAATCATATGAAATTTCGTGACGTTTCATATTATTAAACGATAACCCTTGTACGAGGTACAGAATAGGTTCTACATGTACTATCCTATATCATTCGAAGGCCCCAGGTTATTCCAAGGTACACAGAAATTGACTGACGCAATGACATCCTCCTTCCATATATGGTCATGTAGAGGTTGTCTTAGTATCCATGCTACAGTATTAATAGAAATACATAATCGGCTGTACAATAAGAAGAACAAACCATATCCATTCCCTTACAGTGTATTTTTCGTACAACCAAAGTTTGACGTCATCTCACTCCGGTCGTTCGGGGGGGGGGGGGGGGAAATGTCAATCCAATATGCATTCCCTAGCTCTTATTTCTCCCATACAATGAGACATATTGATCTGTCGGCATGTCTGAAATTCTACCCATATTTAAAGGTTAGCTTCTTATGAATCATACTTTCAAAGCAATCTCCATGCTAATATAAATAGGAATTTTACAACAAGGTTCAATTACATGAACCTATTATGAATGTTAGTACAATATATTAACTTCCTGAATTACAGAATGCCCATACAATGTGGAGTCTCCGAGTCGGCAGCGGACAAGCCGTGAGCTTTGAAGGCATCAGTGACCACCAGTTAGAGAGTAATGTTGGAGGAGGCGGCGAGAACAACACGGAAAGCCCGCAGAGACTCGTTAATAATGGGGAGCAGCTCGGTGGTCATCGGAGCTGCTCGGAGCTGCTCGGAGCTGCTCAGTAATCATCGGAGCTGCTCGGTAATCATCGGAGGTGCTTGGTGATCATCGCTGTTCTGTCATCATCGGAGCTGCATAGAGCTGCTCGGAGCTGCTCGGTAATCATCGGAGCTACTCGGAGCTGCTCGGTCATCATCGGAGCTGCTCGGAGCTGCTCGGTAATGATTGGAGCTACTCGGAGCTGCTCAGTAGTGATCGGAGCTGCTCGGAACTACCCGGAGCTTCTGGGTAATGATCGGAGCTGCTCAGAGCTGCTCGGTTATGATCGGAGCTGCTCGGAGCTGCACGGTGATCATCGGAGCTGGCCAGGACCACCTCCATCATGAGTCGCTATATATATTTCATGCCTTACTCATACACATACCTGCGTCATATCCAGCATACTTCTCGCTGTCATCAGCCGGGTTTTATTGTTATCATTATTCAATTGGCTTAAACATGCACATTATACTTATCCTTTTTATTACTAAATATGGCTTTATCAACATCCGGAATATTTGTCCATGCTGGCCACATTAAATTGAAAGTATAATTGCACGCTCATTCATCAAGGATGAACATACTTTTTGCTCATATATGTATATATATATATATATATATATATATATATATATATATATATATGTATGTATATATATATATATATATATATATATATATATATATATATATATCCCATCATACCGTCCGTGTCTGTTTCAATAAACATCGTCTCCAGTCATAAATTCCAGACTCGGCCTAGAAGTGCAGACTGTACTGATAAGCGCCTCCGTCCTCGGCCTAATATCTTAGGCCTGGGGCCGCCTAATATCTCGGTCCTGGAGGCAGGCTGTTTGGCTGGACTCCGGGCCTGCCGAGATCTCTGTTTCTCCTCTGACTCAAGATGTTGCCTTTGATCTGTTATCACCATCCTGGCGAGTCCCGGATGTTTGAATCACGTGACCTTAGACGACCCACGTGACCTTGTATGGTTTATATGCCACGCCCCGTGCTCCCTCGGCTCCCCCTCATCCTTCTCCCACCCCTCTGAATCCTCACTTAATGCCACAACACACTGTGAGACTTCGGAACATGAATGTTCCTTTCTCGGCGACAAAAAAACAACCGTAAGCTCAGGCGAGGCCTAGAAATTGAGTTGGTCAGTGTTGCACCCCTCTCCAGAACTTGGACTAAGATTTGAAAATGACCCCCGTGGATGTGTACCTTTATCGCCGATTAATTATATATATATATATGCAAATGCAGTTTGAATAAAGAAATAAAAAATAAAAAATAAATAAAAATTAAGGGAGTTAATCGGTGGAAACGAAATTGTACAGTGTGTTTCCCACTTTACAGAAACCCTCCCAGGATAAATCTGGATCTGATGGTCGGCAGTTGGTGTGTCTGCTGAAGGAGACCGATTCGTCATGCAATCTGACGATATCTGCTTCTTTTCTTTCAGTTTTATGTGTGACGAATGGCACGCACCTCTGTTTAAATAGGAATAAGACTGGGCACAAAAAGAGTTCACTCATTTCCTAGCGCCAAACAAATAGCGTTCCCAAAGTTGGAGGAACAATTAGTTGCAGGAGAGTTGGATCTGTAACAGTAACAATGATAAATCTCATGTAATCTTTCAATATTCAATTGCTGTGTGTAGCTTCTTTGCCCTTTGAAAGTAGAGGAAATCATGAAATAGTAAGATACAACAAATTATCTGCAAATGTATTTGGGTTATTAAGTTTTATAATGTAAGATCGGACATGAAGACCATTTTCTGTACCTTATACAAGGGTTGTCATTTAGTAATATCTAAGTCTGTTTGATAAGACAGTATATTAGCTGTCCATAAAGTCGTCCATAAGTGTTGAATAAAGTTGACCCACATCGTCCTTGGGTCTCTATGGCGTATATAAAGGGATCTACATGTACGATCCTAGATTATTAAACGGGCCCCAGACTGCCAATCCTGCACGGTAGATTCGCACTGTCTGGTCCACAGATGGTGCCTTCATACACTAATTTATTATCCACCTAATTTATGGTGTCCATAGAAAAGAGCGTGTACCTACATACCCGGAGCATACAGATATGTTGTATGCTCCGGGCTGCAAAACCCGGCGTATATGGAAAACTAGTCCGTTTGAAAATTAGTGCATACCTAAAATGAACTAATATCAGTATGCCACTTTTCAGGAAAAGGTGGATAATATATACAATATAGACTGATATCAGATATAAGCGGTTGTATGCTCCTCGGAGTTGCCTCTGCGCAATATCCTCGCATGCGCTTGGATATTACTAAGCGTCAACTTCTCAGAGGATACTACTGCTTGTATCTGAGCCAGTCAATATTGTGTGTTTATATTGTCCCTTTTGTAGACTGACTGATGCTCCTGATGAACTTGAGACTTGATGTATAATATCGCTGCTCAAGGGATTTTCAGGACGACGGTTCTAGGAATACCGTAAAACTAGGATTCTATAGTCACACGTGACATTTTATCATACGTTCTGTGAAGTAGTGACAATTGCTTAGATAAGATATTTTGAAGTCACCGAAAACAAACATTTCTGTATGACAAAAGGTATTAAAACTACTGAATTGTTTTATTGATTACTTTAAAAGTTAATTTTTCGTGTCTCGATCAGGACGTGTCATTCTTCGGGGAAATGTTACATGATGAAATAATCTAATATTTGCTCCTCCATACATATCACTAGTATCCCCACATTTCTAGAACCGTTTCTGCAATATTATCTATCAGTAAATCCCTCTCCCTCTCTCTCTCCCTCCCTCTCTCTCTCTCCCTATCTGTCTCTTCCTCTCTCTCCCTCTCCCTCTCTCTCCTTCTCTCTCTCCCTCTCTCTCCTTCTCTCTCTTCCTCTCTCCCTATCTCTCTTCCTCTCTCTCTCCCTCTCTCTCTCACTCTCTCTCTCACTCTCTCCCTCTCTCACTCCCATACTCTCTCCCTATCTCTCTTCCTCTTTCTCTCCCTCTCTCTCCCTCTCTCACTCCCATACTCTCTCTCTCCCTCTCTCTCTCCCTCTCTCTCTTCCTCTCCCTCTCCCCTCTCTCCCGCTCTCTCCCTCTCTGTCTCTCCCTCGCGCTCTCTCTCTCTCTCCCTCCCTTTCTCTCTCCCTCTCTCTCTCCCTCGCTGTCTGTCCCTCCCTCCCTTTCTCTCTCCCTCTCTCTCTTTCTCTCTCTCCCTCCATACATACATCAGTGCCTCCAGATCTCTATAACGGTCAAGGCCATGTTTTCTATCAGTAACCATCCCTGACCAGAATCACAATCAGCGGTATATCATATATAAATTATAAATAAAACCTATATGTTTGTTCAGTATCATACTTTGATGAATATCTTCAAGGTATACGTATTCCAGGACCCGTCTCAGATTTATTAGTATCCTAAATATGTTTTGTCAGTATCAAATAAATATTTGATCGGTGTTAAGTGCATGTTCTATCCATATCCCCACCGTACATGTTTTAGTCGTATCATTTCCACTCTCGTCCTGCAGCCTCATGACGCATTCAGGTGAAACCCCTTGCCTGCGTACCACACACACGGAAACCAATAGCTACCTCTACTCCTATATTACTGTTAACCCAGCACGCTCCATATGCAACACCAGCCACCAGTCTGCACGGCCTCCCTCCCTCCTCCCCACACGCTGCCGCCTGCGCTCCTCCCTCACCCTCCACACTACGTGAGTGTCGCCCAAAGTCTAGTAAGAGCTGAGTCACCGCGCCCGAGACCTCGTCCTCCTGTATTACTGATCTCTGTCCGCACTATCTGTCTCTCTGTCTCTGTCCCTGTCTCTGTCTCTATGTCTCTGTCTTTCTGTCTCTGTCTTTCTGTCTCTTCCTCTCTCCCTCTCCCCTCTCTCTCTCCCCTTCGTCCTCTCTCTTCCTCCCTCCCTCTCCCTCTCTTCCTCTCTCTTCCTCCCTCCCTCTCCCTCTCTTTCTCTCTCTTCCTCCCCCTCTCCCTCTCTTCCTCCCTCTCCCCTCTCTCTCTCCCCTTCGTCCTCTCTCTTCCTCCCTCCCTCTCCCTCTCTTCCTCTCTCTTCCTCCCTCCCTCTCCCTCTCTTTCTCTCTCTTCCTCCCTCGCTCTCCCTCTCTTCCTCTCTCTCACCTCTTTTTTTCCTCTCCCTCTCGCGCTCTTTCTTTCTCCCTCTCTCTGTGACTCTCCTTCCTTTTCCCTCTCCCCTCTCTCTCTCCCCTTCGTCCTCTCTCTTCCTTCCTCCCTCTCTTTCTCTTCCTCTCTCTTCCTCCCTCCCTCTCCCTCTCTTTCTCTCTCTTCCTCCCCCCTCTCCCTCTCTTCCTCTCTCTCACCTCTTTTTTTCCTCTCCCTCTCCCTCTCGCGATCTTTCCTTCTCCCTATTTCTGTCACTCTCCTTCCCTTTCTCTCTCCTCCTCTCTCTCTACCTCTCTTCCTCTCCGTCACTCTTCTTCCCTCTTTCTCCCTCTTCCTCTCCTGCTCTTTCTCTTTCACTTTCTCTCTCCCTCTCCTTCCCTCCCTCTGGCTCCCTCTGTCTCCCTCTCCCTCTCCCTCTCTCTCCGTCTCTCTCCCCTCATTCTCTCCTCTCTCTCATCTCTCCCTCTTTCTCTCTCCCTCTCTCTCCCTCTCTCTCCCTCTCTCTCTCTCTCTCTGTCCAGACTCTCCCTATCTCACTCCCTCTCTCCCTCTCCCTCTATCCCTCTCCCTCTCTCCATATCCCTCTCGCCCTCTCTCTTTCTCTCTCTCTTCCTCTCTTTCTCCCACTCTCTCTCCCTCTCTCTCTCCTTCTTTCTCTCTCTCCTTCTCCATCTCTCTCTTTCTCTCTGTTCCTCTTCCCCTCCCTCTCCCTCTCCCCTCCCGCCCTCTCTCCCTCTCGCCCTCTCTCTTTCTCTCTCTCTCCCTCTCTCCATATCCCTCTCGCCCTCTCTCTTTCTCTCCCTCTTTCTCTCTCCCTCTCTCCCTCTCTCCCTCTCTCCCTCTCTCTCTCTCCTTCTCTCTCCCTCTCCCCTCACTCTCTTCTCTCTTTCTCCCCCCCCCTCTTTCGCCCTCTTTCTCCCTCCCTTTCTCTCACACTCCCTCTCTCCCTCTCCCTCTCTCCCTCTCTCTCCCTCTCTCTCTCCCTCTCTCTCTCTCCATATCCCTCTCGCCCTCTCTCTCCCTCTTTACCTCTCTCTCTCTCTCTCTCTCTCTCGCTCTTAGTCTCGCGGTACAGCGCGGCGCTCAGTCCTGGTCGCGGCACCAGTTTTATGTGTGTGTGAGTGATGGCGGTGAGGAGGTGGTAGAGCGCAGACTGGGTGGAGCCGGCGGGACGGGCCGGGCAGCTTTACGGCCGTCTGACACGGCAGGCGGGCGGGCGGCGCCGGCGGCGGGCACAGGTAGACGTCCCCGCGCCGGGCTCTATCCTACTGAGCGTATACCATATAGTATATAGTACACGGTATACGTTATATCACCCCACTACTGGCTGTATCCTGAGCGTATACCATATAGTATATAGTACACGGTATACGTTATATCATCTAACCCCGGGCTGTATCCTACTGAGCGTATACCATATAGTATATAGTACACGGTATACGTTATATCATCCCTCTACTGGCTGTATCCTACTGAGCGTATACCATATAGTATATAGTACACGGTATACGTTATATCATCCCTCTACTGGCTGTATCCTACTGAGCGTATACCATATAGTATATAGTACACGGTATACGTTATATCATCCCTCTACTGGCTGTATCCTACTGAGCGTATACCATATATATACACTACATGGTATAAGTTATATCATCCCTCTACTGGCTGTATCCTACGGGGCATATACCATATAGTATATACTACACGGTATACGTTATATCATCTAACCCCGGGCTGTATCCTACTGAGCGTATACCATATAGTATATAGTACACGGTATACGTTATATCATCTAACCCCGGGCTGTATCCTGAGCGTATACCATATAGTATATATACTACACGGTATACGTTATATCATCTTACCCCTGGCTGTATCCTACTGAGCGTATACCATATAGTATATAGTACACGGTATACGTTATATCATCTTACCCCTGGCTGTATCCTACTGAGCGTATACCATATAGTATATAGTACACGGTATACGTTATATCATCTCGCCACTGGCTGTATCCTACTGAGTGTATACCATATAGTATATAGTACACGGTATACGTTATATCATCTTACCCCTGGCTGTATCCTACTGAGCGTATACCATATAGTATATAGTACACGGTATACGTTATATCATCTCGCCACTGGCTGTATCCTACTGAGCGTATACCATATAGTATATAGTACACGGTAAACGTTATATCCTCTTACCCCTGGCTGTATCCTAGTGAGCGTATACAATATAGTATATACTAAATGGTATATGTTATATCATCCCTCTACTGGCTGTATCCCACTGAGCGTATACCATATAGTATATACTACACGGTATACGTTATATCATCTCACCCCGGGCTCTATCCTACTGAGCGTACACCATATAGTATACCATATTTTATCTGAAACCAGTCTATATTGTTTTTATTATCCACCTTTTCTGGGCAAGTGGCATGTCGATATCAGTTCATTTTAGTTATGCACTATTTTTCCGTATGCACTATTTTTCCGTATGCGCCACCCGAGGATAAAACATATCTGTATGCCCCGGGTATGTCCATACAAACTCCCTATGTGTTTTCTATGGACACTTTGTATTAGGTGGATATATCTGTATGCTCCGGGTATGTCAATACACACTCCCTATGTGTTTCTATGGACACTTTGTATTAGGTGGATATATCTGTATGCTCCGGGTATGGTGATACAAACTCCCTATGTGTTTTCTATGGACACTTTGTATTAGGTGGATGATAAATAGTATGCTGCTGTGTGGATGAATGGAATGCATTCCCACTCCAGGCATTGTTTATGTGTCATCATCACAAACCTTATGTTTTATGAGAAATAGTGAATCGATCTACACCATTTTTTCACAATAGATAAAACATACTATGTGCATCATCGTACTCTGTGGGTATTCGATAAATAACTAGAGTAACTGGTATCTAAAGGTTACTAAGTGACGTCCATATGACAAACAGACGCCATTGTGCCGATAGTCTCGTCCTCCGAGGGTTTATAGCGGTATTATGCCTCGTTCTATAGTACGTACGCTCCCTATTCAGGACAGAAAGAGTTAAAGGGACTTTTCCTTAGTATTTGGATTTTTGTTTAAAAAAGGTTTTTATTTCTCGTAATCAGGTACGGTATCTGTTCTTCTAGACAAGAAATATCATGTATATATATATATATACTTTGTAAAACCGCCGCCGAACATTTATCCAAAAAATGATGACATCTAGGTTCAATATTTCTCTTTTTACCTTTTCTTTGAATAAATCCGATTTCTCTTCAACCTGAGAAGACACCCTTGACTCATTCCATATTTTAAACCTGTATAAAACGGACTTTTCCTAAACATTTGGATATATACACAATATTGACTGGTTTCAGATACAAGCGGCCGTATGCCCTGAGGAGATATTGCGTAGAGTCAACTCCGAGGAGCATACAAACGCTTTTATCTGAAACCAGTCTATATTGTATTTATTATCCAGCTTTCTTTGACAAGCTGCATGTCGATATCAGTTTGTTTTAGTTATGCACTTTTTACCCATACGCACTATTTTTCCGTATGCGCCACCCAGAGCATAAAACATATCTGTATGCTCCGGGTATGTCCATACACACTCCCTATGTGTTTTCTATGGACACTATGTATTAGGTGGATATATCTGTATGCTCCGGGTATGGTGATACACATTCCCTATGTGTTTTCTATGGACACTTTGTATTAGGTGGATAATAAAACTACCGCACCTTCAATTTCTCATTTTTATGATCCCGACGCCCCTGTTTAGGTTGGATGGGAGCAGCTCACAGAGAAGAGCGAGTTGGGAGCAGGTGGGCGGCGTGCAGTACATCACAGAGAGGGGACGTGTCTCCTAATAACACATGAAGATGTCAGCAGCAGCGCCTACAAATGGCTGGGGGTCGTTGCTCCTGGAAAGCGTTGCTCCAGTAATATCGGATCGTATCGTGTAGTATCGCTATTTTCACGTTGTATCGCTATATTTTAAAACACCGCATTCTCAGTGTCATAGATTACAGGTTCATTGGGGTTTTAATTGGATATAGATAGCGACATAGTTATGATGCGATCCGCAAAATATCTGGAGCAACACTTTCGACCTCGGATCGCTATTTTGAGATCCGCAAAACGTGGAGCAACGACCCCCTGGTCATTGGAGATGATGCACAGTCCACAGTCCACAGGACCCCGTTGCTCCACTTTTTGTGGTATCGCAAGCTATATTCGGATCGCAATTTTATTTTTACGATTACTTTAACGATCCGACTGAAAAAGCGTTGCTCCCGTAATATCGGATCGTATCTCTATATTCCCGCGGTATCGCTATATTTTACGATGCGATAGCGATACAACAATTCAGGGGCACATATTGAATGAGACAGGGGAAAATTAATTAGTTCTTTAATCAAATACAGATGGCATTACCGTTAAAACTGATCTGACACCTGGTAGTTTGGGTCGCTATTTCCTATAGGTAAAAGAACAAGTGGCAGGGGTCGGTGGTGCCACCATGGATCGTTATTTGAAATATCAGACAAGGGTGGTTTTAACCTACAGCGATACGATCCGCAGTGCTGTGAAGGTCCGCGTAAAAAGTATCGCTAAAAGCCGTATTTTACGCAGCGATGCCCCTATGCGATTACGACACGATCCGCAAAATTTCTGGAGCAACATTTAGGCCCTCGGATCGCTATTCTGCGATCCGCAACTCTGTTATAAACGTGGAGCAATGGGGCCCAGTGGCGCCATCCCGTTCTATGTAGGTCGATATAGGATAGATCCCAGCAAGGTTACATATTGGGGATTGAAAACTAGTTATTTTTGACTTGCTATACAAAAGTTCTCATAACATAGGCTGTAAAAAAAAATACAGATTTATAAAGGGTACCATATTAAACTAGAGGTTATGGGCTTTATTGTCATATACATTCTGAATTTATTGAAGTGATTTATCTGTTTTCATTTTTGACATATTTTCCCTCAAATCATGCTAAAATTAGGCAAAATGTTTGACTTCTAGAATATAGGTGAAGATTCCATATATTTCCATATGGAAGCAAAATCAAAGTCCAAATTGATCACGTAGAGATTTATACAATCATTTTTATACCCTAATCTTTGTACTTTTAGTAGAAGCCAAAACGGACTGTTTTGTTATCCGAATAGAAAAATAGCCCAAAAGCCCCTTTTTATGATATCTGCCATATGTCAAAGCACTGTCATAATAGGCAGAAAATGGAGAAGTAAGGCTTAGTTGGAAATGATGCAATATTTTTATAATATAATTTCAGAGAATGTTTTTCCCTTAGTTATTATTCACAAACAAATGCTTCCTTAAACTAATTAGATATGCAGCACAAGTCAATTTTTAGGGAAACACTTTTTGGATCTGGATCCCACCTTAGTCCCTGATAGGCCATCCTGACCTTTATCCTACCCCTAATAAAAAAACCGCCATAGACTTAACATAGGCACATTTTATGTGGCAGGCCGTGACATAAAGTGTTTTTTATGCCACTAGAGTAATAACAATATTGACCAATCAGAGAGCAGGATGTCAGCTACTATGAAAAAAGCTCTGTTGGTCGTTGACTCAATATTTATCTTTTTAACAGTAATACAAAAGCATAGACGGGGTAGGATAAATACGAAAATACAGCATATAGCCTATGATCCATTGGCGCCGCCATGACACCCCCCAAGTAGGTGTTCTTCACTAATGTAGGTAAAAAAGTAGGTGTTCTTCACTCATTGAGGTGGAAAAGTTGGTGTTCTTCACTAATGAAGGTGAAAAAGTAGGTGTTCTTCACTAAAGGAGGTGGAAAAGAAGTGAGTGATAATAGGGAAATGTCACAACTTTAGACTTCCTTACATATTTATATAAAGTGTTCCGTATGGAAAATATCATGTCTTGGGTTTAATTATTATGTCATCCTGCTTTGGGATGGGTGTAGAGAGTCAAGGGAACCATGGTAAAATATTGAAAGGCAGTTGAATTTTGTAAGAACAAAGAGCCAGAATACAGGTTTGTCCCCCGACCACCTGGTGACTACTTCGTGAACTAACAATGGCTCTGTCCCCTATAGTGACTTGATATTAGCCGAGGTCACGATGAGTAATGGCGACTCTATATTGTGCTTCCATGATCAATGACATTAAATGATACGCGTGAGTATCTGTGTAATGGCGGGAGCTGCTCGCTAAGACGGGGTTCAGGGTGTGAGTCACTCAGCAAACTGATACCAGTCACCGCGGGGCAACACCTGTCAACTTAAGGCCTGTTTCCATTGGCCGACGAAGATTGCTCCGACTTTTTGAGTTACACAGAAAGTCTGTTGGTGGTGCCACTGACTGTGCATCGGTATAGAAAGATCTCTGAGGGTTGTAGATTTCACTCAGTGACCTAGCTTTCACTTAGTGGTGGGTGGTGCCACATTGCACCACCTTGGTTGTTTCCATTGACCGATATTGGGTCCACAATGCCAAAAGTCCGTCGGTGGTTCCTGACTGTAGATCTGTGACGGGAAATCGGCCAATGGAAACGGGCCTTAACAGGAAGCCTATGAAAGTTTACAGTAAGAGCTCGTATCCCATTGGGTTTGAATCGTGTAGTAATTCACAAGGCAAAGCCACGTGAATTACGTAGTGATATCCCCTGCTTCCCCTTTGTGGTATACATGGCTGGGCACTGGGTGCCGTCTCATAAGACCTCACACTCTCTAAGTGTTATTCTGTACAAGGTTCTCACTACGCACCCCTCTCATAAGATCTCACACTCTCTAAGTGTTATTCTGTACAAGGTTCTCACTGCGCACCCCCCTCATAAGATCTCACACTCTCTAAGTCGTATTCTGTACAAGGTTCTCACTACGCACCCCTCTCATAAGATCTCACACTCTCTAAGTGGTATTCTGTACAAGGTTCTCACTGCGCACCCCCCTCATAAGATCTCACACTCTCTAAGTCGTATTCTGTACAAGGTTCTCACTACGCACCCCTCTCATAAGATCTCACACTCTCTAAGTGGTATTCTGTACAAGGTTCTCACTACGCACCCCTCTCATAAGATCTCACACTCTCTAAGTCGTATTCTGTACAAGGTTCTTACTACGCACCCCTCTCATAAGATCTCACACTCTCTAAGTGGTATTCTGTACAAGGTTCTCACTACGCACCCCTCTCATAAGATCTCACACTCTCTAAGTCGTATTCTGTACAAGGTTCTCACTACGCACCCCTCTCATAAGATCTCACACTCTCTAAGTCGTATTCTGTACAAGGTTCTTACTACGCACCCCTCTCATAAGATCTCACACTCTCTAAGTGGTATTCTGTACAAGGTTCTCACTACGCACCCCTCTCATAAGATCTCACACTCTCTAAGTCGTATTCTGTACAAGGTTCTCACTATGCACCCCTCTCATAAGATCTCACACTCTCTAAGTGGTATTCTGTACAAGGTTCTCACTACGCACCCCTCTCATAAGACCTCACACTCTCTAAGTGGTATTCTGTACAAGGTTCTTACTACGCACCCCTCTCATAAGATCTCACACTCTCTAAGTGGTATTCTGTACAAGGTTCTCACTGTGCACCCCTCTCATAAGATCTCACACTCTCTAAGTGGTATTCTGTACAAGGTTCTCACTACGCACCCCTCTCATAAGATCTCACACTCTCTAAGTGGTATTCTGTACAAGGTTCTCACTACGCACCCCTCTCATAAGATCTCACACTCTCTAAGTGGTATTCTGTACAAGGTTCTCACTGTGCACCCCTCTCATAAGATCTCACACTCTCTAAGTGGTATTCTGTACAAGGTTCTCACTATGCACCCCTCTCATAAGATTTCACACTCTCTAAGTGGTATTCTGTACAAGGTTCTCACTGTACACCCCTCTTAGAAGATCTCTATCTATTTTACATATATATACGCCATCGCGATAACGCACGTATCGGCTGTATCGTGGCTTGTTTATACTTGTATACACCTCTTATACGCGTCTACGTTTCAGGCGTCTACGAGACAGTTTCCATATGTAGACACGCGTGACTTGGCTGTCTTTCACGCCTGGCGTATTTAAGATAAGATATACTCTGCGCAACATATATATACGCCAGGCTTATATATGATACCAAAAAATAAATAAATTGCGACCCACGGCCCGCCCGGGCCTGTGGGTGTTGGTAGAGGATACACCAACACTGACCCGCCACCCGCGACCTCCCAACCCCACCCTCTACCGCCCCCCCCCCCCCCACCACCCCACGCCACCCCCAGCCAGCCTCAGTGAGAAGCCCTCCGCTGCCCGCCGGCCACCGCCCAGCGCCCGCCGCCAGCCGCGTTTGTACAGGTTGACTCAGTGGGAAACCCTCCCACACCCCCCACCGCCCGCCGCTGCCCGCCGCTGCCCGCCGCGAGGTGTTACGGTGTCGGGGCGCGGTCGGGTAGACATGTGCGGCCGCATTCACACCTGTGCGGCCGCGTTCACACCTGTGCGGCCGCATTTCACATGGGGGTAAGATGATTTCAGGATTCAACCTCAAGTGTGAAGAGGCTCATTATATAGTAAGCCTCACTGTCCACACATTGAAATGGTGATTGAAAGTAAGATCTATTAGAGAAAAATTAAAAAAAAACATAATGCAAGGTTTACTGTGTGTAATTAATCAATTTATACTTAATTAGGTTTTTATAAAATAAATTTGTAATATAAGATTGCAATTTTCATATAATACAGACTTGGATGGTTAATGGCAAATGAAATATGCTACCAGTAGTGTCCCCAAGTGGCAGAGAATGGAACTTTTTGAGATTGGTGTATATACAACGGAATCAGGCGTATATATGACGTATATAAGACCGCATCATGGACATGTATATACGCCACTAGATAAGGCGTCTATGAGACGGATAACAGGTCTAACTTCTAGACGCAAAATCCTACTGTTAGACGCGTTTCGTATATATATGCAAAATAATGGTTTTCGTGCAGTGTGAGAGCAGTATTTTTTTCGAAATTTAAATTTGTAAGGACTTCTATTTAACTCTACTATACTGCGGCATGTTACTTCCCAGCACAGGGATAGTGGCTGTAAGAGAAGTAACAGGTACGCTACGCTATTGCTTAAGAAGTCACATGTATTGTCAGGTTTATTAACGAATAGACTTAGATGTTATCAAATGTACGATTTATTGAAAATGGTCTTCGTGTACGTTCCTCGATTATTAAACGTGCCCCAGGAGTCTGGTACTCACAAAAAACACGTCCGATCAGACACACGCCTTAAAAACCCAACCTCATCAACAATACATTTAGCACCGAGAGGACGTCAAAGTCTGTGAACGAATTCGGCCACACCCACGAGTGGCTAACTACGTCCGTCTGCCTGTGGTGATTTCTAACGTGGGGTTCACACGATGGGACTCATGTACCTCACAGACTGTTTGTCTGAGACAAATCTTAATGAGATTCGGTACTGGAACACAATCTCCTCTGTAAATGACAGGGGTCCATTTTCTGAAGTGGGATTCACACGATGAGACAAATGGACCTGAGACTGGTGTACATAACACCTTTGCACCAGTCGGCTACTATTTCCAGCTGGGTACAAAGTTTCACATTTTGGGGTGTTCTACAGTCTGAGGGTAACATGGCCGATTCAATTCACATGGGAAGACTTTACAGTTACATAGTCTCACCCCTACACCCCTACACAGGGTACACAGGGTACACAGTCACTGACTCAGGGTACTTCCCTGTGTGAATAGGTGTTATTTGGGACCACTGAGACTCACAGATTGGGGAAGAACATATGAAATACATTTGTTTCACCAAAATGCCCCTCTAAATTTTAAACCAGTTTAAAGTCAAAATCTCATGAGATTCTGTTCCTTGTTAGGAGTGATTGTCACCGAAAATTGCAAGGGAAAAAAGTTGTCTCAGCAAAATGGACCCCTGTAATTCACACAGGAGATTGTGTTCCAGTACCAAATCTCAACCGGATTTGTCTCAGACAAACGACCTGTGAGGTACATGAATCCCATCGTGTGAATCCCACTTTAGACAATTTATGAAGCCCATAAGACAGCAACATTTTCCACAGATTGTCCCCGATCCGATCACCGATTATAATCGGGAACAAGAAAGTCGCTGTCTTATACCCTTTGCCGATCACACGTCTCCACTTTATGACCTTGTGCAGCGACCCGATTGAGATCAAAGAGAGCCGCTGGGAGCCGAGCCGGGGTAAGCCATAGGCTGCTGGCGTGGATTCATAGAAAATAATTCAAAGTTTCATAACTTTGGATCCAATTAAGATATTCGGAAACAGTTTTCAGATTCATAATCTGATTCACCTCTGTCTCCCCTACAAATCGGTATAAGGCACTAGGGGATAGGACTAGGGGATAGGTAGCATCGATGTTATCAGAATTGGTAACAGTCGGTGAAGTGCGTACAGCGACTCGATTATGGTCAGGCAGAGTCGGTCATTACCCCCACGCTAGTAATTCCCGACCCGATTAAAATCGGGTCTGTGAAATGCCTACAGCGACCCGATTCTGACCAACCCGACGGATTCGTCGGGCACAGGTGTGATCGGGGACAATGGTCGGGTCGCTGTCTGATAGTCTTAAGACAGCGACATTTATGTTCCCGATTAAAATCTTCGATCGGATCGGTGCGAATCGGTGGTAGATGTCGCTGTCTAATGGGCCTTACATGGTAACTGTACTGGACGTGGGATTCCCCTGACCCGGCAGACACCACCACGGGCCCCATCTCGCCGTTTTTCTTCGCCCTGTTGCTCTGAGCAGCTCGCCTTATTTGCCGACGTCGCTGTCTGTGTCAACACAGCTGTCTCACCACTCGCCCTGTAAGTGTCGTTATTACTCAGCAAAACTGGACCTGCCTGTGACAAGGAGGGTGAGGGGAGCGAGGAAAACAACCTACATTCTCTACCCTTGTATTGGGTCATGTAAGTGTGGGGAACAGCATTCATTCTCTACAATTGTATTGGGTAATGTAAGTGAAAATATCAACCTACATTACCTACCCTTGTAATAGGCTGTGTCAGTGTAAGGAACAACCTTGTACTGGGTTGTGTAAGAGAAGATACCAACCTACATTCTCTATCCTTGTATTGGGTAAAGTAAGTGAGGAAAACAACCTACAATCTTTACCCTTGTATTGGGTCATGTAAGTGAGGAAAACAACCTACAATCTTTATCCTTGTATTGGGTCATGTAAGTGAGGAAAGCAACCTACAATCTTTACCCTTGTATTGGGTCATGTAAGTGAGGAAAACAACCTACAATCTTTACCCTTGTATTGGGTCATGTAAGTGAGGAAAACAACCTACAATCTTTACCCTTGTATTGGGTCGTGTAAGAGAAGATACCAACCTACATTATCTACATTGTAAAGGGTCGTGTTAATGAAGATATCAACCTACATTCTCTACCCTTGTATTGGGTCATGTGGGTGAAGATATCAACCTACATACTCTACCCTTGAATAGGGTCGTATCAGAGTGAGGAACAAACTTCATTCTCTACCATTGTATTTGGCTGTGTAAGTGAAGAATATTACCATCATTCTCTACTATTGTCATGGCTCATGTGAGTATCCTAACAGTCTCTACCCTTTTAAAGGGTTCTATAAGTGGAGAAAACAGAAAATTCGCTACGGTTGTAATGGGTCATGTACATGAAGATATCAACCTACGTTCTCTATCCTTGTCATGGGTGATGTCAGTTTGAGGAACAACCTCCATTCTCTACCATTGTAGTGGGTTTTATCTCAACCCTGGTATTTTAATCCCATAGGCTTAACACTGGGAACTCATTCTCCATGCCCCTACAAGTACTAAAGTCTATTCTCCATGGTCTATATCCTGTGCATGATCCATTCTTTTAGTGTGTACAGGGGTGAGATAAATACAGAAAGCAACTCGTTTTGGTCAAAGTCGCTGTTCTCCAACTCATTTGAACACTACATGATATTCACCCTGCTGTCACCTCATTCATATCACTCCGCATCAAACTCTTGGAAAACGACGACTTTGACCAAAACTTGTTGGTTTCTTCTTTATCATCTCACCCCAGATATTTTTTCTCCATAGACTTGACATTGGAAACTCGTATCTAACACCCATTAGATATTTAGGAAATATATCCAATGGGGGATAATGTCACAAATGTTAGCCCATTAGTCAATATTAAGGGTGAGATAAATTCAGAAACCCATTCAAGTTTAGGGTCAGAGCTCGATCCCATCTCGTTTGAATCACATAGCAATTCACGGGGCTTCGCCTTGTGAATTACTACGTGATTTAAACTCGATGGGAAACGAGCTCAGACCCTAAACTTTCATGGGTTTCCTCTATAGTATCAGCGTGAGGAACAACCTACATTCTCTGCCCTTGTAATGGGTGATGCACGGTACTACAGAGGTCAAGTCAAGTAACCACATGGATCAGAATGTTGATCGTGCTTCGTGGTCGTTGCCCAGAAGGATCAGGTCGTTTAGCGTGCCAGATTCCATGTATATACAGCATGGTCATGAATGAAATCACCATATGTGTGCGATTTACTGTGTCCTACATTGACCCAGTCCGCTACTGCCACCTTTAGCACTGTGTGTAGGACACGGACTGGACACACCCTGTTAGAGGCATCTCCACAGCTCTCTATGCATGCCAAAGAGTGTAAAGGCCCCTTCCCACTTGGCGATTTCTGCCTCTGAGACTACTGCCGGGCATAATCACCGGGAAACCGCAGTCGCACAGCAGGTGGGAGGGCACAGTCGGCGACTATGCCCCGATATATTTCAAACATGTTTGAAATTGAATCACAAGCGACTGGTGCCCTTTTAAGAGAGAATCCAGTCGCTGACTCAAGCCCGAACAACAGGGGTAGGGCAATAGTCGCCGACGATTGTGCCATTTTGCATTCCCACTTGGTGACTCGGCAAATTCCTAGAGATTTTGTTGGATAGTCGCCGACGGGTGCCCTATGAATGCCCCAAAATCGCTTAGTGGGAACCGGGCTTTATGGTGCAGTGCCGAGGCCACAGCGTGGATGGTTAGTGTCCCCGTTAATTCCACTGCCCGAAATGTCCATGAGTTCTATCTTAACCCACTCATTAATACCCCTATCACTAGACATGCTCTGATGTCATTAAATGATTGAAGAAAATCACAATACAGTTAATATGTATCCTTCTCTGACTGGCCCATGAACCTTTATCCTACCCCTAATATAAAATCCCATAGGCTTAACATTGGGTTTCCGTATGCCACGCTGACTGGCATACGGAGTTTTATATGCCACTAGTGGCATACAGCGTTGTTAACACGTAATATTCCAAAATCGAGGAGATAGGGTAGGATAAAATCAAAACCTGATTCGTTTTAATCTAGGCCACCACATTCCACTCCTGGAGTTTTGGCTGCGGACTTCACTCAGCTTCGCCTCATGAAGTCACTTTGCCAAACTCCAGTCGTGAACAAGATTAAACTTCATCCAGTTTTACGATAATATCCCATAGAGGAGGGGTAAGGTAGGTGGGGGGGGGGGGGGGGGGGTACCCATACGGCCTGTTTCCATTGGCCCACGAAAACGATGTAGATATTTTTAGTTCTCCTAAAAGCCCATTTCCATTGGCTATCACCGATATACAGTCAGGAACCACCGACGGACCTCAGTACTGCTAACGCAAAATGTAAATGGACTTGTAGCTTACGAGAATTAAACAAATCTAGACCTTTGTCGTCGGCCAATGGAAACAGGCCTATAGGATGCAGGGGCTGGAGTCAGTCTACTCTATCGCATCTACTCCAAAGCATCTCACTGGAGCGACGATTGGAAATTATGAGTCTTAGTTGCAAAGGGAATTTATTCAAAATCATATTCAAAATCATATATATCTAAAAGAAAATCCCTTAAAAAATCTTTAAAAACATCTTTTAAGAAACCTTTAAAATAAAGAATCTAAAAGAAAAATCTTATATAGCGGACTTTCAACATCTTATTTTCAAATCTCCAATTACGTTAATGCATTATATTGAACTCTATGCAAACTCATACATTCCGTTAGACTAGCCTCCGTCCCTGTGTCCTACTCCTACCGCTGCCTATGGCCACCGCACGCCCTCCTTACCCCTCCACCTACTCTCCCCTTGGCCTGGCTGACACAGGTTTGATTCCTGAGCCAGTCAGAGGAACCTTACACATTGTAATTTATTTTATTCTATTCATTGAATTTATGTTCATAATCAAAGATTTGAGCAAGTCTAACATCCCGTATGTCCCGTTCGCTCCCCTCTGATCTTCCCTCTTCTTCGCAGACCCTCCCAGCAATCCATTCTCCTCGTGACCTGTAAATCCTGCTCCCATGTCTGCCTTGTTAACCTTTGTCCCACTCTCATCTTTTGATGTGTGCTCACTATGCCCCTTTAACCTCTGCCTGCCCAGTATTCACATACATTCCCATCCCTTCTTGTCCCTGACTTGGTTTGATCCTAGCCTTTACTCCCCAGATATTTTTTCTCCATAGACTTAACATTGGAAACTCGTATCTAACACCCATTAGATATTTAGGAAAAATATCCAATGGGAGATAATGTCACAAATATTAGCCCATTTTACAATATTAAGGGTGAGATAAATTCAGAAACTCATTCAAGTTTAGGGTCAGAGCTCGATCCCATCTCATTTGAATCTCTACACATTGTGAATTACTACGCGATTCAAACTCGATGGGGGATGAGCTCTAACCCTAAACTTACTTAGTTTCCTCTATAATAACCAATGCTACCGACACCTGACCTAGCCTGTAGAAAACCCTTCTACCGTCACCGCTTCTAAAACCAAGTACACGTGTACTTAGAGAAGGGCAGGTCTTCTCATGACAGAACCACAGAACACAGCCTCCATCTATTTATCCTACCCCTTATATAAAATCCCATAGGCTTAACATTGAGTTTCCGTATGCCACGCTATCTATTTCTCAGTACTAATAATAATAATAATCACATATACCATATCATACTTCTAAGGATCTTTGGATACCTTCCACCAGTACCACAGTATACAATAATGAAGTTATGAGATGAAATGGAATCTGACCTTGATGGCTACACAGAACAAGGTCAATTCATTTTACAAGGCAATAGAATCACTTCGCTCTACACATGTCCTGGTCTTTACAATGTAATTCTCTGACCTTGAGGTGACCTTGAGGTGACCTCAGATAAGGGTCAGGTGAAGGTCACACAGTCGCCCATGTGTTATCTGACCTCTGATAAGAGGGTTCGTAATCTGCACTTCTAGAGAAGGCGCCCTCCATTAGTAGACAACCCTCTTGACCTTGACCCTGTTTGACCTTGACCTTGACGAGTTGGCCTCCATCAAGCCATGACAGGCCTAAGTTTGACGTAGGAGTTTCTTGTAGCATGTCAGACATTTCACTGCAGAAACTACTGTAGAAGATAGCCTATAATAACAGGAAGTATACACAGTTTATATGTGACAATATGGTGAAATATTTATAGCCTCTCTCCATTATATGTGTATCATACACTTGTTTATCTGTAACTGTATTGTGAAATATTCTTAATATAGCCTCTGCATATTATTTGTATCATACACTTGTTTATCTGTAACTGTATTGTGAAATATTCTAAATATAGCCTCTGTTCATTATATGTGTATCATACACTTGTTTATCTGTAACTGTATTGTGAAATATTATATATATAGCCTCTGTATATTATATTTGTATCATACACTTGTTTATCTGTAACTGTATTGTGAAATATTCTAAATATAGCCTCTGTTTATTATATTTGTATCGTACACTTGTTTATCTGTAACTCTATTGTGAAATATTCTAAATATAGCCTCTGCATATTATATTTGTATCATACACTTGTTTATCTGTACCTCTATGGTGAAATATTCTATATATAGCCTCTGTATATTACATGTATATCATACACTTGTTTCGAGAAGTAGAATAAAGGTCAAAATGCAGACAAAATCATTTTATTGACCAAGGTGACAGGTGTCGTCATAACAATTTTCATGAATTCTGATAAAAACAGGTTAACTACATGTACTGTGAAAAGTGGCATGGAGGTGTCCACATTGTAGAATGTAGATTTTGAGGCATAGACATATCACACCAGTAGGGGCCTGCTGCGAGAAACCATACTATACTGTAAAAGGGGTATCCCACTATCACGATTTGAGCCTCCGACACACTACGATAGCCTTACGACAAGCATTCCGATGAAAAAAATGAAATTTTTATCGGAAGGAACGGGTCTATCGTGAAAGCTAGACTCGTTTCTTCCGATAAAAATTTCATTTTTTTCATCGGAACGCTTGTCGTAAGGCTATCGTAGTGTGTCGGAGGCGCAAATCGTGATAGTGGGAGTCCGCTTTAAAGGGGGGCGTCCACCAACCACGACAAGGCTCCGACAATGGCTTTCAAGGTCCACGACAGCCCTACAACTGGAAGCCTTATCATAGCCTTGTCGTGGTTGGTGGACCACAGTTCCCGACAAGAGGCTACGACAAGGCCACGACAGGCTGCGACATGAAGCTTGTCGGGGGCCTGTCGGGGGCCTTCTGACAAGGCTACGACAATATCACTGTCGTAGTGTGTCGGAACCATGGGCGCCTTTTTTACGGCAACCAGCAACGTCTACGACATGCCCTGACATCGCTGTCCCGACACTGCTCTTCTCACGACAAGGCTGCGACAAGGCTGCGATTGGAACTTTCATGTCGGCAATAATAATGATAATAATATTGATAATAATAATGATTATGATAATAAATGATTATATACTCCATAAATGTTAAGGTACCCCAATTTTTGTAACAGTACTTTAAACAAAATGTCTTGAGAAATTTGCAAAATATTCAGGATTTTTCCGATATAAGTGGCACTTCCAAAAATTTGACCAATTTTCAAAATTTGAGAATTTCTAAATTTCTAAATTCAGAAGACTACAGGTCTACATCTATCCCCTCTGGACAGTCTTTATTCGTCGGTTTAAGATGAAGTATCTGCTGGCACTGTGTGTCGTGATGTTTTAGTGTGAGTTGATTTAGAATACAAACCAGATCAGGCCTCCACACTGGTTGAGCTGCTCTGTGCTATAAATAGACGCGGCGTCCGCCTTAAACCCGTCCCAAACGGCCGTACATGGAATTCATCGTCGGACGGAGCACTTCTAAAAGTAGGCCCTGAAGGTCGGACTCCGGCGCCCCTTCTGGTCGGAATGTGTCAATCAAAGCTCGAACCTCCAGGGTCCTGTAACAAAATGTATTTTGTAATGTGTTTGTATAAATGGGTGAATTAATCAATGTTCAGGGCTGAAACATGTCTGCTACGACGTTATTCCTAGTCCTTCTCTTTCAGAGGTTCAGCTATACCTCTTCAACTACCGAACAATATTTCTTCTGTAGCTGTGACTCATTTTTTAATATCCTTATCTGGCACAGGAGAAACTGTGATCGTCAAGGCGAGGCCCCTCTATTGCAAGACGCTTGGGTTGACCCTAGACTGGCTCCAATCCCTGCATACTATGGCTACCTTCCTTGTTGGGATACAGGATATATGGGCCAGTCAGAGAAGGACACATACTAAAGTGAACTTTATTTTGATTGTGATTAATCATTCAATGAATGTTCATAATCAAAGACTTGAGCAAGTCTAGGTTGACCCTTGCGATCATCCCAAATGTGGATGACTCGGGTGCGCAATGTTTGTTAGACGGGGACGGCGTCCGCGCTATCCCCTGAGAAAAAAAAATACAATCATTAGAAAATATTCACAGATTACCCGAAGAGGAATGTGTCGCCCTATCTCTTTCCTTCTCTCTCCCTCTCTTTCTATCTCTCTTTCCTTCTCTCTCCCTCTCTTTCTATCTCTCTTTCCTTCTTTCTCCCTCTCTTTCTATCTCTCTTTCCTTCTCTCTCCCTCTCTTTCTATCTCTCTTTCCTTCTCTCTCCCTCTCTTTCTATCTCTCTTTCCTTTTCTCTCCCTCTCTTTCTATCTCTCTTTCCTTCTCTCTCCCTCTCTTTCTATCTCTCTTTCCTTCTTTCTCCCTCTCTTTCTATCTCTCTTTCCTTCTCTCTCCCTCTCTTTCTATCTCTCTTTCCTTCTCTCTCCCTCTCTTTCTATCTCTCTTTCCTTCTCTCTCCCTCTCTTTCTATCTCTCTTTCCTTTTCTCTCCCTCTCTTTCTATCTCTCTTTCCTTCTCTCTCCCTCTCTTTCTATCTCTCTTTCCTTTTCTCTCCCTCTCTTTCTATCTCTCTTTCCTTCTCTCTCCCTCTCTTTCTATCTTTCTTTCCTTCTCTCTCCCTCTCGTTCTATCTCTCTCCCTCTCTTTCCCTCTCCCTCTCTTTCCTTCTCTCTTTCCCTCACCCCCTCTCTCTCCTTCTCTCCCTCTTTCTCTCTCCCGCTCTTTCCCTCTTTCTCCTTCTCTCTCTATTCCTCTCTCTCTCGTGCGCCATCTTTCTCTCTCTCTTTCCTTCTCTCAGTTTTTCTCTCTCTTTTTCTCTCTCGCTGTCTCTCTTTAGTTCTCTCTTGCGCGCCCTCTCCCTCCTCTCTCCTTCTCTCCCTCTCCCCCTCTCCCTTTCTCCCTCTCCTCCTATGCGTGGCGGTTTTGTGATCCCTGAGGCAGTGTTTCCGACGCAAAATCATGACGCTGTGCTGTTGAGAGAAACTAGTTGGTCTGTTTAGAAACTATTTCTAAGGATGGTAAGGAGGCTACGATTGAGAAAAGGTGACGAAAATGAGCAGTGGATGGATTTGACAAAGCATCATGCAATCAAGAGGTGGGTGGAAAGGTGTGAGGGTGTTACTCTCTGTTGTGAATAGTGAGCTGAATGAATGACTCCAAGGCTTCGTCCATCACAAGCTTTATTATCCATCGTAAACCACGACCCCTTGTATAAAACCTGTCAGATACCATAACTGTGGTATACGGATTCAAACCTGTGGTATATGGCCTCAAATACATGGTAAATGGGAAAAATAGTCCCTTTTGCTATAGAGCAAAGAAATAGTTCCTATTGTTATACCCGTTAATATGGCAAATAGTTAGTTTAATTTGTTCAAAAAGATGGATAATAAATACAACAAATGATGATTTTGTGGACAGGCGGCTCTGTAAACCACTCACGGTTGACGTTGTATTACACTCGCTACCGCTCGTGTATTTCTACGCGTCAACCCTCTCCGCCTGTCCACAAAACCATCAATTATTGTCTATTTATTGCTGGTATTACTGCAATGCGCTACACTAGTCGGACTGATGAGAATACATCAAGATCAGGATTATATGCTTGCTCCGTGTTTACCGCGTGGGGGTGACCATGTTGATCGTAACCAAGGGGTCGCCTCCATCGGCGTGTTATGTAGAGTCAGCTCGGTCAGTTAGGCCAAGGGATAGAATCTTTATATTTCACATACCGATATTTTTGAACGTAAATGAAAGTGATTGGCAGGATGCTTCCTCTCCCCTCCTCAAACAATTCCTCAACGACGGCCCAAACTGAGTTACCTCAACGTTGCTCCTGCACTCAGAGACAGAGATGGCATTCAGACCCATATATCACATCTAAAATGATATCCTCAATTGTAAGTAGATGTCTAACTTGGTGCCGCGCCAAACAACAAGCTCATCAAGAGTGACCTCAATATCTGTAGCCACAGCACCAGACCAGTGAACGATTATTAAAATATCCACCATGAACTGAAAAAAAAAAAAAAAAATAACCCACAGACTTCCTATTTTGGCCTATGGGAATAAGCATATGCGCTCTCTGACTGTTCGCCAGACAGGCAGTTTCTTGGATTAGGTGCTTTCATAATGCCGCAGAGTGAATTTAAGGCCTGTTTCCATTGGCTGACAAAAAGTGGTGTAGATTTTTTGTGTTCTCCTAATAGCCCATTTACATTTTGCATCAGCAGTGCTAAAGGCCTGTCGGTGGTAACTGACTGTATATCGGTGAGGCCCGATGGAAATAGGCTATTAGGTGAACTAAAAAAATGTACACCGGTTTCGTCGGCAAATGGACGTGGATCACCCTGAAAGGATTTCTTGTCACCAATCTACAGTCAGGAACCACTGACGGGCTTTCGGCACTGCTGACCCAAAATCGGTCAATGGAAGTGACCAGCTCGTGAAATAATCCACGACTATGTATGCTTAGATTATGCAATGTAGCACCACCCACCACTGAGTGAAAGCTTGGTCATTGAGTGAAATCTACTACTCTCACTGATTTTTCGATACCAAACCACAGTCGGTGGCACCACCAACACAATTTCTGTGTAACTAAAAAAATCTACACCCATTTTGTCAGCCAATTGAAACAGGCCTTATAGCTTTCTTCTTTAGAGCACCACCGCCAGCTGGTGCTCTGCTGTTTTCGTCAGCCAATGGAAACAGGCCTTAACTCAAAAACTCTCTGCCATTTTCGTCGGCCAATGGAAATGGGCCTTAACTCAAAAAATCTCCACTGTTTTTTGTCAGCCAATGGAAACAGGCCTTGAACAAAAAAATCTCCGGCATTTTTGTCGGCCAATGGAAACAGGCCTTAACTCAAAAAATCTCTGCTGTTTTTGTTGGAAAATGGAAACGGGCATTAAATAAAAGAACCTCCGCCATTTTTACCCGAAAATGGAAACAGGCCTTAAATCCAAAAATCTCCGCCATTTTTGTCAGCCAATGGAAACAGGCCTTTAGAAGAAACACAAGTTGTAAACAGGAAGTGTTTCCGAGCTCTGGGCGACATAAATAGCGACGTAAATAACGACGTAAATAGCGAGACGGAACCGTCCGCTGCCGCCCACAACACCTGAGGCGGACCCAGCCCACAGTGCCCAGCCTCCACACGGACTGAGACCAGGGAAAAACGCGTCACCTGCGGTCAGAGATTAATTCTTCAGTGTTTTAACTCGCCAAAATGAGGGCTAATGGCAGTATGATAAATGTGGCCCTGGGAGACCTGTTTTTAACTCTGTTTTATGTTAGATTTCTGGTTTCTTGTGGAGTTAACCCGGAGAGGAGATTGTGCTTGCTCTTGTAGTGTTACGGTTTTTTCTGTTTTTTTATTTTAAGGTTTTTATTTAACCTGGAGGTTAGCTTAGGGAAAATCAGTGGTCCCTATCTTCCAGCGGCTCCAGCAAAATGAGATCATACTGCAAAATTTGCCCAAAGGTTGGGCGTACATGGCTGCGCGGTTCAAATTGGGTAATCTTAACTAGTTACAGGCGCGAGTTCTCCTTTGTGTTAGATACATATTGAAAACAGATACATCAGGCATAAGCTGGTTATATACAATACAATCTTATTGTCATAGTGAATTATACGAAAGATAACATTATGCCGGGCTGAAAATATACGCTGCCAGGCAGATAACAGGGGATAAGTTTAACATGCCCTGTCATGCAGGTAATCCTCTCAGAAATACACCGCTCAGTCAATTTTAATAGTTTAAAGCCGGATGCCCATCTACCGATTTAGGGTTGAACGATTAGTTCCCAAATCGTATAGGAGTCGATCACCTTGTCGTAGGCAAATTACGTAACCCCTCGCTCGACCCGCGGCCCTCGAGGAGAGGGGGTGGAGGGTATTAGTCCTAAGGAAATCAGTCTACACCTACCGACATATATACGCAGTCCTGATAAAATCGGTGTATGGTCCACTGGTCGCTGGGGGAGGGGAAAACCAGGACTTGTCGGGGACAAAAGGACCTCTGAGGGAGGTGGTTCACTAAGCGCTGGGTAGCCTTGCCTAGCTGTCCTACATCTACCGACTCCGTTAGGATGGCTCGGCTGAGACAAATGACCCTCCGTTTGTCGCCGAAATCGGTAGATGGGCATTGGGCTTAAGAAGTCGACTGACTCCTATACGATTTTGGAACTAATCCTTCCACCATTAATTGGTAGATGGGCATAGGGCTTTACTTTGGCTTATCTTAAGGGGGTGTTCCACTGGACCAACGGTAACCGATTCCGTAGCCAGACAATCAAAGATTATTATCGGATGCCCTAGAATTTCTCAAATCTTTGAAAATGATCATTTATTAAACTATTATTATCAGAATTAAATGAATTACAATATGTGAGCTTCCTCTTAAGGGTCCAGGAACAATTGAGCGGGTGAGAAATCGGCCTGGTGGATTCACCCCTTTAAGCCTATAAGACATCGGCATTTGTTCCCGATTCATCCCGACCATCGCCTCGGTGATAATCGGGAATGAAATGTTGATGTCTGTTGATACCTATAAGACATCGACATACATGTAGACTGTTCCCGATCACACTACCCTCCCTTTATAAACTCGTAAAACGACCTGATTGAGATCAAAGAGAGCGGGCGGGAGCCGGACCACTCCAGGGCCCAGCCGGGTTGGAGGACAATGTAGACATAATGCAAACTTTAATAACTTCTGTTCTATCTAAAGCCTATAAGACAGCGACCCTACCATTTTGCCCGATCACACCTTTGCCCGACGAATCCGTCGGGTCGGTCAGAATCGGGTCGCTGTACGCACTTCACAGACCCGATTTTAATCGGGTCGGGCATTACTAGTGTGGGGGTAATGACCGACTCTGCCCGACCTTAATCGTGTCGCTGTACGCACTTCACCGACTGTTCCCGATTCTGAGTAGGCCGTTTCAACAGCAATGCTACCCATCCCCTAGTACGATTTACAAGTGCCTTATATCGATTTGTAGGGGAGATAGAGGCGATGATGAATCTGAAAACCGATTCCCAATATCTTATTCGGATCAAACGTTATTAAACTTTGAATTATTTTCTATGAATCCACACCAGCGGCCCATGGCTCACCACGGCTCGGCTCCCTGCGGCTCTCTTTGATCTCACTCGGTTCACTGTACAAGGTCATAAAGTGGAAAGGTGTGATCGGCAATCGGCGTTGAGGGTATAAGACAGCGACATTCTTGTTCCCCATTATAATCTGTGATCGGATCGGTGAGAATCTGTGGAAAATGTAGCTGTCTTATGGGCTTAAGATATTAAAAAACGGTTTTCAGATCACCCCTGTCTCCTCTACATATCAGTATTAAATACATGAGTATAGAATGGGGGGATTCAAAGCATCGCTTTATAAGGGGCCTATTCAGAATCGGGAACAGTCTCTTCCCGAAGTGAGTACATCGAAATCTTAAAGTTGGGGAGAGTCTGACATATCTGACATGGTAGTAATCGGGAAAAGCAATTAAATCGGGAAAAGCAATAAAATCGGGTCGGAGAAATGCGTACATTGACTCAAATGACGCAGATTCTTAGCAACCCAACGGATCCGTCAGGCAAAGATAGAATCGGGCACAGTAGCCATTTCAATGTTTTGTAGGCTTTAGGTACGGTCCCACCGGAATGCCATTTAAGCAATGTCCCTCCCCACACCCCACACTCTCCACCACAGTTATAAACCAATATACGATATACAATATCAATCCTTTATTCTACTCGTAGTTCATTTGTAGAAATCATTCCTCTACCAGAGAAATTGAAGAAACAAAGAGTTATAATAAAAAAGATTTAAAATGTCCGTAAGTAATCATATTCAATGGAGAGGATATATACAAAAGCAAAATCCATTTCCATTTACGATTCTACAGTGAGCAACTAAAGGCAGTTGATGTCATAAAGATAATTTAATTTTATCTCAGGATACGCTTATCTAAATAAACCTTCCACTAATCTGAACGCCATTCTCAGAAGAACCTCTCGTGTTTTCTCAAGTTAGTTGAAGGCTGCAAGAAAAGTAAGAATTAAAACGAAATAAAGGGTAAAACCTGCGAGACCAAACGAAAGAGCAGATTGTTTTGTGTGGAATCAGTGTAGTGTCAGGCGGAATTAAGATGTTCAAAAACCCCGTCTGGGAAAGTGCAGAGTCAGCAGAAATTACCATGTGTCAGAGTATAGGCCCGTTTCCATTGGCCGACGAAACGGTGGAGATTTTCTGAGTTACCCGGAAAGTCTGTCAGTGGTGCCGCTGACTGTGCGTCGGTATAGAAGGGTAGTAGATTTCACTCAATGACCAACCTTTCACTCAGTGGTGGGTGGTGCCACATTGCATAATATAAGCAGAAAAAGTTGTGGGCCATTTCATGAGCTGGGTTGTGTCCATTGACCGATTTTGGGTCAGCAGTGCCAAAAGTCCATCGGTGGTTCCTAACTGTAGATCGGTGACGGGAAATCGGCCAATGGAAACGGGCCTTATCAGAGACTGGTGAGGACTTCTAATATGATGAGCAGTGTCACTACTTTAATTACATCTCAATGCCTCGGCTAACCATATATAACAATAGCGACAACCCCACCCATTACATTAAAGCTTTTAGTTGAAGGTATTCCCTGAAGTGCTGGTTCCACCAACACGCAAATAAATCAAGATATGCTAGGTTTTGAGTAAGAGGGTGCGTCCACCAACCACGACAAGGCTACGACAAGTGCCGACATGAAAGTTCCAATCGCAGCCTTGTCGCAGCCTTGTCGCAGCCTTGTCGTGAGAAGAGCATTGTCGGGACAGCGGTGTCGGGGCGTGTCGTAGACGTTGCCGGTTTCCGTAAAAAAGGCGCCCATGGTTCCGACACACTACGACAGTGATATCGAGGAAACCACAACACTTCACGACAAAGGTCCAGTCGTAGCAAAAATCGAGCATGTTCGATATTGTCGTGGCCTTGTCGGAGGGCCTCCGACAGGCCCCCGACAAGCTTCGTGTCGCAGCCTGTCGGGGCCTTGTCGTAGCCTCTTGTCGGGAACTATGTTCCACCAACCACGACAAGGCTACGACAGGCCTTCCAATCGTAGAGCTGTCGTGGACCTTGTCGGAAAGCCGTTGTCGCAGCCTTGTCGTGGTTGGTGGACGCACCCTCTAATCGTATGCATTTTTGGCTACAACAATGGCTTTCCGACAAGGTCCACGACAGGCCTACGATTGGAAGGCCTGTCGTATCCTTGTCGTGGTTGGTGGACCATAGTTCCTGACAAGAGGCTACGACAAGGCCCCGGCAGGCTGTAACACGAAACTTGTCGGGGGGTTGTCGGGGGCCTTCTGACAAGGTTACGACAAAATCGAACATGTTCGATTTTTGCCACGACAGGAGCCTTGTCGTGGCGTGTCGTGGCGTGTGACTGCTGTAACACCACTGGTTTCCTCGGTCTCACTGTTGTGGTGTGTCGGTACCATGGATGCCTTTTTTTCGGCAACCAGTGACGTCTATGACACGCCCCGACAATGCTGTCGCAGACCTCTCCTCCTCACGACAAGGCTGCGACAAGGCACCGATTGGAACTTTCTTGTCGGCGCGTGTCGCAGCCTTGTCGTGGTTGGTGCACGCCACCCTTTAGTACCTTTGCAGTGCTCCTGCACCGATATGCCGTGATATGTCAGCAATAGATCACAAGGTTTCCTGGTCGTGGAGCATCAAAAAAGATATAAATCGTCGCGAGAAAATACACAAACCATCGAACGTGATGAATGAGCATGCAATCATAAATGAATACCAATTAAAAGGTTTTGGTTACATTCAGTCTGTGGATAGTTTTTTGTAACACACTTGCAACCAATCAACTTGACATGTCTGCAACTGCCTGGGTCTAGGATCCAAACATATCAAGCACCAGTTGGTCAATGAGGTATTTCAGTCTTGAGTGATCAGTCATGGTCAGCTGGGCATGACTCTAAGACCCTCAGACACTGGCAGTCTGCTCCTTTCCCAATATCACAGTGAACAGCACATGGATAGTGTTTTTGCAGCAAACTGGAAGTCTATGTGACAACTCTAACCGTTATCTCACCCCTGGTACAAGTTTAGCCATAGGAATAACATCAGAAAAAAATACTCAATGATCACCCCCGTAAAGTGACAATACTACGCCACAGCCGTGGCAGAGTGATTGTTCTGATGACATCATATGGATTTACTAAGTATATTCTGATTATTCTGATATTGTTATGCTATTTAATGTCATAGAAAGGGGTGAGATAAATCCAGAACCGCACTGGAATAGTAAAATACACAATACTCCACTCGTTTGGATGTGCCATAATCGTCATTCGGCTTCACCTCGATGACGATTGTGGCACATAAAAACTTGTGGAGTATTGACTATTTTTACGATCCTCGATGCAGTTCTATATAATGTAGTTCTATATAATTAGGCAACGTATATAGGGTATGCGAGCACTCTCTAATAAGAGGGGGCGTCCACCAACCACGACAGGGCTGCGACACGCGCCGACAAGAGAGTTCCAATCGGTGCCTTGTCGCAGTATTGTCATGAGGAGGGGAGCTGTCGTGACCCCTTGTCGCAGCCTGTCGGGAAGTGCACGCTTCACCTAAATATTCTATCGTAGACCTCTGCGACAACCTCCCGCGTGCCACAACACACCACGACACGGCTCCAAAATTGAACATGTTTGATTTTGTTGTAACCTTGTCGGAAGGCCCCCGACAGGCCCCCGACAAGCCCCCGACAAGCTTCATGTCGCAGCCTGTCGTGGCCTTGTCATAGCCTCTTGTCGGGAACTGTGGTCCACCAACCATGACAAGGCTACGACAAGGCTTCCAATTGTAGAGCTGTTGTGGACCTTGTCGGAAAGCCGTTGTTGCAGCCTTGTCGTGGTTGGTGGACACCCCCTCTTAAGCACAGTCCCAAGCTGTCTTGTCATTCACGAGTATTTCATAAAGACCTTGCTGGGTGATGAATCCCTCTTCATTGCCGTATTCTCGCTGCGAGTGTTTTGTGAAACAATTTTTTTTTTATATCGTTTATTTATGCTGGTCAAATTCAGTACAAATGTTAACTGGTTTTCATATTTGGCCAGCTCCATGTTGGAAACAGTCACCGTAATAGTGTTTGAGTCATGTGAGGCTTGGTATAACAAGAACAATCTACAATAAAGAAAATAGTATATGATATAGAACATAAATAGAAATAGTAATCAACGAAGTCAATATTTGCAACAGGAAAAGAGGTTTCGGCGACTTATTGTCGCAAGCACAATATAGGTCAGGCTATACAACCGAAATCACACATTGTTTATATGCAATAATAGACAACTATATAGATAAAAGATGAGTGACAGTCAATCACTCTATGTGATTGTGGCAGTCAATCTTTTTCTGAGCAGCGCCTTAAATTTACGTTTAGAGTTAATGTTTCTAATGTCCACTGGGAGATTATTCCATTGCGCTGGGCCATGATAATTTAGTGACTGAACGTGAGCAGAACATTGTGGCTGTTGTTGTTTAAATAACGGACCTAGAGTGGCTTTTGTGTTAACATTTCCAATTTTCAACATGTCAATCTCATTTTTAGTAGTAAAAAACTTTTTCCAAATAGAAACTGCCTGTAGGGCCTGCAAGGTCCAACATATTGGTGCATTTGGGTCCCTGTGGGGTCCCACTTTCCTCACGGAATTTTTTTTTATCAATCTCATTTTTATGTTCAAACATAAATTTCAAGATATGCGAATCTCGTCGTGCCTCCAGATAGGGGATCGTGGCACTGCGGTGCAATATAACTCTGAGCAATACTCAAATATCATCTTTCGTCTTTCATCACAGCTGGCCCGAATACTGGAAGTGGATATCAATAACAGGTGAATAATGACAATATGAACAAACATGTTTACGTTTCCCTTCAGAAAGACAATTCCTAACTCTACGCTGCTGTTATTAAGAGGGGACCCCCACCTACCACGATTCTGGTCCCGATAGGCCTTACGACTGCCTTCCCAACACCATACCGATTCTATTGTGAGGTAAGCCAAAATCGTGGTAGGTGGAACAGGTTTCTGCGATGCCGTCTGTGATACCTCACGATAGGCTGCGATAGAAAACGTCAATCGTAGAGGTCCCGTAAAATCCAACATGTTGGAATTTTCGTAGCCTGTCGTAGGGTATTGTGTGTGATTTATCGGGAAAATATCTCTCTCGGGTGAAATACTTAACGGAAAATTATGAAATTCTGGAATTAGGTAGGGCGCATATAGATGTATAATCGCTGTAAATATGATATTATTTGAGGAAGTCTAAGTGTCTGAAAATAATAGTTTCATAACAGAATTATGATTCTATCACAGTTATATTCTTCAATTTGATTGTTTTAGTGTCTGGAAAATAATATCATAATATGTTGTAAATACCTCTAAAAGAATATTCAGATTCATTAAATATTTCTAAAATTATAATATATTTCAATACTAAAACTCTGCCTGAGATCTAAATTGGTACACCGATTGAACCGTGAGGCAATCGTGACCATGGTTTATGTTTTTGGTCCTCCAAAGGCATTATTTCTACGCTCTACTATTTCAAACCATGTCCGCGATTTTAAACTATCGGGGACCTCCCGATAGGTCACGATTTGGCATTTTCAAATCGTAGCTATCGGGAAGTATGTCGTAGACCATCGTGGTAGGTGGGGGCCGGCTTTAAACCTAGAATGCAGGACCTCCATCGCTCAGATAAACATAAAATATTCAGTGTGAGTTGCTGAGATAGGCAGGGAGCATGTTTGCGGACATTAGTTGTCCTCTTTTAACGACAGCCTTGCACGACCATTGCCGTTAAAATAGTCTAATCCTTCCGGAGCAACATAGAACCCATACTCCCATATCTTAACAACCAGAACAGACCACAGCTTTGAAGGCAATCACCCAGCAATGCTGCCTGGTGTAGATACTATAGAGGATACTTATGAAGGTCTAAGATCAGAGCTCGTATCCTATCGAGTTTGAATCATGTAGTAATTCACAAGGTGAAACCACGTGAATTACGTAGCGATTCAAACGAGCTGGGATCGAGCTCTGGGGGTGTTCAACAATTTGGTCCTAGGAGAGTTATGCCTGTTAGACAGGTCCTAGGACAGTTTGCGTTTAACTACTAAGATAATCTTAGCGAGGGACTGTCTTTGCCAAGGACATTAGCCAGATTGTCCAAATTGTTTTAACAAGTTTGACCCACATCTTACAAACTGTCCTCCACATACCCAAAAGGGTCCTAGATGGGGGCACCTATATAGGTGTCTTAGAGGATTAAAATCACAAATAACAACCCTATTTATTGATTTAACTAGAGGAAATATGTATAGTATGGTATGTAATACAAAACGGCAGTTTTTAGTGGGGAAATATTTGAAATATTCAGTTGAATTAAAAATGATGAAATTAGTTAGCACAACCCCATACTATGTGGCACTACCTACAGTTCTTAGGAATTTTCCTTCACAGGGATCCCACAGCTGTCTTACAGCCTGTTCTGTCCCAGCCTGAGACCGAATTCAGTCCTAGGAGACTAATTATGCAGGAAGTTTCTCTCTATGGGAGACACCACTTGTTAAACGGGAAAGGTCTTTCGTCCTAAGATATGTCTTAGATTGCTGGCATGATCCTAGGAGGATTCTTCTCCTAGGACCAAAACTTGTTAAACGGTGCCCTGACGCTAAACTTGAACAGGTTTCTGAGTTTATCTCACCCCTCACACTGACTAATGGGCTAAGATTTGTGACATAACCTACCATTGGAATTTGTCCCTAAATATTTCATGGGCGTTGGATACGAGTTCCCTATGTTAAGTCTATGGAGAAAAAATACCAGCGGTGAGATAAAACCACACAAATAATGCTGATACTATAATGATACTCTACAGATATTGCCTAGAATATGATTCGTTACCCCTCCTTTATTTGATTTGGATGCCATCAAATATTCAAAACTAAGTTTGGTATTCTCCCTTATTGCTAAAACATGACCAACTATTGTCTTTCAGACCTCCCACACTTACAACCGGATGTACGAACTGTCACACATGCCTTGGTCGGAAGGACGGATCCGGTATTCGAATACGAGAAATAAAAACCTTTTTTTTTTAAAGAGTCAGCTTCTATGATATGAGTGAAGATTCTCTAAAATTCCAGAAGGAAAGAAAATCAAAACTCAGTTATTAGAGATTTCTTTTACAATCATCTTGATACTTTAACTGTTGTTGTACCCTTGGTAGAAGTCAAAATGGACTGTTTTGTTACCAAAATAAAAAAAAGTAGCAAAAAGCTATATGCGATATGTCAAAGCACTGTCATGGTAGGGAGAAAATGGAGAAATAGGGTTTGGTTGGAAATGATGCAGTACCTTTATATTGTAATTTCAGAGAATGTTTTTTATTTACTTAATATCTAAAAAAAAATGCTTACTTAAACTAATTAGATATGCAGCACAAGTCAATCTTTTCGATTATTCAGGGAATCCTTGTCTTCCTGATCGATAGGTCTAAATTTTGGTCCGCCCTCAACTCTCACCAGGCATGCTGTGACCATCCTGCTGCCAAATCGTAGATTGCATACAACAAACGTCTGGGACCTGTTTCAGTAGTTTCGTGACATGTCTAGATGGCGTCTGTGACACCATACGGACAGATATATGCAAGTTGCGGCACTTAGGACAAGATAGACCACAAACACGGTGTGTCCGGTTTCAAAAGTATTAGACAATTTCAATTAGACAATTAAGTAATGAAACTTTAACACGAGTAAGGGATACATATAACCTATAATCGTTCTAAATATGAAGAACATTGGCCACTCCTACCCGCTGATATTTGACATCAACGCTCACATGAGTTTTGAAACCCGACAAATTTTTTCCCGCTGTTGCTTGCACTGTTGGTGCCGCTGTTGATGTCTGTCTAGGCCTAATGTCACAAAACTACTGAAACAGGTCCCTGGTTGGTAAAAGATATAATTTCAGGGGCCTTTCTAATTAACTTTATCTGGAACCTTTTACTTGACTAGTAGATGACTGGCAGTCTGTTGTGAATCCTCGGAGACTAATCTCATTACCGCATACGCCCCATGCCGCTCAACATGCAGATAATGCATCTATTCTCCCATCACGTGCCGGTGTAGACTTGTAACAGTAAAGTCCTGGGTACATATACATAATGGACTACCTCTAGACCCGGCACGACCACCAGACCAAGCTGTCCTTGCCCTGTGGCCTCATAGCCCGTAATTTGATAATGAGCTTGTGTTCCCGTAATTGTAAATCAATAATGGCTTTTACTGCGGATACAGAATTTTAACATCTATACCAGAAACGGAATAGAAGGCAATGATATATATTTATATAGAACGTCCTGACCATGCTGTACAAGTTACAGAACGAGATGGTAATTTACAGTTTGTACGGACCGAGTCATTTATGCCGAGTTCCGTACAAACTGTAAATTATCATCGAGTTCTGTGACTTGTACAAGCATGGTTGGACGTTATATATTTACCATATACCCGAAATTTGAAAAAAAAATCAATTTGATTTTTCTTAAAAGCCAAAATTTTAATTAATGTGTATGGCAAGGTGGTCCGTATTTTAGTGTACAGTATTTTTACGTCATATGCCAAAACGCTGCATATTTACAGCATATATATATCCGGCATGGGTATATAGTAAATACATGTACATACTATTACAATGATTTTGATCTGAGTGGTCGTATTCTCCGAGTAGTTGATGCGTAGTAATACATGTACTCCAAGTGATAGCGACCAGTATTGTGTAGTGTCAACTACGCAGAGAATACGACCACACAGACAAAATCATGGTAATGTTGTATTTAGAAATTTGAGGTAAGCGCATGCATTGTTTTTATAAAATAGTTCCTAGAGTGCCCGTCAGGTGACCGAAAAAGCTGTATTCTCCTAGAAGAATAAAGCTTTCCGTATTCTACTCAGTAGCGATCTGTAGGCTCCATAGGCTTAGTATGGAGACTCCTTAATAAAGGCAATGATATACACACTATTACCAGGATTTTTACCTGAGTGGTCGTATTCTCCGCGTAGTTGGTGCGTAGTAATACTCCAAGTGATAGCGAGGAGTATTGCGTAGTGCCAACTATTCAAGGAGAATACGACCATACAGATCAAAATCATGGTAATATTGTATTTATTACTCACCTTTCGACTACTTATTAGAAGAAATCTTGTAAATGTCTAGAAATTTGACGTAAGCGCCGTGCATTGTTCCTGAAATAGTTCCTAAAATACCCATCGGGTGGCAGAAAAAGTGATATTCTGCTGAGTAGATTCCGGCTAGCCGTATTCTTCTCAGTACCGATCTGTAGGCTTCATAGGTTAAGTATATAGACTCTGTATTAGGTTGATAATACACACTCCCTATAGGTTTAGTATGGAGACTCTGTATTAGGTAGATAATATACACTCCCTATAGGTTTAGTATGGAGACTCTGTATTAGGTAGATAATATACACTCCCTATAGGTTTAGTATGGAGACTCTGTATTAGGTAGATAATATACACTCCCTATAGGTTTAGTATGGAGACTCTGTATTAGGTAGATAATATACACTCCCTATAGGTTTAGTATGGAGACTCTGTATTAGGTAGATAATATACACTCCCTATAGGTTAAGTATAGAGACTCTGTATTAGGTTGATAATACACACTCCCTATAGGTTTAGTATGGAGACTCTGTATTAGGTAGATAATATACACTCCCTATAGGTTTAGTATGAGGGTTCTGTATTAGGTGAATAATACACGCTCCCTATAGGTTTAGTATGGAGACTCTGTATTAGGTGGGTAATACACGCTCCCTATAGGTTAAGTATAGAGACTCTGTATTAGGTGGATAATACACGCTCCCTATAGGTTAAGTATAGAGACTCTGTATTAGGTAGATAATATACACTCCCTATAGGTTTAGTATGGAGACTCTGTATTAGGTGGGTAATACACACTCCCTATAGGTTTAGTATGGAAACTCTGTATTAGGTGGATAATGCACACTCCCTATAGGTTTAGTATGGAAACTCTGTATTAGGTGGGTAATACACACTCCCTATAGGTTTAGTATGGAGACTTCGTATTAGATGGGTAATACACACTCCCTATAGGTTTAGTATGGAATATAGGTGGGTAATACACACTCCCTAGGTTTAGTAGGGAAACTCTGTATCAGGTGGGTAATAACGATTCTATACCAAATAATGCATATTTAATCAGCCTGTTACATTAGATAATTGATTAATTCAATTTCTATTCAGTTTCAGTCATGTGTTGGAAGGACCGATATGAATTTGAAATAAGTTTTCCCATCGTAATCATAATACAGATGTTCGGTTAGAATAAATAATTCTTTAGAATTCTCTGTCGGAATTATCTGAAATTGATGTAAAAGAAAAGATTCTTCATTATATCAAGCGATATGTTATTCTGCCTGACTAATGAAACTTGACTCTTTTTCGCTGACTTGGCATTACTCATGTCTGTTCTAAGCCTCCGGGGGGAAACAGCTGGCACGTATTTCACTGCGCGGAGAATATTTAAAGGCGTATCCTACAATTCACAGTGGCGCCACCCGGTGATTTTTTAAAATTGTCAATTATCAGTCCAAACTGGTTCCTTGTGGTTTCTTCTCATTCCAAATGAGGAAATTTAACGTTGTGTCCAGTTTATCCAGTTTAATAGGTAAAATAGGGCAATTTACATTCAGTTAATTTACACAGGAGATGTACTGAAAAAAAGAGTTTTCTTCAATGCTTTCAAAAACAAGGACGGTTACCTATGGCTCTTTTAAAACTTAGAGGTGTAGTATTATACATCTATTATATTCTGTGGAAGTTTGGGGAAACTGACATGGGTTTTACTCTGTGAAAAGCAACGTTTTAGAATTTCTATATATTCTGTTATAAAGTGATCATAATATTGATCTCTAAATCAACAAAATATATTTTAAAGTTAGATATGTGTACTATAAGGCCTGGCGTCCACCTAGATAGAAATTTAGACCTACCAATATGGCACCGATACAAAAAGCGAATATCGGAGAATATCGGAGACATATCGGGAAGGTGCAAAATCGTAGACCTATGTCTAGACATGCCAATCCACCATTCATTGTATGGGGTATCTATCGGTGTCTAATCGCAGAAATGTGGTCAACTGCCCCGATATTAGGTGACCTTCCGACGCGATTTTGATTTTGTATCGGGAGGTGCATCGTAGGGCATATCGGTGCCATATCGTAATATGAGGACGCCGGGCCTAACACTTGAAGATCATTAAATGCAATTTACAGGAAATTGACATGGGTTTTGGTGCACCCCTCTCATAAGATCTCACACTCTCTAAGTCGTATTCTGTACTCTCACTATGTTCTATGGAGAAGAATTCTTAACGAACTAGGCTTAGAGCCTTGAGAATCCACTGGCCTGCCTCCAGTGCTTAAGACGTACATCAATGCAGCCCAAAGATTCCTATAATCTCAATGATGCCACCTAAAGGGAATAATGTGTGCCAGTGGATTCGCAAGGCTCTAAGCCTAGTTCGTTAAGTATTCTTCTCCCATAGAGCGCAGTGAGAACCGTGTACAGAATACTACTTAGAGAGTTTGAGATCTTATGAGAGGGGAGATTTAATTTTCAAGGCAAGTTGTGCGATATGCCTTTTTACCCTACCCCTAATATAAAAGCCCATAGGGTTTCTGTATGCGACGCTGACTGGCATATGGAGTTTAATATGCCACTAGTGGCATACAGAATTGTTATCATGTGATATTCCAAAATTGACGAGACGGGTAGGATAAAATCAAAACCTGATTTGTTTTAACTTGGCCACCGCATGCCAGTCCTGGAGTTTTGGCTCCGGACTTCACTCAGCTTCGCCTCATGAAGTCACTATGCCAAACTCTAGTCGTGGCATACGGTGGCCAAGATTAAAACTCATCTAGTTTTACGATAACACACGACCTCGTAATAGTCTCTCCCCATGCCTGCTCGCTACAGCGGGGAGGTTTGTAAGGTGACTAGTACAACCTCCCCCTCATCCCATCCCTCAATTATTCACCACAAAATGCCAGCAGTAGAATCCTCAAGCGGAATTTAAAACCCTGTGACGTCACGTCTCCATAGCGAGGCTGGAGATCCACAGCTGTTGTAACAGAGGCATTGATTGGTTGAGCGACTTCAAAAGGCTGTGAGGTTTCAGAGATACTCCAGTGGGTGCGGTTTATTCCGGATAGACCAGACACACGTTCCTCAGGGGAGTGAAGATGTTCTACACCAGAGACAGGATATTATCTTAGCCTGGTATAAACATCCATGGGCGTAACATTATGAACTCGTACTCAACAGGCTTGTGAGTATGGGAACTCATACTCAATGGGCGATAAACAGATATTTGCAGGCTAAGATAAAATCTGAAACACATTCGTGTTTGGTCTCGTTTGAAGCATTTTGAAATATTCACTCGGCTGTCGCCTCGTTCATATTACTACACGCTCCAAACTCGATGGCGAAAGGGGACACAGATCAAACACTCATCAATTTCTTTCTTATAACACACTGTCATCTTTGTCATATATTAGACATAACTATATCTCCAATATATAGACAATAAACGATGGTTTTGTGAACAGGCGGCTCTTTAAACCACGAGAGGTTGACGCGTAGTAATACACGAGCCCTAGAGAGTATATTACGACGTCAACCTCGATACAGAAAGCAACTCATTTTGATCAAAATTGTTCTTCAACTCATTTGAATGCTATGTAATACTCACATATCATACATATATATTCACTCGGCTGTTGCCTCATTGATATCACTCTCATGGAAAACGGCGACTTTGACCAAGCTGTTGGTTTCTTCTTTAATAGATTTTATTTGCCATGGCATGCCTGCAGCAGATACATCGTGGCAGAAGAGAGATCATAACTCATATGTAAATTGTATTCATGATGAGAGAAATGTTAGGAAGACAGTATAAAAAGTATACCAGAACGTTAGCGATACCGTAGGGATGGTGTGGTCTGTGACTTTATCTGGTAGAGGATGTTACACAACTGCGGCTTGTATTGGGTTTTTAATTATTTAGAGTGGAGGCTAATATTACACTTTACGCGGTTGACTGGTTCTGCTGGTTATGTAGACTGGCCTCAGTCCCTGTATCCTATCCCTCCACCCCTTCTGAGTGACACAGGGACTGGTCTCATCCGTAATCGGCCGTGTAGACTGGCGCAATTTTGCGCCACATTCCCCAAGCAGAGATCTGGCTACTGGTCAGGATATCTGCTGGGAGATTGATACCCTCTCACTTTGATCTCAATCAAGACATAGTCAGGAGTAGGCGAGATATATTGCTATGACAACACAGGCAGCCAGGGAACTGGAGGAGGGGAGGGGGAGGGGTAGAAGGGGGTGTAGGGTTACAGGGAGTGGCTTGGGGTCATAAAAAGGAGATTCTGGTCAGAGTCTTTGATTCATGGGCCAGTCAGAGAAGGACACATACTTTAATGAACTTTATTCTTATTGTGTTTAATCGTTTAATGAATGTTCATAATCAAAGAATTGAGCAAGTCTACTGGTTATGTATCGCATGATGCTGTGTGGAGGTGGAGATACAAAGATCATGTTCACAAAGAGGAGTTCCTCGTTTATTACACACCTAATACGGAGTCTCCATGCTAAGCCTATGGAGCCTACAGATCGCTATTATTACCCACCTAATACAGAGTCTCCATACTAAGCCTATGGAGCCTACAGATCGCTATTATTACCCACCTAATACGGAGTCTCCATGCTAAGCCTATGGAGCCTACAGATCGCTATTATTACCCACCTAATACAGAGTCTCCATTCTAAGCCTATGGAGCCTCCAGTTCGCTATTATTACCCACCTAATATGGAGTCTCCATGCTAAGCCTATGGAGCCTCCAGATCGCTATTATTACCCACCTAATATGGAGTCTCCATACTAAGCCTATGGAGCTTCCAGATCGCTATTATTACCCACCTAATACGGAGTCTCCATGCTAAGCCTATGGAGCCTACAGATCGCTATTATTACCCACCTAATACAGAGTCTCCATTCTAAGCCTATGGAGCCTCCAGTTCGCTATTATTACCCACCTAATATGGAGTCTTCATGCTAAGCCTATGGATCCTCCAGATCGCTATTATTACCCACCTAATATGGAGTCTCCATACTAAGCCTATGGAGCCTCCAGATCGCTATTATTACCCACCTAATACGGAGTCTCCATGCTAAGCCTATGGAGCCTCCAGATCGCTATTATTACCCACCTAATACGGAGTCTCCATTCTAAGCCTATGGAGCCTCCATATCGCTATTATTACCCACCTAATACGGAGTCTCCATTCTAAGCCTATGGAGCCTCCATATCGCTATTATTACCCACCTAATACGGAGTCTCCATTCTAAGCCTATGGAGCCTCCATATCGCTATTATTACCCACCTAATACGGAGTCTCCATTCTAAGCCTATGGAGCCTCCATATCGCTATTATTACCCACCTAATACGGAGTCTCCATTCTAAGCCTATGGAGCCTCCATATCTCTATTATTACCCACCTAATACGGAGTCTCCATGCTAAGCCTATGGAGCCTACAGATCACTATTATTACCCACCTAATACGGAGTCTCCATACTAAGCCTATGGAGCCTCCATATCGCTATTATTACCCACCTAATACGGAGTCTCCATGCTAAGCCTATGGAGCCTACAGATTGCTACTGAGTAGAATACGGACCTCCGGAAATTACTGCTTTTTGAGCCACCTGACGGGCATTATGGGAACTAATTCATATAAACAAAGCATGGCGCTAGGGTCGAATTTCTAATAATATACTAGATTTTTTTCCTGATACTTACTCGAAAGGTGAGTGATAAATACAACATTACCATGATTTCTATCTGTATGACCGTATTCTCCTTGTAGTTGACATCTCATCCCTGGTATTTTTTCTCCCTAGACTTAACATTGGGAACTCGTATCCAACGCCCATGAGATATTTAGGAAAAATATCCAACGGGGGATTATGTCACAAATGCTAGCCCATCAATCAATGTGAAGGGTGAGGTAAATTTAGAAACTCATTCAAGTTTAGGGTCAGAGCTCGATCCCATCTCATTTAAATCGCTACATAATTCATGTGGCTTCCCCTTGTGAATTACTCCGCGATTCAAACTCGATGGGATACGAGCTCTGACCCTAAAACTTTCTTAGGTTTCGTCTATATTATCCACCTAATACAAAGTGTCCATACAGGTTAGATTTCTGAGTTGTCTCCTATAAATTCGTTCAGAACGAGCTGTTTGCACTACGTTTTCTCTGAATAATTCTCCTAATACTAACGTATGTATGTCGTATGCATGCACAAAAGACTCAAAGATACCTATATCATAATAAACGTATAGAGCTGGATTGGACAATCTTAGAATATGTGAGAAACTGTATAAAAACTGTCCTGCATGATGGTATTCTCTGTTGCATGTTTTCCTGTTTCCTACTGACGCTTAGCATGTTTCCATAGGCTTAACATTGGAAACTCGTTCTCCATACCACTACAAGTATTGCAGTCCGTTCTCCATGGTCTATATCCTGTGTGTTGTCCATTCTTTTAGTGTGTACAGGGGTGAGATAAATACAGAAAACAATTCGTTTTGGTGAAAGTCATCGTTCTCCAACTCATTTGAATGTTACGTGATATTCACTCAGCTGTCACCTCGTTGTTCCTCAAACTCGTTCCTCAAACTCATGGAGAACAATGACTTCAACCAAAACTTGTTAGTTTCTTCTTTAAGGGTTATTGTCTAATCCATTCCTCCCCACACTCTAACTCACTCTCCGAGCACCAAGTCACTCTCCACCCACACTCTCGTGAGAGATCTCAGCAGTATTTTCCCACGCCTGGTGAAATTCCCACACTCTTTCACACTGCGATTGCTGCACATCTCCCCACCATCCTCACCCTCCCACACCCACCCTTTCCTCATCCAGTCAATGAAGGACCGGCCTAAAGACCGGCCTAAAAGTGAGGCTCGAGCCGGCCTAGCCCCCGCCTGAGGCAAGTGGGAGCAACTCAAACAGTAAAAAGGCAGTGGAGTGAGGTTTTTTTAGAGGAGGCCGGATGACCCCGTTTCTGCGGGCTCCACGAGCAGGCAGGCAGTGTTCTGTCAGGCCCGACTCCACTATCGATCTTTACAACGTTAATACGAGGCTCCACTGTGCCAGTGAGAAAAAACCAACAAAGACAATCACTACTGTTGAAACTCTACCGCGGGCGGCGCACGGCGACTCAACGAGACAAGGATGGAGTCTATGTATTATCCACATAATGTATTATCCACATAATATGAGGTGTCCTTAAAAAACACATAGGGAATGTGTATGGACATACCCGGAGCATACAGATATATCCACCTAATATAAAGTATAGCCGGAGCATCCAGATATATCCACCTAATACAAAGTATACCCAGCGCATACAGATATATCCACCTGTTACAAAATGTCTATAGAAAACACATGGGTATCATCATACCCGGAGCATACAGATATATCCACATGATACAAAGTGTTCATAGTAAACACATAGGGAATGTGTATGGACATACCCGGCATATATACACAATATTACCATGATTTGGATCTGAGTGGCCGTATTCTCCGCGTAGTTGACGCGTAGTAATACTCCGAGCGTAAGCGAGGAGTATTGCGTAGGGTCAACTACAAGGAGAATACGGCCACTCAGATCCAAATCATGGTAATGTTGTATTTATTACTCACTTATTTTTTAGATTCAAGCAATAAATATGATCTTTAGAAAACTTTTCAACATAGTTAAGAAGGGACTACTTTCATCTCAATGGGACTACTTTCATCTAAAAAATCCGTATTCTCCTAGGAGATTCCGGAGGTCTGTATTCTACTCAGTAGCGATCTGTAATCTTCATAGTCTTAGTATGGAGACTCCGTATTAGGTGGGTAATAAAATGATATATCCACCTGATACAAAGTGTCTATGGACAACACATAGGGAGTGTGTATCACCATACCCAGAGAATACAGATATATCCACCTGTTACAAAGTGTCCATAGAAAACACATAGGGAATGTGTATGGACATACCCAGAGCATACAGATATATCCACCTAATACAAAGTATAGCCGGAGCATACATACACAATATTACCATGATTTGGATCTGAGTGGCCGTATTCTCCGCGTAGTTGACGCGTAGTAATACTCCGAGCGATAGCGAGGAGTATTGCGTAGGGTCAACTACAAGGAGAATACGGCCACACAGATCGAAATCATGGTAATGTTGTATTTATTACTCACTTATTTTTTAGATTTAAGCAATAAATATGATCTTTAGAAAATTTTTCAACATAGTTAAGAAGGGACTACTTTCATCTCAATGGGACTACTTTCATCTAAAAAATCCGTATTGTCCTAGGAGATTCCGGAGGTCTGTATTCTACTCAGTAGCGATCTGTAATCTTCATAGTCTTAGTATGGAGACTCCGTATTAGGTGGGTTATAAAGATATTTATTATCCACCTAATACAAAGTGTCCATAGAAAACACATAGGGAGTTTGTATGGACAAACACACCTATGTTATCCGGTGCATACGGATATGTTGTATGCTGCGGGTGGTGCATACAGAAAAATAGTGCGTAAGGAAAAATAGCGCATAACTAAAACGAACTGATATTGACATGCCACTTGTCCAGAAGAGGTGGATAATAAATACAATATAGATTGGTTTCAGATACAAGCGGTTGTATGCTCCTCAGAGTTGACTCTCCCCAATATCCTCGCATACGCTCGGATATTACAAAGCGACATAGGGAGTTTGTATAAACATACCCGGAGCATACAGATATATCCACCTAATACAAAGTGTCCATAGAAAACACATAGGGAGTGTGTATCACCATACCCGGAGCATACAGATATATCCACCTAATACAAAGTGTCCATAGAAAACACACAGGGGGTGTGTATCACCATACCCAGAGCATACAGATATATCCACCTAATACAAAGTGGCCATAGATAACACATAAAGAGTGTTTATGGACATATCCGGCGCATACAGATATGTTGTATGCTCTGGGTGGCGCTCACTGAAAAATAGTGTGTACCGAAAAACAGTGCATAACTAAAACGAACTGATATGGACATGCCACTTGTCCAGAAAATGTGGATGATAAATACAATATTGACTGGTTTCAGTTAAAAGCGGTTGTATGCTCCTCGGAGTTGACTCTACGCAATATCCTCACATGTGGTCAGATCTTACTACGTGTAAGCTACTCGAAGCATATGACCGCTTGTATCTGAAATCAGTCAATATTGTGTATTTATTCCCAGCCTGACCCAATATCACACAAAGATCCAATGGAAAAGAGGTTCTAGAACCTCCTTTAGCGGCGCTTTTAAGCTATGGTGATTGCCTGGCTGTGTTATTATATGCTAGAACGGCAATGCCTGTATTTATTTCTAACCTTTTTCTCTCCGCGCAAAATTCCAGGCTCTTTCAGCTATATCTCCATCCGCAATTTGATGCTGTCGCTTGATATGCTGTCTCTATCTGAACTTTTTAGTCCGGCTGATTATTATGTCCATTTATAGCAAAGTCCGATCAATACCCACTTGATATTTCATCTATTTATGACATGGTATCCAGGGAACGTAATATCTACGATTCTATAGCACCCTTAATGCCTTATTACCATCATTCACAACAAGGACACAGTCAATATCGTATTGATATCAAATATTGATTAAAGCTCGCTTCAGTCGGTGTGCTTCAACTCTCGATGTACTCTGACATAAATCAATGTCATTCAAAACACCTGCTATTGAGCCTCGTGTTTGGGCGAGTGTTATCTCCTTGAGTGTGGATATGGTCATAATGAGTTTATCTCACGACTAGTACGGGTTTAGCCAGAGGAATAACTTTAAGAATTTCAGTGATAACTCACGTAAGGCCCGGCGTCCACCTACTACGATGTGGCTCCGATATGGTCTACGATGCACCTCCCGATAGAAAATCAAAATCGCGACGGAAGGTCACCTAATATCGGGGCAGTTGACCACGTTTCTGCGATTAGACACTGATAAAAAAGACCATACAATGCGTGGTGGATTGGCACGTGTAGACATATGTCTACGATTTGGCACCTTCCCGATATGTCTCCGATATTTGCTTTTTGTATCGGTGCCATATCGGTTGGTCTAAATTTCTATCGTAGTAGTTGGACGCCAGGCCTTAAGTGACAATACTATGCACTGTACAAAATTTCCTGTCAATTTTACGGTTTTTCCCTGGCTAAACCAGCTAAAGTATGAGTCAAGCAATAAAAATGATGAAAAACGGACCAAAAAAGGGAGAAAGGCCAATTTTAGGTAACGAGACTTTGTTCACTTCGCAAGATGATTGGGTTTAATATACAAAATGTACATGACCAAGTAAAACTTTTTGTTAATATGTATTGGACTTAATAAGGTTTTTGCTAAGAAAAAAAGTGTTGAGATTAATCTAACATCACTGTAAAATATGCTGAGGTTGAGCAATATCTGAGCAGCTCAATTAAACCCATCAGGGCTATATGTTAGAACAATAAATACCTCTGATTAGTTTATCATTAATGAATAAAACCTGCTGGTGAGAACAGTATCTGTGATCTTATCAGGTGATGGATAGAGTTGCATTTAATCTTCTTTTGATAGAAACAATCGATGAAACGCGGCACTGGGCAAACTGACCTATTTAATGGAACCGCTTCAACAGCAGCCCTGGCGGTAGGCTTCATAGAGACAGCCGAGTGACCGCAGTTGTCAACAGGAACATGATACTTTAGGAAAATGTCTCTTACGATCGGAATATCCACAGGAAAATTAAGAAATTTGGGGAATAGATACGCCAGATATTTAGGAAGAAATATTTCCTGATTCCAATAAATTTTAGTGATTGAAAACTACCCATTGTACCTGTACACTATGCCTAACCTTGTCGTTGGTTACGACCGTTTGGGCAACAATTTCATATACGATACTCAACGATTATCGCTACTATAGCACACCCCAAACGTGTCATAGCCAACGATCGTTGGCCAGTCCTCTACGATCGTAGGTCTATAGGACACTGACGCCTCGAAATGGTCGCTATTAACGATTTTTGATTGTTGTAACTGAAAAACAACCCCCTGGATTCTCCCTCTGCTCGATGGAGATATCATGCGAAGTGGTTATGAACATGTATTTTAGCATCAAAAAGGTTTGTGATGTGTCTACTATCTCCCACCCTTCGACTGAGTGAATCAAGTACTACTAAAAGGTAACCTATCGGGCCCAAACAAGTCCTAGAAATACAGTCAGTATCTTCCTTCACTTTACTCATTTGCTGCAACTTTGATATACATCCTACAGAAACAGGAAATATGTTTTTGCTGCTAAGTAAAGAAAAGCGATTTATAACCAAAAAAATCAACGTGGCTGCAATATGGTTGTATTGCCCTTCTACAAAACATTTATCGTTTATGATAATTATTCAAAATGATCCCTAACAGACTACAAGACTAAGACATGGTAGAATTTTGATATTCGTGAAACCTCAGGAGTACCTTGAAATATCTACTGGTAATCTTTCACTGACGATGTTACCTAATATCATCGTATTTATCTAACATAATATGATTATGATTATTTTCTTAAGTCAAATTTCGGTTTATGTTATTCAAAACTATGACCTCATTTTAAATGTTTTCGCTATAAGGTTTGTACATATCATTGTTTGTGTAATTATTCCTGTATTTTTTTTCTGAGAAACATTCATTTTTCAGGCAGGGAACGAGATGTTGATGCCTGAGGAAAAGTAATACATGTTGGTCTAGACTTGCTCAAGTCTTTCATTATGTACATTCATTAAATAATCAAAGACAATCAGAATATACTTCATTATAGTATATATCCTTCTCTGACTCGTCCATAAAGCAAAGACTTGTCCACTATTAACAGAATCTCCTGTTTATGACCCCAATCCGCTCCCTGTAACCCTATACCTCCTCATACCCCTCCCTCCCCCCCTCCTCCAGTTCCCTGGCTGCCAGTGTGGTCATAGCAATAAATTTTATCTGCTCCTGACTGACCCGATTGAAACCAAAGTGAGAGGCTATCAATCTCCCAGCAGATATCCTGACCAGTAGTCAGAATATCTCTAGGGAGAGTGTTGGGAATACTGGCGCTAAACAGCGCCAGAAATCCAACACCATTACCGATTGTACCAGTCACGTATCCCAGCAAGGAGGGTAACCATAGGATGCAGGAACTGGAACCAGTATTCCAGCGAGGAGGGTAGCCATAGTATGCAGGGACTGGAGCCAGTATCCCAGCGAGGAGGGTAGCCATAGGATGCAGGGACTGGAGCCAGTATCCTAGCGGGGATGGTAGCCACAGGATGCAGGGACTGGAGCCAGTCTCCTGTATCCCAGCTAGGAGGGTAGCCATAGGATGTAGGGACTGGAGCCAGTCTCCTGTATCCCAGCGAGGAGGGTAGCCATAGGATACAGGGACTGGAGCCAGTCTCCTGTATCCCAGCGAGGAGGATAGCCATAGGATACAGGGACTGGAGCCAGTCTCCTGTATCCCAGTGAGGAGGATAGCCATAGGATGCAGGGACTGGAGCCAGTATCCCAGTGAGGAGGGTAGCCATAGTATGCAGGGACTGGAGCCAGTATCCTAGCGAGGAGGGTAGCCACAGGATGCAGGGACTGGAGCCAGTCTCCTGTATCCCAGCAAGCAGGGTAGCTATAGTATGCAGGGACTGGAGCCAGTATCCCAGTGAGGAGGGTAGCCATAGTATGCAGGGACTGGAGCCAGTATCCCAGTGAGGAGGGTAGCCAGAGGGTGCAGGGACTGGAGCCAGTATCCCAGTGAGGAGGGTAGCCATAGGATGCAGGGACTGGAGCCAGTCTAATGTCGGTCGGGTGTTTCATCGAGTCAGAATGTGAGGCTGGCAGGTCGCAGCCTCCCCGGGCCTTTTTGTGGTCATCATGGGAGAGCGGCAAAACAAATATCAACGACCTGTTTGTAAGATGTTTGATGACAGAAGATGGCAGGGACTGAAGATCATGATTGACAACAAAGCTGTTGTGATATATGCCTCAGTCTCCTAGGAATTCGCCTCATCCGTATGGTATATACATGTACTGGCACGTTAAAAACACATACGGTTATTTATCGTTTCCTACTTTTTGAATTTATGAAATTATTGTTAGAGTATTTGTAGGAGGTCATTTACTATTGTAAACAGAAAGGAAGGTATTTAGATCAGACTGACGGTTGAATAACGTCGGAATTCTAAAGAACTTTATAGTGGTTTTTATTTTGTGAAAATTAAACGAATTTTCGAAAGCCATATCAATATTTCTCATAATTTAGATTAAGGTAAATTGTATACACTCATTTTCGGAGGAATTTAGGACCATAAAAGTATCATGTATACATACCCCAAGTGAATTTCCGGTAGAAGAACCAACCACCATCTCGTACCTACTCCAGGGAGCAAACCAGTCTGCGCTAAGGATGATCAGAATACAGAATAATTTATTTCCTTTTTTTTTATTCGTTTCTTTATTCTGGATTATCATAGGTTCAGAGACCTGTCTTACATCTATCCAGTTACAACTGTCTCCGCTACGATGCGGGTTATTTTACATCATTACTTGGTTTAGTTCATTTTAAGAGTTGTTAACAATGAGATCGGCTTATCGCCTTACTTATGATGATAGGGATGGAGATATTAAAGTGAAACGTGTAGGTTTTATGTGACTTTTTCGTTCGCGTAACCTTTACGGTTTGCGTTGGAGATTTTTTTTGTAGGTTTTAGTTCAATGTAAATACTCCTAATGAGTGTACATTTGCTTGTTGAACAATGGCCATCAATACACCCAATTTCACTTCCAAATATTAAAATATAATCATTAATTAATCATGATGTGTCCATGTTTCTACAACATTATTCCAAAATGTGACTTTCTCCTATATATAACGAAAGAGAAAACTGATTTACTCTGACTAAAGTGAATGCTTTCTATGTCAGATATTGACTGCCTGTCTTATGAATTGGGTTAAGAAGATTGTCTCAGTCTGTACAATGAGTGAGTATATGTGATGAATAAGATGCACAGCACAGAACAGACTAATGTGGGTCAATGCCATTACTGCCTTAGGCGGCTTCGCCTTGTCTATTGGTACTTCCAGTGTCTGCTGACATCAGGGGCATCACTCAGCAAGGCGTCTTTCTCTCTGCTTAAAGGGTGGCGTCCACCAACCACGACAAGGCTACGACAAGCGCCGACAACAAAGTTCCAATCGGCGCTTGTCGCAGCTTTGTTGTAAGAAGGGGGGCTTTACAACAGTGTTGTTGGGGGGTGTCGGGAAGCGCACACTCCACAAAAATTTCCTATCGTAGACCTCTGTGACATGCTCCCGACACGCCATGACACTCCACGACAAAGGTCCAGTCGTGGGATAAATCGAACATGCTCGATGTTGTCGTAGCCTTGTCGGAAGGCTCCCGACAAGCTTCCAGTCGTGGCCTTGTCTTAGACTCTAGAATTTTTTTCGACCACGGAGACGTTAACTCTCTACTGGAACGAAAGAATCCATCAAATCTTGTCAGGAACTGGGGTCCACCAACCACAACAAGGCCTCCAATCGTAGGCCAATTATGGACCTTGTCGGGAACCCATTGTCGTTGTCATGGTTGTTCGACACCCTCTTAAATCTCTGCCCGCACCAATTGCTTTGATTTGAAATGCCCAAATCGTAGCCTATCAGGAGGTCCCAGAATCGTAGACCAATCTGTGAATCATACTCGATGACGATATTTTCCCAATAGGCTACGATACCCTATGACAGGCTATGAAAAATCAAACATGTTAGATTTTGTTAGGACCTCTACGATTGGCGTTTTCAATCGCAGCCTATCGCGAGGTGTCGTAGACGGAATCGCAGAAACCTGTTCCACTGCCACGATTTTTCCTGACCTCATGATAGAATCGGTATGGTGTCGGGAAGTCAATTGTAAGGCCTATCTGGACCAGAATCGACGTTGGTGGGGGCGGGGCTTAACTCTTTACAGGCGGGGCCTCTGACAGACCCAAGTTGATTGGGACCAGTATAATGCTACGGGGCGAGTATATTGTCCTCTGAACCCAGATTTGATTGTTTGATCACGTCATAGGACACTTTTAACTTAATTTAATTTTATGTTTTACCTTATGATATTAGATATTTAGGTATATTCCGTGCAAGTTTCATGTTTAGTAATTCATTATTTCGTGAAGAAAAAAAAATAACGTCAATACTGTAAATAATGCTTCAAGGCATCATTCACCCTATGCTAAGGATTGCCTCAAGGCATCATTCGCCCTACACTGGGAAATGGCTTGAGGCATCACTCGCCCTGAATGGGTTCATGTAAGGCCTGGAACCCACCAACGCCAACCCAGAATTCAGACCTCCCGGCGAGTGCGTATCGGCAGCCTGTGGGTTCAGCCCTTAAAGGCCCGTTTCCATTGGCCGATCTCCCGTCACCGATCTACAGTCAGGAACAACAGATACACTTTTGGCACTGCTGACCCAAAATCGTATATGGAAAAGACCCACGACTTTTTCTGCTTAGATTATGCAATGTGTCACCACACACCACTGAGTGAAAACTTGGTTACTGAGTGAAATCTACAACCCTCACCGATTTTTCTTTACATAAGCAACAGTCAGAGGCACCTCCGACAGATTTTCTGTGTAACTAAAAAAATCTACACACGTTTTGTCGGCCAGTGGAAACAGACCTTCTGCATGTCTATAGGCCTATGTCCATTGGTTGACCAAAAGGGTATAGATGTTTTGAGTTACCCAGAAAGTCTGTCAGTGGTACCACTCACTGTGCGTCTATATAGAAAGGTAGTAGATTTCACTCAAGGACCAAGCTTGCAGTCAGTGGTGGATGGTGCCACATTGCATAATCTAAGTGGAAAAAGTCATGGGTCATTTCATGAGCTGGGTCGTTTACATTGAGCGATTCTGGATCCGCAGTGCCAAAAGTCCGTCGGTGGTACCTGACTCTAGATCAGTGACGGGAAATCGGCCGATGGAAACGGGCTTCTACAATTAAACGGTGAACACTTCTCTGCATGTCTGTTTCCATTCACCGATCTGGCGTCGGTGGCTCCTGACTGCAGATCGGTGGCAAATAGTCGGTCAATAAAAAAATGGTGAAAAAAGGCATCCATGGCAACATTTTTGTATTGAAATATGAAAGGCTATAATTCAGGAAATTACTCCCCTTTATAAAGTACAATTATCTTTATGAAACTTTCCTTATCACTCTGGGGAATTTGCACGTAGAAAAAAGGGCCAATCCAATTAAATAAACCCTATTGTTTATTGAATACAGGAAATAGTCTCCTGCTCTAGATCAAAATTTAACCATTGAAAAACTTACTGGATAACCATTTCTTTTGAATAAAAAAAGGTGATAGAAATACGATTCTATCTTCTCAGTCACACAATAAAAGTCTTTTCGTGGAGTCATGATTTATTCCTCAAAATGCTAACAATGGATTAAATTGACATCACATGAACGTTGTTACCGTTTACAAAATGGGTGCTTGTGACAGTGGAAGGTAACAATTGACCCCCTTCCCCCCACGTGCCAGTACCCGTGCCTATCTCTTATCACACAGACTCCTGCTTCCACGAACCCCACCTACCCTCAAGCCCACCCAACCTGCTTCACTTCCTCTTCTGGGAATGGCCAAACCAATCTTATTTGTCGTAGGAAATTGGTCAAACTCTGGGACCGACACCTAGAATTCGTCTCTGGAAAGCCATGGCAAAAGCTAACAATCTAAACCACTTCAATACATGTGTATTTACACGTTCACTAGTTGTATGGCATAATTATATTTATGGAAGTGAATTCAATAATTATCTAGGCATATTAATGAGAAAAAAAACGGTTATTTACAACCACGGACATTTCTGACCTGAGACTAAGCTGTGAGAATTCTCAGGCTTTTGTTTAGGAACAGGCCCCGGGCGGAGCAGGGTGGACTGAAGCCTGGCATACAAACCCACGACTCCGTTCATGGCCAGCGGAGATCAAACATAGACATCGATTACCACGACCAGACCAAGGATGTTCTCCAGAACCACCCTGCCCTTTTTTTCTTTTTTTTTTCCAGGTATTATTCGTCAGTACATGTCCGCGATCTTCCATAACACCTTATGTGGTCTATATGTTGTTATCTATATCATTCTTACATATTCCTATATACCTATAAGCGAATGACCTATGATTACTTAACGCTGCTGGGGGTGGAATAACTTTTGTTTACTGCCCAGGTTGAAGTTACTGCCCAGGTTGACGTTTACTGGCCAGGTTGACGTTTACTGTCCAGGTTGACGTTCAGAGTCGTTCGGTTTTTATCGATATTAGACGACAATTGAAGGTATATAGGAATAGGGTTACCACGTGCCAGTGGAAATAAGTCAGAGTAACTCGGTAAGGCTTGGAAAAATTACTGCCCAAGGCGTAGCCGCGGGCAGTAATTTTTCCAAGCCTTACCTCGTAACTTTGACTTATTCCCACCGGAACATAGTTTCCCTCTATTCTACTTCAGCCACAATTTATATATATGTATATGTTTGAACAAGTATGAAGGGGAGGTACAATGCCTCAAGAGTATACAGTTTGAGTATGATACAATAGAAACAATGTAGTATTCATCCAGGCTTAAAGCTATCTTATGACTAGTGATGAGGAAATGATAATGACGAATGGTAGTCGTATCTTTTCTACAATGGTTCAGTATGTTTGGTCTAATAAATTAAAGTGATAATTTATTCAACTTTGTTGAGAGTCTAAAAGGGGAAACACACTGTACGATTTCGTTCCCACCGATTAACTCCTTAAATCGGAAGGGCATTTTAACTTGTCTCAGGCGAATTTGCGCTGGGCATCGACCATTACAGCAGGATTTATAGATGGGGGTGGAGGTCATTAGTGGGACTTTATCTTAAGCAAATTCTGTTCACACTGAACGACTGACTTCCGATTTTCTCAGAGATTCGAGGCCACAGATAAAGGAACCAGTAATAAATCTCATTATATGGGAGCTAAATCGGTGAGCTGGCCTCAGTCTGTGTGTGGCAGGGGCATTTCTGCTGACCCAGCGACTAATTATGGGCCAAAGTTGGTAGGCACCACGGGGGGTATTTCTTAAACTCCGTTGTCGGCGACAACGGGAAGGAACACGTTCCTTAATTTATCGCTCCCGATTTCGGAACATTGGACTGCAGTTTGTCGGCGACAAAGGTACATCGCCACGGGTGGGATTTCCAAATCTTAGGCAAATTACTGTAGGGGGGTGCCACACTGGCCGACGCATTTTCTAGACCTCGCCTGAGCTTACGATTGTTCTTTTGTCGCCGAGAAAGGAACATTCATGTTCCGAAATCGTACAGTGTGTATGGGCTTTTACCTCATTCGCAGTTACGGGCACGTCTCCTTATGCAAGCCTCCTGGTTAGCAGCCCTCTGGTATCTAATAAGAAGCGGTTGATATATCGCTCATTATACATGGCGTTTGTTTGGTTTTTTAAAGAAATTTCTTTATTGGTATCAAAAGTTACATGTATTGATGATACAACAATCCTTGGATGTTCCAGAACACCAAATAAAGAGGCTGATTTTCATCGCATTGGCCAAATCCCAAAACGGGATATTGCTCTGCAGTTCTTAGTTTGTGATTGGTCTGATGGTAAAGCCCAATGCACATCTACCTATTCAGGGTTGAACGATTAGTTCCAAAATCGTGTAGTCGTTGGGGAACTTGTCGCAAGAGAAAAGGTGCTCGACCAGCTGCCAGTGGTGGGAGTTAAGCCTGATGCCCATGTACCGATTCAGGGTTGAGCGATTAGTTTGCAAATCGTATAGGAGTCGGTGAACTTGTCGCAGGCAAATTACGTAACTCTTCACTCGATCTGTGGACATTGAGGAGATGGGTTGGTGGATATTAGTCCTAAGCAAATCCGTCTACTAATCGGTGGCTTACCCTTGCCTAGCTGTCTTACATTTACCGACTATGGCCGACTCCGTTAGGATGCCTTGGCTGAGACAAAATACCGTCAGTTTGTCGCAGACAAAGGTACATGAATGTTGCGTAATCGGTAGATGGGCATTGGGCTTTAGTCTTCAGCAAATCAGTCTACACTTACCGACACAAATATGATGATCTACAGGCACCCTCCTAAAAGATTGTTTTTTATATTTATCAAATTGATATCAATATAATATAATTCAGCTATTTTATTCATTTATTAAATAGAAATATTCCACTCGCTCTACCAGTTCGTGGAATATTTTTATCGAAAGAAACGTGATCCCCCAGGTGGCGATCCACTGTTTATCTTAGCCTGGTATAAACGTCCATAGGCTTAGCATTACGAACTCGTTCTCAAAAGGCTTGCGAGAACGGTAACTCGTTCTCAACGGGTGATAAAGAGATGAATATTTCCAGGCTAAGATAAAATCAGAAACATATTCGTGCTTGGTCTGAGTCCCTGTTCGCCATCTCGTTTGGTGCGCTTCAGAATATTCACTCGGCTATCGCCTCATTCATATTACTGAGCACTCCAAACTCGATGGCGAACGAGGACACAGACCGAACACTCATCAATTTCCTTCTTAGTATATCATTATCATATATTATAATATTCCGGCTAAAAGAACCAGCAAGATATCGCACAGGAGCTGGGAAATGTAGAGGATAATATTATCCAGACCACACAGATAACCTTTCAGTAATAAGTTTACAAGGTCATTAATTAAATACATTCCTGGGAGTATTATCGGTCCTGTTAATCACGATAGGTAAATGGCAGCTGCCCTGCTACTTCTAAGTCGCAATACACATCTACTGATTTCGGAACATTGATGTACCTTTGTCGGCGAGAAAGGAACGTTAATTTTTCTCAGGCGAGCCATCCTAATGGAGTTGGCCCTAGTTGGTAGATGTAGGACAGCTAGGCAAGGGTCACCCAAAGAATAGTGTAACCCCCCCTCCTGGAGATGTTCTTTTGTCGAGGAAGAGTTGTGGTTCGATGTTCCTAAATCATTCACCGAAGGTTTATCAACATGTTGATAAATCCAGTTGCCGACAATATAAGGTTGTTAAATGGCCTTTGATTGGATGGCCAACACGGGCCGAGGGGTTACATAATTTTCCTAGGACAAGTTCACCGACTCCTATGTGATTTGGTAACTAATTGTTCAATCCTCAATCGGTAGATATGTGTATTGGGCTTAAGAAGCAGTTGATATATCTTCCATTGTGGATGGACTATTGCTGTGCAGTTCTTACTTTGTGATTGGTCTGATGCATTATCTCAGCCTGGAATAAACGTTCATAGTCTTAACATTAGGAACTCGTACTCAACAGGCTTGCGAGTACGGTAACTCATTCTCAACGGGAGATAAATATAAATATTTCCAGGCTAAGATAAAATCAGAAACATATTGCTTGGTCTGAGTCCCCGTTCACCATCTTGTTTGGAGCGCTTCGAAATATTCACTCTGCTATCGCCTTGTTCATATTATTATATACCTATGTCCGAATGTCTATTAAATACTGCCCGCTGCTAGGGGCGCAGTAATAATAATGTTCGTGCCCCCTGTGACTGTGATTTGTGTGTCATTAAAATGGCGTTTTTTCACCAATTAAAGGTATATAATAATAAGCAAACATCCTCACTGTAGACGAAATGGTTCTCGTTCTCGGTCAGTCTTCGTTTTCATACTGCCTTCCGCCTATGGCATCAGGTAGTATGAAATCGACGACTGACCTCGAACAGGAACCATTTCGTCCACAGTAAGGACGTTTCCCAATATTACTGCGCAGTCCAAACTCGATGGCGAAAGGGGACACAGACCAAACACTCATCAATTTCTTTCTTTGGGTCTGGATCTCACGGGAACGCTACAAGATGTATACTTGTCTGCCACAGAATAGAATGTAATGGAAGACCGCCCAAGTAGGAGAATTGCAAGTCAATTCATTTATTTTTTATTCGCGTAAACATGTACATGCATCCGAGCTCAGCCAAGATGGCCGCCCTGCCGCTCGGTCCTGCTGGGATCCCTTTCACCAGATGTTGAAGAGTCAGGGAGAAGAATAATCATAATAGAAATTCTCACAGACATAGGTTTTAACATATTGATGATGATGGAATGAGAGTGATGAGAAACATACAGCTGCTAAGTCAAATATGGACTATCACTAAATACAGGCTATCACTAATGTCTGTACCTACAAATACCACAGAAGTATCAACTAAGACTGTGTAGTATAGGGCGACAATGCTGAATAATTCAGGAACCTCTGCAGTACGATATGTTAAGGTTAAGGCAAGCAAGTAAAGTAGCTGCGCATACAATGTTTCTATAAGTCAATTACAAATACAATCAGTACAGTATCTTCTGCAAAATGTTTTTTGATAAATTACCAAGAGATGTACAAGCTTGTCTGACTGTACTTGTCTTTTTAATCTGTTACTTGTTTTCATGTGACTTCGTTATGGAAGATCGCTATTTATTTGCGAATAATGTCTGTCGTAAAACTTTGTTTCTTGAATGATAAAAAAAAATCAATACCTGAACGACCATGGCAGATTTTTTGCAGAGCTGCTCTCATCCCAGCAGTGAGCCGGTCACCAAGGAGAGTAAAGACCAATACACATCTACCGATTCAGGGTTGAACGATTAGTACCCAAATCGTATAGGAGTCGGTGAACTTGTCGCAGGCAAATTACGTAACCCCTCGGCCCATGTTGGCCATCCAATCAGGGGCCATTTACTAACGTTCCATTGTCGGCGACTGGATTTATCAACATGTTGATAAACTTTTGGTGAACGATTTAGGAACATTGAACAACAACTCCTCGGCGACAAAAAACATGTTGATGAACTCTTGGCGACCAATTTAGGAACATAGAAACCATGACTTGTCGGTGACAAAAGGACGTCTGAAGGATGTGGTTCACTAACCGTTGCCTGACCCTTGTCTAGCTCTCCTACGTCTACCGATTATCCCCCAGCGATAAGTGGACCATACACCGATTTTATTAGTGTGAGTATATATGTCGGTAGGTGTAGACTGATTTCCTTAGGACTAATACCCACCAGCCCCTCTCCTCGAGGGCTGCGGGTCGAGCGAGGGTTACGTTATTTGCCTGCGACAAGGTGACCGATTCCTATACGATTTGTGAACTAATCGTTCAACCCTAAATCGGTAGATGGGCATCCGGCTTTAGGCTTTACAATTCGCAAGCCCGGTGATTCAGGCAGTAGTTCTAGGACCATTTTGAATGTGAAAAAACCACTTCTATTTTCATAGTTAATGCAGTATACTCTATTTTATTGCCAGTTTTGTTCATCCCATTCACCTATTATTGCGTTCCATTTTAGAGCGGTAAAATGGATATATGGCGTCCTAACAGAGCGTGAATAATAAATGGGCATAGAGTTATCCATTGTACCGTTTACATATCCAATCCATGTTGTATTGATTTAAAATGTCAAATCTCCAATGTTCGTTTGCACTTCTCCCATCCCAAACGCAGTCATAAAACATTTCGTGAGTATTGATTTTCAAGCCTGACTTCCACAAAGGCCTGGATTTCTGAATCAAAACGTTGCCAGTTACTGTCGACCCGTCAATCAATTGGTCCGTGGGTACCGCGTATCGGTCTGTTCAGACACAGGGCATGGATACTTTAAAGGTATATCGGACAATTTGGCCTGAAAATTAAAACCCAAACATGTAATTTTCTTGAAACTTAAATATAATGATCTCTAAGTGTTGTAGAACACATATCTGACCTAAAAATCGGGGGTTACCGTGCTTGTTTTTTATCTAGATCTCAATATCATCATAATTTATAATATAATATATAGAAATTCTAAAAAGTTGTTTTTGACATAGTAAAACCCATGTCCTTTCTTCAAACTTTCACAGAATATAGTAGATGTAGTACTATACAATTAAGTTTTGAAATTCATAGGTCACTGACCTTGTTTTTGAAATAATAAAAAAAAACGTATTTTCCAGTACATTTCCAATGTAAATCAACCAAAGGTTAATTGGCCTATTTTACCAATTAGCATTGGATAAACTGGATAAATGTTAGATTTAGTCAATTGGCATTAGCATGAATCGCACAGAACAAGCTTTGATTGATAATTGACAATATTTAAAAATCACCAGGTGGCGCCACCGTGAATTGTAGGACATGCCTTTAAGGTCCTGAGATAAGCTTTTAGTATCAGGACCATGTTGTTATTTCCCATTGCATTTATTGATAATTTCTTCCCAAAAGCATCATAGGATTTTCACTAAATAGCCAAAGTATCCTTGTTCTTTCTTGTCCATAATCATAATTCATTTCTCTCATTTAAGATTATTGAATATGCTACCATATAGGTTACTCATATTCTCTGAGAATAAATACAGGAAGAAGAAAATGTGAATACTATAGTGAAAACCTATAAAAGTTTGGTGTCAGATCTCCTATCCTATCGAGTTTCAATCGCGTAGTAATTCATAAGGGTAAGCCTTAAGGGTAAGGGTAATTATGTAGCGATTCAACCAAGAGAGGATCAAGCTCTGACCCTAAACTTAAATAAGTTTCTGGATTTATCTCACCCTTCACATTGACTAATGGGCTAATTTTTTAGACATAATCCCCCATTGAGTATTTCTTATTAGTACTCAATGGGCGTTGGATATGATTTCCCAATGTCAAGTCTATGGGGGAAAATAGCAGGGGTGAGATCAAGGTCTGTACAATGTCCTTCGATGAAATTTTATAATGGAAGCTTGAAAAGGTTTAAGAATTTATCTCACCACACATATTGACTAATGGGCTAACCTCTATGACATAATCCCCCGTTGAGTATTTTTTCTTAATACTCAATAGGCGTTGGATATGCGTTCCCAATGTTAAGTGTATGGGGGGGAAATACCAGGGGTGAGAGAAGGCATTTCATCCTGCCCCTTATATAAATCTCCATAAACTTAACATGGTGTAACTATATGCCACGGTTACAGATACTCAATGGGCGTTGGATACGAGTATTTATCTCACCCCTGGAATAAATGTCCATAGGCTTAACATTGGGATCTCGTTCTCCATGCCCCTTCAAGTATTGCAGTCCGTTCTCCATGGTCTATATCCTATTTATTGCCCATTCTTTTAGTGTGTACAGGGGTGAGATAAATACAGAAAGCAACTCGTTTTGGTCAAAGAAGTCATTCTCCAACTGGTTTGAATGCTATGTGATATTCACTCGGCTGTCGCCTCGTTCATATCACTCCGCATCAAACTCGTGGAGAACGACGACTTTGACCAAAACTTGTTGGTTTCTTCTTTAGACTCGCAGATGACCTGCCAACATACAAACCCTGCCCAATGCCTACTCCATCACGCAACAATCTACAGCAGCAGACCAAGTCCCTGAATCCACCAAATCTCTACATATCTCTACTTGTCGGCAGTTATCGTTAGGGCACTTCTGGTGGTCGGGAACCAGCGTAGGCCACTCATGCATATTCATGAGCCTGGTGGCTCGCCCTGGTGAGCACAGTGAGAGGTGGCGATTAGATGGCTGGGATTGGCTGGGACCCTGCCCTGTCGCGCATATTGACGAGTGAGGCTGGTTTTAGGCCAGTCGGTAGACTTGCTCAAGTCTTTGATTATAAACATTCATTAAATGATTAAACACAATCAGAATAAAGTTCATTAAAGTATGTATCCTTCTCTGACTGGCCCATGAATCAAAGACTTGTCCATTATGAACAGAATCTCCTGTTTATGGCCCCAAGCTGCTCCCTGTAACCCTATACTTCCTCCTACCCCTACCCTTCCCTTCCTCCAGTTCTCTGGTCGCTGTGTTGTCATAGCAATAAATTTCGGCTGCTGCTGACTGTGACCCGATTGAAATTAAAGTTAGAGGGTATCAGTCTCCTAGCAGACACCTGACCAGTAGCCAGGATATCTGTATGGAGAGTGTTGGGAATACTGGAGCTAAACAGCACCAGAATTCCAACACCATTACCAATTGTACCTGTCCCTGTATCCCAGCAAGCAGGGTAGCCATAGGGTGCAGGGACTGGAGCCAGTCTCCTGTATCCCACCAAGCAGGGTAGCCATAGGATGCAGGGACTGGAACCAGTCTCCTGTATCCCAGTGAGGAGAGTAGCCATGGGATGCAGGGTCTGGAGCCAGTATCCCAGTGAGGAGAGTAGCCATAGGATGCAGGGACTGGAGCCAGTCTCCTGTATCCCAGCGAGGAGGGTAGTCATAGGATGCAGGGACTGGAGCCAGTCTCATGTATCCCAGCGGGGAGGGTAGCCATAGGATGCAGGGACTGGAGCCAGTCTAGCCAGTCGGGTGTGCTCCTGGGTCCCCTCCTGGGTGTCAGAACATCGCCGGTTCTCTGCTATGGGTGTAATAGCGAGAGATGCATTGGTGTCACTTTTGTCTTGTTAGATGACAGCTCTGACAATACTTATTATATTTGCTGACAGCAATGCATATGCATGACTCCTGTCTGTCTGTATTAAGGCCACATAGCAATAATTATATAGAACGTCCTGACCATGCTGTACAAGTCACAGAACGAGTTGCTAATTTATGGTTTGTACGGACCGAGGCGTTTACGCCGAGTTCCGTACAAACCATAAATTATCATCGAGTTCTGTGACTTGTACAAGCATGGTTGGACGTTATATATTTACTATATACCCAAGATTTAATTTAATTTTTCTTAACAACCAAAATTTTAATAAATGTGTATGACAAGGTGGTCCGTATTTTAGTGTACGGACCGCTTGTCCATACAGTATTTTTACGTCATTTGCCGAAACGGTGCATATATACGGTATATACGGCATGGGTATATAGTAAACACAGAGTTATCCTAGACTGTGGCTTGGACAAGGGGCCATCCATAAAGTATGTACGCACTGAGGGGGGGTGGGGGGTCAAAAGTTTCGGAAATTTTGCGTACATGCTCCTTCTTTGTTCTATTGCATACAAAATCAGTGGGGGGGGTCAAAAATTTCGGAATTTCTGCGTACATACTTTATGGATGGCCCCCAATAGAAATCGCTGTGAAGAAGCTTTCGGTCAGCACATCATTTCACTGAACTATGTTTTTGTCTGTCCAGTAAAGCGGGTATTCCACCGAGCCGGCACTAGCCCCAGCCGGTGGCCATGTAGGTGCCTGTTGGTCATCGCCGGCATTTCCCAGCCCAAATCTCGCGTCGGCGGGGATAATCTGCTCAGTAGAACAGTTCTTGAAAGGTCATAACATCTTCACGGCAAGCTCTGACGACCGCCAACCCATTGCCATGTCTCCAAAACCCTGTCGCCCATGTATTTACTGGCCCATTTTGAAGCTGTTCCACCAAGATGCACTGAGAAGGCCGGCCGGCTGGTCAGCATTTCTGAATCCAAAATTGTAAAATGACTCCCGCAAAGCATCGCCAGCAATGGCCAGCCAAAAACTGTTTCAAATGATCTTTAGATCTGGCCAGCCAGGGGCGTGAGCTTTCCCAGGATCTGCGTTGACCACTCGTCCACATTTAAGGCCTGTTTCCATTGGCCAACGAAGATTGCTTAGACTTTTTGAGTTACACAGAAAGTCTGTCGGTGGTGCCACTGACTGTGCATCGGTATAGGGAAATCACTGAGGGTAGTAGATTTCACTCAGAGACCAAGCTTTCACTCAGTGGTGGGTGGTGCCACATTGCATAATCTAAGCTGAAAAAGTCTCGGGTCATTTCACGAGCTTGGTCGTTTCCATTGACCGATTTTGGGTCAGCAGTGTCAAAAGTCCGTTGGTGGTTCCTGACTGTAGATCGGTGACGGGAAATCGGCCAATGGAAAAAGGCCTATACCGTGACACACACCGTCAACATGAAGTGGGAGCGCCAAACCTTGAGGGGAGAGAGAATATTCAGACAGTTTGTGTACTGTGGGTGGAATTCTAGCACCAGAGCAGTTCCAGACCACATACAAGATTAAATTCCAATGGATTTTGATCTGTTCCCCATATGAAAAAATTAGCTTTTTACCTGATTGAGTAATGAAAGTAATCATGTTGAGCGATACCACAATTATAGCCAAAAACAGAATCAAAGTAATTAAAGCTAGCAACACAATCAAATTAATCAAAGCTGGCAACACCGCTAATTCAATTTTAGGTGGCAAAGTCATCAAAGCAATTATTGCTAGAAACACAGTCACTACACTTTAATATGGCAACAAAATCATTACGATTATAGCTAGCAGCAGGATTAATACACTTAAAGATGGCAACAAAATCATTACAATTATAGCTCGCAACAAAATTACTATAATTAAAGATGGTAACAAAATCATTACAATTATAGCTAGCAACAAAATCACTACACTTAAAGATGGTAACACAATCATTACAATTATAGCTAGCAACAAAATCACTACAATTAAAGATGGCAACAAAATCATTACAATTATAACTAGCAACAAAATCACTACAATTAAAGATGGTAACCCAATCACTACAATTATAGATGGCAACATTTATGGATGAGCAGTACCATCAGTTGGGATGTTAGCTTTGCAGCATCACCTTTAAGTTATGTGCACATTGCACACTTTTGTTATTCATTTGTCTACGTTATAGAATTGTTTCTTTTACAGAATTTCGAGACATTTCGGAACATGTATTTATATAGAACGTCCTGACCATGCTGTACAAGCTACAAAACGAGATGATAATTCACGGTTCGTACGAAACTAGGCGTTTACGCTGAGTTCCGTACAAACCATGAATTATTATCGAGTTTTGTGTCTTGTACAAGCATGGTAGGTCGTTCTATATTTACTATATACCCGAAATTAAAAAAAGAAATTAATTTCATTAGTCTTAACAATCAATATTTTAATAAATGAGTATGGGTAGGTAGTCCGTATAATAGTGTACGGACCAGTGGTGCGTACAGTATTTTTACGTTATATGGCGAAACAGTGCGTATCTACAGTATATACGGCATGGGTATATAGTAAATAATGTATTGTGGGAATTCTTTCGTGTGGAAAATCGGGGTCCCGATTTTTCGTAAATCGGGTCCCGATTTCTCCGACAAAAAATTTACGTCTTCCACAATCTACGTCTTCCACTATATAGTAAATAATGCCCCGTTATATTGTTCCATCGACAGCTAACTGTTTTACACCCATCTTATTACTACTGCAGGTGAGTAGAGTCATGACCCATGGCAGAACAAAGCTGACAAAGACCTCAGGTCGATGAATACAATACCTCCAGCGGTCCATGAGTGTCAGTCACCCGTGGGTCAATTAGTACACTGCATAGCTCACACCAGTGTGATATGTGTGCTATTGTCTCTCTGCTATGTTGTATCTGAGCACATTAGCATCGATAGTGATTCTCACATCAAGAGGTCTGACGCAACTTCTGTATTTGAAGGCATATCGGACAATTTGGCTTGAAAATTGAAGCCCATGTCAATTTCATGAAAATTTAATATGATGATCTCCAAGTGTTGTGGAACACATATCTAACTTGAAAACCAAGGGTCACCGTGCTAGTTTTTGATTTATAGATCAATATGATGATAATATTATATAAGATAAATAGAAATTTTAAAATGTATTTTTTCACAAAGTAAAACCCATGTCATTTTCCTCAAATTTTCACAGAATATAGTACATATATGGTACTACTTATTTATGTTTTAAAAATCATAGGTCACCGTTCTTGTTTTTGAAAGAATTGAAGAAAACCATATTTTTCAGTAGATTTCCTATGTAAATCAAGCAAATGCAAATTGGCCTATATTACCTATTGAGATTGAATAAACTGGATTAAATGTTAGATTTACTCATGTAGAATTAGAATACATCCCAAGAAACCAGTTTTGACTAAAAATTGACATTATTTAAAAATCACCAGGTGGCGCCACTGTCAATTGTAGGATATGCCTTTAACCAGGGAGATGTCTCATAGACAAGGTGTTGCGTAGACATGTTGGGCTGAAACAACCAACCACTACCAAGTGGTGACAATTTGAAAATGAAAGTTAAAGAAATGTTACCACAGATACTAAATGAGGATGACTTAATTTAATTAAAGATCAAAAGATCCGACATGATAGATCAAAAGATCACTAATAGAAATTGCACTGAATGATAATAGATTGTCTGGTCGTGTTTTTGTCCTGTATAAGTCTTGTTATTTGTTTCCTGCTCGTGACTCCGTTATGGAAGATCGCCAATCATGTGGGCGAATAACGTCTGTCGTTAAACTGTTTTCTTGAATAAAAAAATAATAAATAAAAAAAACACTGACAATCTAACACCTATTTGGATATAGACCATATTGGAGAATCCCATTTGATGATTATTGGTAAGTATCCAGTGTGTTTAAAGGATCCGATATTAGCTGGTTGCTGTCGTTGTATGGTGATAGACCCTTTAGCCATATCCCAATATCATTGCAGTTAAACGTTTTTTGTAAATCTTCAAATTGGACATCCGATGGCAGAAATAGAAATTTCAGTTATTTCTACACTTATATTCCAAATTATATTGGGTTTCTCCCGTTAGAAACCAGAAAATGCTTTTTCATCGGGGGACAGACGGTCGTGGTGCGGCCAGCCAGTCGGGAGCGGATCTTTTACGTACCCGAGGCGATATTAGGGAGTTTAGTAACGTCCGGAGGGTCTATAGCTGTGCCATACATGTGCATGATAATTCAACTATGCAACGGAATCGGTCATTATCAACGGTTGCAGGACGTTAGGGCCCACCACCTTAAAGTCAGGACGTTAGTGCCCACTCTACATCGGGAGTGTGAAAGCCTCAGTCGCGCCTCGGCTGCACCGCCATACTGCAGTCACACCTGTGGTGCCGGGAGGGGGATGTGGCATAAATAGACATTAGGGCCCACCTAATTTTGCATAATTGGTTAATGTTTGAATACTGGAGAACTCGACCCGTAAAAAACTCAACCCATTTAATATCTTCCCTACTCAAGTATCTCAACTGTGAATAAATACGATATTTAGTAGTAAATATAAGTAAGTATCCCTATCCCTAACCCTAACCCTATCCCTAACCCTATCCCTAACCCTATCCCTAACCCTATCCCTAACCCTAACCCTAACCCTATCCCTAACCCTATCCCTAACCCTTACCCTATCCCTAACCCTATCCCTAACCCTAACCCTAACCCTTACCCTATCCCTAACCCTATCCCTAACCCTAACCCTAACCCTTACCCTATCCCTAACCCTATCCCTAACCCTTACCCTAACCGTAACCCTAAACCTAATCCTTACCCTAGGTTAGCTTTAGGCGGGCCCTAACGTCCCGATGAGTGGGCCCTAACGTCCCGACTTTCGGGTGGTGGGCCCTAATGTCTACATACCATAATAACGATGGTCACTACTATAAAGGGCTTGCTCCATCTAGCCTACAGCACTTTCGTGATCGTCGGTCGGGTCAAGGCAGAATCGGCATCAATCTTTTGCTGATTATTGGTAAGTTATGGTGACTACAGACCTGAGACCTTCACTCTTAAAACATCTGGTATCATCTGTTCCGATTCTGACACCCCGCCGATAGTGCCTAAAGAGGTTAGAATCCTCTGACTTCCCCTGATCGCCACCCTGTACCAGATTGACAATTCTCACCCTGTAGACTGTATTATTATATACCTGTGGTAGTATATCCTACATATACGGCCCGCTCCTACCCATGTCGTATTTATATCCGTACGACACCTAGGTGACGTACGGGGTATGTACGTGGCGTACAGGGAATGTACGGCTGCGAAATCCAAAAACTCCCCCAGAAGCAAGGTTAAAAATTGGATATTTCAAGGTATATGATAATAAAAAGACAGGCTTACTGTCTCCATGCCGATAAAATACTTGGTAAAATCGGCGATCAGATGAACAACTGATCGCCGATTTTACCGCGTATTTTATCTGTACGGAGACAGTAAGCCTGTTTCTCTATATTATCTACAGCGACCATGTTTAATTTGGATTGCTGGTTCCCGGTTTCACCACGATGGTAACAGGAGATCAGTAGTTGGCAAACTGGTCCCTGGCCAACTTTCAGTTTCAGTTTCAGTTTCACATGTCGCGGCATTCTGCCTTAATATCTAAATTGGTGGACTTGCTCTCATGTTTATATTAGCCTAATAATTCCACGTAGCCTAGTGTTTTAGAATATCATTGTGTTATTTGCAACGGTGATTCTTCGTTTCACACGGTAGGATTCATGTACCTCACAGGGTTCAAAATCTCATGAGATTCTATTCCTTGTTGAGTGGAATTCACATGGTAAGATTCATGTACCTCACAGGGTTCAAAATCTCATGAGATTCTGTTCCTTGTTAAGGGTAAATGCCACCAACAGTTGCAGGGGGGAAACATGTCTCATGGAAATACAATTTAGATGAAGATTTCGTTCGAGTACAGAATTTCAGCAGGATTTGTCTCAGACAAACTCCCTGTGAGGTACATGAATCACAGCAGGATTTGTCTCATACAAACTCCCTGTGAGGTACATAAATCTCAGCAGGATTTGTCTCATACAAATTCCCTGTGAGGTACATGAATCTCAGCAGGATTTGTCTCACAGATATTCCTCACAGAAAAATAGCGGTGGCACCGAAAGGGTTATGTAAATAGTTCCGTAACTGTGAACGATGGATATGAACTCTGACCGCTACACTTTTATAGGTTTCCTCTATAAATTAAGACTCATTGCTGATTGCAATCCCCGTCGTCGGTCTTCGTGACCCAGTCATGCGGGATGGGGAGGAACCATAACGCGGCACCGGCAGAGCAATTGTGTATGAATAAAATACGAAAAATCTGGTTAAGCTTTTGATATTGTGATCCCTTGCTTTGTGTAAATGGCCACAACATGACATTATTCCATGCGGTTACCAACTACAGTGAGGCTAACTTTAAACTGCCATGAGATTCCAGGTTCAGGATAGAGCGGTGTTTTTTTTTCTTCTTTTGTTCAACATTTATTTATTGTATCATAATGTTTCAGCACATTTAAAACTTGATGGAGAAAATGAATATAATTTTCAATACAAAAAGCGCGCATATCCTGAAGCTAATCAACAGCAGCTGGTTTCAATCGGATCCCGTGGTAAGTATTAAACAATGAGAGGAGAGGCAGATCTTCATACCTGGGATTTTCTTCTTTTTCTTAGATTTAGGAATAATCAAACAGTTCTTTCATATCAAAGATCTTCTACTATAGGAATACAAGAACTCAAAAAAATGTATACATCCAGTTACAGTCGGTATACTGTATTTATACATATTTTTTTAGTTCGAATATACATTCATATTTGTGAATTATAATACTCAGTCCTCGTTATAATGATATCATATATTGTACATTGATTGTGTTTTCATGTCTCTGAATTTAAAAAAAAGCATTTTTGGTCTATTTAATTTACGAACCTGATAGATAACTTAATCATGTCAAGTACAGACTAGGTTCCTGAACTTTTTTCAGGTATTCTCTAGGTGTTCCTACGTGATTTATATCAAATTGCTGGCCTTGTGCTTGGTACTAGGGCGTATCATACGGAAACTTGCTTACTGTGGTCGTACGTTAGAAATACGCGGTATTATTATATACCTATGCACTAAGTCACTCACCATACTGTCCGCTGCTGGGGGGTTCATTCGTATCGCACGTATTGCGCGATACGCCGTGTAGCATCGTACTTACATACAGATTGCGTGCTTTGAACCATACTACGGAGTGCTTTGAACCATACTACGGAGTGTTTTGACCATACTACGGAGTGCTTTGAACAAATAACGCATTCTGATTGGCCAAGAGGCCGACAACATGAATCTTGGGGGAAAAATTGCAAATGGCAGACGCCCTTCACTTCGCGTGTTCCGATGCGTCTTACACGCGCAATGCAACGAATTATCATGTGTATCGACCAAATATCGAGGCAACTAACGGATAGAATTTACCTGATACCGTTTAAATAGCTTAAACACGTGTATTCGTTCGATATCAACACCGACCCTCGCCGAGCGAGCGTAAACAAAGGCGGCCGTATCCGTGTGACGTCATTATCGGGGGTTCCCTACGCTCTGGGAAATCCCAACGATAACGTCATCGGGCCGCACCGTCAAGACGGCAAGGCGAGTGATGTTATCGTTCAATATCACATATGTACACCATTCAAACGGTCTCAGGTTAAAGCTACACGTTAGTTGCTTCGATACTTGGTCAATACACGTGATAAATCGTTCCGTTGCACGTGTCAGACACATCGAAACACGCAAATTCATGCACTACGAACTAAGGCGCCATGGTAACTATAAAATGTTAACTTCACTCTCCGAACCCGATATTCCGTTCCGATATACGATTGGTGATGTAAAAAGTGAATCCGGGTAACTTCACGTTCTCCAAGCGGAGTTCAGGTCGTTTCACGCTATCGATTTGAATCAAAGATCTGTTCGGAGAGCAAATATATCCTGCGCAGGCGCGATCAACTTCCGGGTGAGTCTGGTAATGTACTTGCCGCGCTGAGAGAGAGTGATAGTGTCAACAGAGTCGATTTTGGAGGATTATAACCAATCTAAGGTATATAATAATAATAAAAAAACATGTTGATGATGCCAGTACGGCCAAACTTATTCGAGGTATTGACAATAAATCGTTCTGAACGAGGTCTTCGACCTCGTTCAGAACGATTTATCGTCGACACCTCGAATAAGTTTGGCCGTACCGGCGTCATTACCATGTTTTTTGATAATATTTTTGGTCAAATATCCTGATGCTGATTAATAATTTTACCGCGTATTTTGACATACTAAGACAGTCAGTCCGTTTTCTTATTATCATATTCCTAAAAATGGCGAAATTCTAGCTAGTCACGTGCTGTCATTCCCCGTACGTCACACTGTGACGTACGGCAATATATAGGTCCTGGCTAGGACCAGGCAGTATGTGTAGGTCATACGGCTATAGGTATATGATAATAAGAGACTATATCAAGGTCCGAGAATAAAGAATATGATAGTGCTATAAATATGTCATATACTGCATGTGATACTTGAGAATTTATACTTGAGAATTTATATTCCATTCGAAGTAGTTCAAGAAAAATATAAGCAAAGTGTTGGAAGTAAGTAAAATTTTCAACAATCTATATAGGACTGAATATATGTCTGGCCATTATAGATTTAGCATCTGCCACCCATTGGTGTAGGCCTATAGCTGACCCCTCTCTGTGTATTATACACACATACACGCCTGAATAGTCGGGATATAAACCCATTATTCGCCGGTTGGCTATGACAGGATTGTCGGGTATAACCCTGCCTCGGGGGTAGTCTGCATTAAGCACAGCAGTGGAGACAGTCTAGTCCCCACCTGTCTGTACAATGAATTGTGCACCATAATTACGTATCGACCGCGCTCATCAATTATACATACCACTCGCCGATTACATCGGGATTTAGCTGTCCACCCGCTAGCATCCATTCTATTTCCTGGCCATTGATTCACTCCCTGAAAACCTCACCAAATATTGACCTGGTTTAATCGATACCAAACTGAACCTATCTCTCCGGGATTGAGTATCTGGTGGGATTGAATAGAAAGGAGAATGAGAGCAATGGCGTGTGTTGGGTGGGATTTGGAATAAGGGGTGGCTCTGTGAACCCTGGTCCACCTTCGTGGTTTTCATCATGGTGCTCCCCGTTGCTAATTGACCCGCGTGGGGTTTAAGTCGTAACCGCCCGCGCGGGATGATTCACCGCGGTGGACCCACATTAGGAAATGACCATGTTCCATGCACTGCTGAGCCAAGTGCCTGGAATGCTGGCCGCCGCCCTCCCGCCGTCCGCCGCCCGCCGTCCGCCGCCCGCCGTCCGCCGCCCTCCTGCCGTACGCCGTCCGCCGCTTGTCCACCGTACACCGCCCGCCGTACGCCGCCCGCCGTCCGCCGCCGTCCGCCGCCCGCCGCCCGCCGTCCGCCGTCCGCCGTACGCCGTACGCCGTACGCCGTACGCCGTACGCCGTCGTACGCCGCCGTACGCCGCCCGCCGCCCGCCGCCCGTTCCCCGCCGCCCGCCGTACACCGCCCGCCGTTTGTCCGCCGTCTGTCCGCCGTCTGTCCGCCGTACGCCGCCCGCCGTACACCGCCCGCCGTACGCCGCCCCCCGCCCGTCCCCACCCCTCCCCCCCGCCCGTCCCCCCGCCCGCCCGCCGCCGGCAGCGCCCGTCGCGGCGTCGCCTCGGTCTCCTCGCAGTCTCCCACTCTCCACTCGTCTTGCCGGAGTACGCGCTGCGCCTGTCTCCATCTCGCCGACCCGTCCACGTCCAGCGGTCCGACCTCCTCCCGCACGCTCCACTCCTCCAGGTGAGTCCCCCTCTCTCTCTCTCCTCTCTCTCTCTCCTCTCACCGGGCACGGAGACCTACCTACAGACCGTCCTCTATCACACACCGGGGTTTCAGGACCGGGGTGTCGCGCCGATCCCCCGCCCGATCCCCCGCCCGATCCCCCGCCCGCCCGCCGTCTGACACTCCCCGGCACTGACGCCTCGCCCGGCGCGACTTGATGAAGCAACAGCTGGCACCAGAAGCGCCGGCCGCGCCCGCTCATACATCCACCAGCCTCCGAACCCCACATCTCTTACTCATCCACCTCACCAACATCCCACAGATATCACGTATACATATATTTTTTCCGGAATTCGGGAACTGCTTATTTGTCTTTCAGGTTTGGATTTAGGATCATGTATTGTGGCGAGCTGGGGTTAGGTGGTGGTGATGGTGGCGGTGGTGGTGGTGGTGGGGCAGGGCGCTGGTGGTGCCTCGCAGACTTCGCACACTGGAGGCAGGCATACTGGAGGCAGGCACGCATATGGTAGACACTCCATCCCCCGCCCTGACCCTTGCTGTTCCGCCGGCGGTCGCACCGCTAATTAGCAACACCAATACGGGGAATAGAGGGTTAACCTTTAACCCCTTCACATGTTCACCATGTCACAGCTTTTCATATTCACCCCCGCGAATTGAAACCACTGAATATGTACTGGTGACGAGGGTCCATGATAATCCATCGGAGGGGTTCGTGTGACTGGGGGCTGTGCCCTAGATGGGGTCGGGACTGGGGGTTTATTAGGGAGGGGTGGAGTTGGGGGATGACGCTACTGTGAAGCTACTGACAATGTATAGACATCATACTACTGTAATAACTTCATCAAACTTATCTCATCTCATTATATTACTAACTTGTTTGGAATAATGTAGACCACGATGTATTTACCACAACACCAGTGAAAGAACTGCCCTGTGGCAGAACTGGCTGTCTTTTGAAAAAAAGGAGGGTTAGTCTAGGTGATGGTCATAGTGTCTCTGCAGGGGGAGTGGTCTTTGCAGCTACGGCCTTTCATGGACCCAGGGCCCGTTGAATAATCTAGGATCGCACATGTAGACACTTTTCTGTATGCCATAGACACTAAGGGATGATATGGGTCAACTTCTTTTTATCAGTTGGACGACAAAATAAGGCAATCTGCCTATATTCAACATTTATGGATGACTATATGGATGGCTAATACTGTCTTAGTGAACACACATAAATTTTATTTGACGATAGCCCTTGTACAGGTACAGATAATGGCCTTTATGCAGCAAGATCCTAGGTTATTCAACGGTCTCCTGATGCCAGCCAGGGCCCTGCCTAGACTGGCCTCAGTCCCTGTATCCTACCCCTCCACCCCTTCTGAGTGACTGGCCTCAGTCCCTGTGTCCTACCCCTCCACCCCTTCTGAGTGACAGGCCTCAGTCCCTGTGTCCTACCCCTCCACCCCTTCTGAGTGACTGGCCTCAGTCCCTGTGTCCTACCCCTCCACCCCTTCTGAGTGACTGGCCTCAGTCCCTGTATCCTACCTCTCCACCCCTTCTGAGTGACTGGCCTCAGTCCCTGTGTCCTACCCCTCCACCCCTTCTGAGTGACTGGCCTCAGTCCCTGTATCCTACCCCTCCACCCCTTCTGAGTGACTGGCCTCAGTTCCTGTATCCTACCCCTCCACCCCTTCTGAATGACTGGCCTCAGTCCCTGTGTCCTACCCCTCCACCCCTTCTGAGTGACTGGCCTCAGTCCCTGTATCCTACCCCTCCACCCCTTCTGAGTGACTGGCCTCAGTCCCTGTATCCTACCCCTCCACCCCTTCTGAGTGACTGGCCTCAGTCCCTGTATCCTACCCCTCCACCCCTTCTAAGTGACTGGCCTCAGTCCCTGTATCCTACCCCTCCACCCCTTCTGAGTGACTGGCCTCAGTCCCTGTATCCTACCTCTCCACCCCTTCTGAGTGACTGGCCTCAGTCCCTGTATCCTACCTCTCCACCCCTTCTGAGTGACTGGCCTCAGTCCCTGTATCCTACCCCTCCACCCCTTCTGAGTGACTGGCCTCAGTCCCTGTATCCTACCTCTCCACCCCTTCTGAGTGACTGGCCTCAGTCCCTGTATCCTACCTCTCCACCCCTTCTGAGTGACTGGCCTCAGTCCCTGTATCCTAACCCTCCACCCCTTCTGAGTGACTGGCCTCAGTCCCTGTATCCTACCCCTCCACCCCTTCTGAGTGACTGGCCTCAGTCCCTGTATCCTACCCCTCCACCCCTTCTGAGTGACACAGGGACTGGTCTCATCCTAGACTGGCCTCAGTCCCTGTATCCTACCTCTCCACCCCTTCTGAGTGACTGGCCTCAGTCCCTGTATCCTACCCCTCCACCCCTTCTGAGTGACTGGCCTCAGTCCCTGTATCCTACCCCTCCACCCCTTCTGAGTGACACAGGGACTGGTCTCATCCGTAATCGGCCGTGTAGACTGGCGCGATTTTGCGCCACACTCCCCAAGCAGAGGTCTGGCTACTGGTCAGGATATCTGCTGGGAGATTGATACCCTCTCACTTTGATCTCAATCGAGACATAGTCAGGAGTAGGCGAAATATATTGCTATGACAACACAGGCGGCCAGGGAACTGGAAGAGGGAAGGGGGAGGGGTAGCAGGAGGTGTAGGGTTACAGGGAGTGGGTTGGGGCCATAAACAGGAGATTCTGTTTATAGTGGACAAGTCTTTGATTCATGGGCTAGTCAGAGAAGGATACCTACTTAAATGAACTTTATTCTGATTGTGTATGTGTGGGAACTTTTCTGGCATAAACCCCAATTTGTGTCAATCGGTCCCCGATTTTATCCAAAATAAAAAATTCGGAAAATTTTGGACTCGTGGTCGCTACATCCTACCCGCTACGTCTAACCAACATTTATTCTGATTGTGATTAATCATTTGTGATGTTCATAATCAAAGACTTGAGCAAGTCTAGGCCCTGCCCAGCGACCCGAGGCTGCAGTCTGATCCAGCCACAGACGTTTTGTGCCACTCAGCGCGACCTGGGAATTGTGTGTCTCGAACCAATCACAACAAATGGCACCAGCTCAAATAACGACAGGTGACCTAGACGAGGACTGGTACTCAGAGGCAGTGTCTCTTACGTCCAATCCCACTCATGGAAATCATTCAGTACATGACCTCTGAAAGCTCTGCCCAGTTGAACCTGAGAAAGAAAAAATACTATTTGGTCATTCTCCAGACTCTTGCTCATAAATAATCACCATGAATTGTACTTATATTTTATACAAATGATGGTAAAATTGCAGATCCATGGTCCTTATCTTATAACATGGGAAACATCAGTCAACCTGCCTTGTTTTTTTTCTACCGTAATACATGTTTTCGGTGGCCTATATACATTAATCGAACATTCTGAATCATATTTCACCTCTTTTATTGTGAACTTTTGCGATATTGCTTCTTCCGATATCCAATATAACACATATTTGGATGTATTTACAAATGTGTTTTCTCATGAGATATTACAGAGGAAACCTATGAAAGTTCAGGGTCAGAGCTCGTATCCCATCAATTACGTAGCGCGATTCAAACGAGATGGGATCGAGCTTGGACCCTAAACTTTTTCTCTTTTTTTATGCGTTTTTATTGGACACAATTCAACATACAACGTTGGTTTTCAATCGCGACCACTTCTATGTCAGAGTGGGAACCATATGATATATGTCTTCTCAATCCGTGGATTGCTAATTATATATACAAGTTTGATGTGATGAGTATAATATATGATAATAGAATAGAATAGCAAGCAACTTGAATAGGTTTCTGAATTTATCTCACCCTTCCTATTTACTAATGTGCTAATATTTGTGACATAATCCTCCATTGGATATTTTTCCTAAATATCTCATGGGCGTTGGATACGAGTTCCCAATGTTAGATCTATGGAGACAAAATACCAAGGTTGAGATGACAGGAAGCTACACGTGTGTGAACTGCTGGAGATTCACGTAGAAGGCACGTACACGTTGACTGTACGTAGAAGGCACGTACATGTTGACTGTACGTAGAAGGCACGTACATGTTGACTGTACGTAGAAGGCACGTACACGTTGACTGTACGTAGAAGGCACGTACACGTTGACTGTACGTTGAAGGCACGTACACGTTGACTGTACGTAGAAGGCACGTACACGTTGACTGTTTGCGTGAACTGCTGGAGATTCACGTAGAAGGCACGTACATGTTGACTGTACGTAGAAGGCACGTACATGTTGACTGTACGTAGAAGGCACGTACATGTTGACTGTACGTAGAAGGCACGTACACGTTGACTGTTTGCGTGAACTCGTGGAGATTCACGTTGAAGGCACGTACACGTTGACTGTACGTAGAAGGCACGTACATGTTGACTGTACATAGAAGGCACGTACACGTTGACTGTACGTAGAAGGCACGTACACGTTGACTGTACGTAGAAGGCACATACCCGTTGACTGTACGTAGAAGGCACGTACATGTTGACTGTTTGTGTGAACTGCTGGAGATTCACGTAGAAGACACGTACACGTTGACTGTACGTAGAAGGCACGTACATGTTGACTGTACGTAGAAGGCACGTACATGTTGACTGTACATAGAAGGCACGTACATGTTGACCATACGTAGAAGGCACGTACACGTTGACTGTTTGTGTGAACTGCTGGAGATTCACGTAGAAGGCACGTACATGTTGACTGTACGTAGAAGGCACGTACATGTTGACTGTACGTAGAAGGCACGTACACGTTGACTGTTTGCGTGAACTGCTGGAGATTCACGTAGAAGGCACGTACACGTTGACTGTTTGTGTGAACTCCTGGAGATTCACGTAGAAGGCACGTACACGTTGACTGTTTGCGTGAACTGCTGGAGATTCACGTAGAAGGCACGTACACGTTGACTGTTTGCGTGAACTGCTGGAGATTCACGTAGAAGGCACGCGCATGTTGACTGTTGACTGGAGGCTGGGCCTGACTCATTCTCTGTCACCCTGTAATCACCTCCAGCCTCCCGCCCGGAGTACCTCAGTGCTGGTCAGTGTACGGTGCTGCAGGCCCTGGATGGATGATTCACTGCTGTTACCCATATACACATGTACATACTGTTATTCATCGTCTAATACTCTATAAACGCATATTATGCAGCATGTTATGCATTATTATTTAATAGTAATTACCTGAATTGGCTGAATGTCTATGAAATACAACCCACTGCTAGAGGTGTAGTATAAATATTGTTCAGGCACACTGTGCCCGTAGTGAACGATTATGAATCAATGACTTAGGAAGTGAACAATTTTAGGTATATGAATATAGAAAAACTATCATCATATCATATAGTGACTGAGCCATCGGAGTGTCGTTCTCACTCTTTTGTATTACATATGTAATAGGTCTTATTAAAATACCTTAAACTACAATCCCTACGAGCTCAGTCACTACGTCTTCTCTTATTACAAATTGCCCGTATCACTAAACTACTGATTCCACCAACACACAAGATATAGCGAGATTAGTTACAATTTAGGTGTCTTGCTAAATCTTGCTAGGTTTTGAATAATAGCGTGCATATTTTCTGCAACGCATCTCAAAGTGTCGCAGTGGTGGAGCACCAAAGTATACACAGGATTTCATGAAAAAGTATGCATACCATTGCGCGCGACATATCGCAACAAAGGAGGTACGACATATCGTGACACTATAAGATATAATAAGATATACTACGCAAATCCATTGTGTTGGTGGAACCAGCCCTTAAAATATGCATCTATCCCCAGCCTTCATTGCATCCTACTGTAGCGCCACAGAGAAATAACCCCTTCTCTTTATACATCTAGTATAGGGTATTCAATGTACTACGGGCAATAAGCCAACTTAGTTTGAATGTATCGACTATGCACTAATATGCATAGAAAGAACTGCCTGGCATAGACTCATCGAACATTATTTGTGAGAATACCAATTTTCTTATGACATAGAGATTCTATTTTTTTACACTAGTTTATAAGAAGGTGTATCCTGAAGCCTATCTTGAGTAACTATAAATTTCAATGTTCTAGATGTAACTGCACATATTTTTGTTTATTGTGTGTAAAGGTTGATCCCTCTGTATTGGTGCAAAAAAGTTATTAGATTCAAAGTGAAAGTGTTGATGTCAAGTAGAGTGATCAATCCTCCTACACTGTATATATATAGTTGTACCTTGTACTGTAAGGACAAATCATACCGGCGGTTAGCCGATGTTCTTGCCGGATAAGGCCCAGCGTCCACCTACTATGATTTGGCTCCGATATGGTCTACGATGCACCTCCCGATAAAAAATCAAAATCGCGCCGGAAGGTCACCTAATATCGGGGCAGTTGACCACGTTTCTACGATTAGACACCGATAAAAACCCCATAAAATGCCTGGTGGATTGGTATGTCTAGACATATGTCTACGATTTTGCAACTTCCCGATATGTCTCTGATATTTGCTTTTTGTATCGGTGCCATATCGGTAGATCTAGATTTCTATCGTAGTAGGTGGACGCCGGGCCTTACTATGGAACTGGCAGGATAACATTCATATAGATACTAAATGGCTGGTTCCACCAACACGATGGCTTTGTATCGGTGCCATATCGGTAGGTCTAAATTTCTATCGTAGTAGGTGGACGCCGGGGGCCTTAATACCGATATAAAAAAATAATGCTGCTTTCTAGTGATGTCCTACGTGAGCTACTCCCGAGTAGATCTGAGTGACTCAGAGCCCAATGCCGCAGTCCAGTCTCTCGCCGCTCTCTGTGCTCTATCCTCGTGTATCAATAAATGATGGCTCAGCACACACTCCCTCCCTCGTGTGTCTCCTGAGGCGGGGCCCGGCCCGGCAGAACCTGGCTCCACGTCCATGTAAAATTCAGTAAATTTAGGGCACGCCTCACTAGTCACAGACCGTGTCACGATGAGGGAAGGTCTATAGTTGACTTGTCATATGAGGGTAGTGGGATGCGGGATGCATATCAACGACGTGTGTGCGTTTAACTGTATTATTTATCTTAGCCTGGAATAAACGTCCTTAGGCTTAACACTAGGAACTCGTACTCAACAGGCATGCGAGTACGGTAACTCATTCTCAACGGGTGATAAACAGATAGATATTTCCAGGCTAAGATAAAATCAGGAACATTTTCGTGCTTGGTCTGAGTCCCCGATCGCCATCTCGTTTGGAGCGCTTCAGAATATTCACTCGGATATCGCCTCGTTCATATTAGTACGCACTCCAAACTCGATGGAGTACGAGGACACAGACCAAACACTCATCAGTTTCTTTCTTACTCCTGGAATCCTTTCACACTGCTGGAGTTTGGATATTTCAGTGTATTGTTTCCCTAAAACATTCACTTTAAATATGTATATATGATGACGATGCAACCATGAAGCGTAAAAATCAATAACAGATGATTCAGAGTTACCTACAATATACTTCAAATAATAACATGCGAGTAATAAAATATCAGCACAAAGTTTTCACTGCAGTCTGAGCGAAATAAAGGGCTGATTCCACCAGCACAATGTTTATGTCTCACAAGATCGGGCGGTGTCTCGTAGCACCTTGCTGCATCTTGATGAATCAGGATATATCTTGTAAGATCTGGTCGTGTACTTATCCCTATGTGTGTAGTCCAGAATATCACTCTCAGGGGGATATTCCATTGCCGCGATTCAACCAGATATTCACACATGATTCATCCCGACCTAGCGAGTCAACAAATCAGCTATGATCGGCATATATCGCATACCTCTTTAGGATATTTCGGTGATTCGTTCGGGGAAAATTATTTTTTGTGCACAGTGATGAAATTAATATCAGGATGTATGAGAAAAAAAGTTTTATGACTTAGCCTCTGATTATTTTTAGCTTGGTGGCTTTGTCTTATACAAAAATGGTACCCACTGCTTATTCAGCTTAACACCCGCCATTAGAATGAGAAGTAGGGGTCTAGGTCCCGAGTGGAAGAACGGCTGTAATGCAAAATTCGGTGATTGTACACACAATATTCCCCAGATAAAAATTGCTACAAAATAAACAGTTAGTGGTGTATTTCCCAGTGTACTTATTTGGCCTCCATACCTCCATGTGGATATGGGTAACCAGTGTATACAAGTATTTGCATACACATACACCTCTGCAGATCCCACACAGAGTATTTATCATAAATATTCCTGCCTTGACTTGACAGGTTTATTTGTGTGCTCTGTGGTCGCAATCCCCAAAAGCAAACAGTTAATTTAACCAGGAATGTATCCGCAGATACCCTGTGTGATACAACTCGCTTGGACTGCCTCCATTTTGACACACAGAAGGATAAAGTCTTTCTCCTGTGTACGTTGCGTGTAAATATATCTGGTGGAGTTGCGCAATGCATTAGCTGGCGTGCAGGGTGTGGGGGGTGGGCTCGGGAGGCCTGGGGTGTGGCACCCGATGATGATGCAGACCAGGCTCACAGATGGCCCCGGGCGATAAATGGGGAATCATGCACACCCCGGAACCGGAAATGATGAGTTACGTGGGCATGCGTACTGCAATGTGGGCAGCCGAAGTCAGCTGGGACACCAGTACAGCTGGGATAGAAAACAGAAATAGTATGATATGGCTTGATCATATCTTAGAATGAAATATCCTTTTGGAGTTGTATACTGTATTACGCTGGAGTATGATGGGCTATATTCACTTGTTGTATCTGTTCGGAATTTTGTCCGCCCAGTACTGATATTACTATTCCTGTTGATCTCATTTGTTTATTACGATATACCAAATACAGAATGATGAAGTAACGTCTCATTAATGAGTTGGTCTCATAGAAAAATATTTACTTGTCCAAGAATCTCGAGCTCTCTGTACGTTGAAAATTTGTCATTCTCCGCAAGTATGACGCAGAGTGATTTGAACGAGGCGACAGCCAAGTGAATATCACACCCCTGTACACACTAGAAGAATGGATGACATACTGGATATATGATATCTCAAACCGTGGAGAACGGACTGCAATACTCATAGGGGCATGGAGAACGAGTTACTGATCTTAAGCTTATGGGACAAAAATACCAGGGTTGAGATAAAAATATATGTATACTATTAGAGGAGAAGCCAACAAGTTTTGATCAAATTTGTTGTTCTCCATGAGTTAAATGCAGAGTGAATATCATGTAGCATTCAACCGAGTCGAGTACGACTTCTTTGACCAAAACGAGTTGCTTTCTGTATTTATCTCACCCCTATACACACTAAAAGAATGGACGACACACTGGATATATGACGTCATAGGCCATGGAGAACGGACTGCAATACTCACAGGGGCATGGAGAACGAGTTAACAATGGCAATGGCACTAAATACCTGTGATGAGATAAAGCTATATACTAAATACTTGTTGATACAATATTCTTGAACTTCTACTTGTCTCAGAGAGGAAGATGCCTCGCTCCAAGATGGGGAATCTGTTGGGGGTAGAGGACGGGGGCGGAATTGTCTAAATAGGGCAGGGTTCAGACGGGGTGAGGGGCGAGGTGAGAGGTGGGACGGGATGGGGTGGAGTGAGGTGAGGTGGGGCGGGGCCGGCAGCAGGGGAGGCTGAAGTCGGAGCAGCAGGTCTCAAGCAGTCCCCAGTCGACACGGAGAGAGGCGGGTGGGAGGTGGGTTGGGATAGTACATAGTTTGGGGGCGTATGCATATGGGTGTGTTTGGTTCACCCTTCATTAAGGGAGTTTTAGAGGTGGGAGGTGGGTGGGGGTGGTACAGTGTTTGGGTGTGTTCGTCCACCCTATATTAAGGGAGTTTTAGAGGTGGGTGGGGGTGGGGATGGTGTAGAGTTTGGGTGTGTTCGTACACCCTATATTAAGGGAGTTTTAGAGGTGGGTGGGGGTGGGGATGGTGTAGAGTTTGGGGTGTGTTCGTTCACCCTTCATTAAGGGAGTTTTAGAGGTGGGTGAGGTGGGTGAGGGTGGTACAGTGTTTGGGTGTGTTCGTCCACCCTTCATTAAGGGAGTTTTAGAGGGGGTGGGAGGTGGGTGGGGGTGGTACAGTGTTTGGGTGTGTTCGTCCACCCTACATTAAGGGAGTTTTAGCGGTGGGTGGTGGGTGGGGGTGGTACAGTGTTTGGGTGTGTTCGTCCACCTCAGGGTAAGGGGTGGGGAGTTAGCTCAGGTGGCTCAGTGGTTAAGGTGGTGTAATCCCAAGGTTGTGGGTTTGAGTCCCACTGCAGCCACCTTTCTCCTTCATCCCCAGCAGTGGTAGATTTACTGCTACATCAAAGGCCAATCCTTCTCATACCATGTCTATGTGGTGTGGGAACTAAAAGAACTCTCAGCTCGGTAAAGGTGTAGGGGTGAGATTTCTACCTGAATTCATTACATAGATTCGATCACCACCCTTGTGGTGTGAAAGAACCTTGAGAAAGTCTGCTGAGAACCAGTAATGGTTAACTGGACGTTAACTCAAACCAACAAACCAACAAACCAGCCACCCAGCCAACCAACCCCAGGGTGAACCCAGCATTGAGGGAGTTTTAGTCAGGAACATCCGGGTTATTACCGGATACAATAGCGCCGCGTCCCGGCCCCTCTCCAGGGGGCGTGGCGGCGGGTCGGGGGCAGTATTGTTCCGCCTCTATTGCCGCCAGGCGGCTCGGCTCTAGAGGTGAGTGTATGTGTGTGTGTGTGGGGGGGGGGGGGGGTAGACTGCCTATTGTTAGTCACTGTGTGATGCTGACCAGGCATCAACCCCCCCCCCCACACACACACACACACACACACTCATCCCCTCTCTCAATCCCCTCCCCACCCTCGTACACTCCACCCTCTAGACTTGCTCAAGTCTTTGATTATGAACAATCATTAAATGATTGAACACAATCAGAATAAAGTTCATTGTAGAATGTATGCTTCTCTGACTGGCCCATGAGTCAAATTCTGCAGTATCCCCAGTAAGGAGGGTAGCCATAGGATGCAGGGACTGGCACCAGTCTATCCACCCTCCTACATTCTCAGCTTCCTCCCAACTTATACAAAATAGACATGCCCCCCCCCCCAACTTATACAAAATAGACATGCCCCCCCCCCCCCAATTTATACAAATTAGACATGCCCTGCCTTCCAACTTATACAAAATAGACATGCCCCCCCCCCAATTTATACAAATTAGACATGCCCTGCCTTCCAACTTATACAAAATAGACATGCCCTGCCTCCCTGCTCTAGATGGTATCTAAATAACATGAAGACATTAAGCCACTTTATCATTTTATTGTCTTTATCTCACGCCTGGTACAAGTTCAGCCATAGGAATAACATAAGAAAAAAAACCTCAACGATCACCCCCGTAAAGTGACAATACTAATTTGAGATGATGTTATATGGATTTGCTAAGTAATTCTAATTGTTCTGATATTGTGATGCTATTTAATTTCATTGAAAGGGATGAGATAGATCCAGAACCACACTCGAATTGTAAAATACACAATATTCCACTTGTTTCGATGTGCCATAATCTTCACTGGGCTTCACCTAGATGACAATTGCGGAACACCCAAACTCGCCGAGTATTGAGTATTTATGAGATTCTCGATCCAGTTTTATACAAGGACGTTTCGTGCACACTGAACACGGAAAATATACTTGTGACAGTTGCCTATTTTCATGACTTGATAGTAAACTGTTGATATTTGAGGAAAGGCTACTAACTTAAATGATGTAATAAGCTGTGCAAGACTTGTGGTCTATACGGCATATAGCCTATGATCCATGGGGGCTGCCATGACGCCCCCCGAGAAGGTGTTCTTCAGTAATGGCGGTGAAAAAGTAGGTTTTCTTCACTAATGGAGGTGAAAAAGAAGTGAGCGATAATTGGGAAGTGTCACAATTCAAGCCTTGCTCACATATGTATATAAAGTGTTCCATGTGAAAAACATCATGTCCTGGGCTTTATCATTATCTCATCCTACTCTGGGATGGGTGTAGGGAGTTCAGCGAACCATGGTGAAACATTGAAAGAGCTTTAGAACTTGTTCGCACGAACTATATACACTGCCTAAAGGTTAGAGTGGTCACATATAGACTTCCAGTGTGCTGCAAAAACTATCCCTTCACTATCTGCGAGCTTCTAACTGTGATATTGAGAACGGAGCAGAGAGCCAGTGTCTCAGGGTCTTAGAGGCTTGCTCAGCTGACCATGACTAATCACTCAATAACAAAATACCTCAAAACCAACTGGTGCTTGATATGTTTGGATACTAGACCCAGGCAGTTGCAGACATGGCATGACTGGGTGCAAGTGGGTTACAGAAATCTATCCATAGACTGAATGTAACTCAAACCTTTCAATTGTTATCATTTATAATTCCACGCTCATTCATAAATGATGAGCATACCTTTTGTTCCTAGTTACTATGAATGGCATCTACATGACAAGCATTTGTTATGCCAGGAAATGAAGCAATAGGCAATGTCCCTCTACCATCTAAGAGAAAATATTTAAAGAGAGCATGTGATTATTAATGTATGCCATAACATGAAAGGGAATTTCGTCATGAATTTATCTAGATTATTACGACGTGGCGAAAACACTTCTATGAATAAAAAATCATAAATTTATTTCTACCATAAGATGAAACCATGCCATTTATCCTACCCCTAGTAAAAACGGTCCATAGGCATAACATAGGCAACTTTTATGCGGCATGCCATGACATGAAGTGCGATTTATGCCTCTAGGGGCATACAAAAATCGACAAATCAGCGACCAGATTGTCAGCTGCTCCGAAAAAAGTTCCGGTTGGCCTCAAAAGTTCTGGTTGGACTTCGGTTGGTCATTCAATCGATATTTATATTTTAGTAATCCAAAAGCGTAGAGACTGGTCAGGTCTGTTCCTCACTACGCTCAGCTAACGCCTCGTGTAGTAATACACAACCTTCCCGTCGTGGCATAAACACTGACAAGTCTAACTCTCATTCAGTTTCTACTAATTATTCCCGTCATCGGATAGCAAGTTACGACATCATAAATATTTGTGTTTGGAATTCTGGAAGGAATATCACTTTCCAGATAATTCATAATCTAATTAGATTAAAATTGTGTGTAGCACAGTTATCTTACATTTTTAGATAGCAATGGAGAATATACATTTACATCATTACTTCAAATTGATGATGAAAAAGAAATCTTTACTTTAGATTGAGTGCTGACCTACACCCATGTTCTATTATAATATCGAGAGCGGGGCCTGGGTTTGGTGAACTTTGCACATTCCGGTGAGTGAGAGTGACTTGTCCAACTCCCCAGACCTTTTAGTTTCCGCTTTCTAAACTCTCATGACTCTTGTGGATCGATGTGAGAGGATCTGGGAACCCTATCTCTGTGCCTGGCTGCACTACTCAAAGGTCATGGGAGGCGAAAAGCAGCCACCGAGGCGGAGGCTGAGGGTGAGGTATATGCCCAGACCCAAAAAGGAGAAGTTTAGGAAGTCATCAGTTTATTTTGGATTGAGCCTCTGGAACTCCCTGTCCGCAAACCTGCAAAACGAAAACTCAAATCTGTTATATAAAAAAGGGATTATATCACAATTGTTGAAGTGAGCACGCATAGTATATTATACTATACTGGTAAAGACCTATCTAGACATCGTAAGGTCGTATCCTCACCTATGAGCTACGTACTCTCGGAACTACTATGTAATATGAAGAAACATGAGATACTAATCAATTACTGTTAAGCTCATTGTAAATACCATCACTATCTTTTCTGTTTCCATACATCATGCTATTGCTGGAAGAGCGATTCTGTAATAAATCGATGCAATAAAAGCAATTTAAAAAAAAAAAAAAAAAGGTGAAGGCTGGGGGTAAGAAGTTGGGGTTTGGGTAGACTGGCCTCAGTCCCTGTATCCTACCCCTCCACCCCTTCTGAGTGACTGGCCTCAGTCCCTGTATCCTACCCCTCCACCCCTTCTGAGTGACCGGCCTCAGTCCCTGTATCCTACCCCTCCACCCCTTCTGAGTGACTGGCCTCAGTCCCTGTATCCTACCCCTCCACCCCTTCTGAGTGACTGGCCTCAGTCCCTGTATCCTACCCCTCCACCCCTTCTGAGTGACTGGCCTCAGTCCCTGTATCCTACCCCTCCACCCCTTCTGAGTGACTGGCCTCAGTCCCTGTATCCTACCCCTCCACCCCTTCTGAGTGACTGGCCTCAGTCCCTGTATCCTACCCCTCCACCCCTTCTGAGTGACACATTCATTTGATTCATGGGCTAGTCAGAGAAGGACACATGCTATAATGAATTGTATTCCGATTTTCTTTAATCATTTAATGAATGTTCTTAATCAAAGACTTGAACAAGTCTGGGGGTTGGGTTAAGCATGAAGTGAGGGATGGGGGATAGGGTGGGGTTAAAGACAAATGCGGGTAGGTATCGCACTGCCCCCTGTGTAGACACTGGTGCTGCCATCTAGTTTCATGAAAATATAGCAGTTTCCCATTGATACCAATAGAAAAACACTTACCTTCTTCAGATGGCTTTCCCATAGAAATTAGCATGGTGACATAGTATTTCTTTAGCATTTCTCATCGGTACATGTTCACAACCATCTTAATCCAGAATTATTTGAAGATAGTAATCGAACATCAGTGTCATCTAACCACAAAGTCAAAATATTGCAGTTCTCCATAGACACCAATAGTTAAGCACTCACATTTTCAGATGGCCTTCCCATTGAAGTTAGCATGGTGACATGCCAATTTTTTTGCATTTTCTATTTGCTGATATATGGAACTTATATTATCATGAGTTGTTTCCAAAAATCAATAGAATTTAGAAATCTCCCGACTACCCGCATTTGTCTTTAAGGAAGGAGCTTCCCGTTCACCATCTTGTTTGGAGTGCTTCAGAATATCAACTTGTCTATCACCTTGTTCATATTACTACACGCTACAAACTCGATGGGCAACGGGAACACAGACCAAACACTCACCAGGGACCTGTTTCACTAGTTTCATGACATGTCTATGACACCATACAGACATTGGGGTTGTCTAGTTTTGTGACAACACAAGTAGCTGCCTTTAGGTAAAGACAGACCCCAAACATAAGAATTAGACAAATCTACACATCATGGACCTGTTTCCCTAGTTTCGTGACAAACGTGTTAGACAGACATGAAAAGCGGCACCAACAGTGCAAGCAAGAACGGACAAAACAAAGTGTAATGTCTAGTTCTTATAAAACTGGACACACCATCTAGACGCCATCTAGACATGTCACGAAACTAGTGAAACAGGTCCCAGTTTCTTTCTTAGGTCCCACTCAGCTTGGTACTTGAGCGAGTTGTGACGGTGCTACATACAGTTTAATAAGAAGGTTGGCAGTTAGCTCAGGCACTGGACTTGCAACCCCAAGGTTTTAGGACTTTGTGGGTTCAAGTCTCACTGCAGCCTCTCTTCTCCTTCATCCCCAGCAGTGGTAGATCTACTGCTATATCAAAGACCAGTCCTTCTCATACCATGTTTATGTGGTGTGATGTACAGCCACCTTTCTCCTTCATCCCCAGCAGTGGTAGATGTGCTGCTATATCAAAGACCAATCCATCTCATACCATGTCTATGTGGTGTGGGAACTAAGAAAAACTCTCACCTCGGTAAATGTGTAGGGATGAGATGTTTACCTTAATTTATCTCATAGATAGATCACCATCAAACCCAAAGTAAGTCTAATAGAACATATTGGACGTTAAATTACCCAATCTACCAAATTAACCAGCAATCTAGTGAATGTGATGAAGGCTATGGGTGAAGACTAGGGATGGGATCTGTGAGCGCCACGGCTGCAGTTGGTGTTGGTGATGGTGTTGGTGTGCCGGGTGCGTGTAGTTTGTGAGGTGTATAATCCATGACTCAGAGAACAGCACGCTCACACCGACTCGCATCTGAATCACTCCCTCACTCCGCCCCACACCTTTCATGAGCTGCTCACTGCATCCCTATATCAACACGCACTGAGCTGCTCGACCCTTAAGACACCCAGACGCGCATGCGCATCTGCTTATCATGAGCTGCTCTCACCGTAGACCTACGTGTGTATAGACCTTATTGGGGTATCCCATAATTCAGTCTGTTTACAGGATCCAGTGTTCGCTGGTTGCTGTCATTGTATGGTGATAGATCCTTGACCCATATCCCACAATTAATGCAGATTAGCGGTTTTTATGAATCTTCAAATTGGAAATCCAATGCCAGAAATGGAAATTTCAGTTATCTTAACGTATACATTTCAAATTATGTTCAGGTTCTCCAGTTAGAAACCAGAAAAAGATTGTTCATCAGGAGACAGGCAGCTGTGGTGCGGCCAGCCAGTCAGGAGCAGATCCTTTACTTACCCGGGCGATATTAGGGAGTTTAGTAACATCTGGAGGTCTATGGCTCATTGAGCACCTTTTATCAACACGCACTGTGCTGCTCACTGCCGAGCGAGCTGTCCCTATAACAACACACACTGAGCCGCTCAACCCTTCAGACACCCAGACACGTGTGCACATCTTCTTCTCATGAGCTGCTCTCATCGTAGACCTACGTGGGTATAACTCATTGAGCGCAGACCTACATGGGTATAACTCGTTGAACGTAGACCTACGTGGGTATAATTCATTGATCTTAAAGTTACGTGGGTATAAGTCATTGAACTTAGACTTATGTGGGTATAACTCATTGAAAGTAAACCTACGTGGGTATAACTCATTGAACGTAGATCTATGTTGGTATAACTCCTTGAACGTAGACCTATGTGGGTATAACTCATCGAATGTAGACCTATGTGGGTATAACTCATTGAATGTAGACCTACGTGGGTATAACTCACTGAGCATAGACCTACGTGGGTATAACTCATTGAACGTAGACCTATGTGGGTATAACTCATTGAACGTAGACCTACATGGGTATAACTCATGAAACTTAGACTTACGTGGGTATAACTCCTTGAACGTAGACCTACGTGGGTATAACTCATCGTAGACCTACGTGAGTAGAACTCCTTGAAAGTAGACATATGTGGGTATAACTCCTTGAACGTAGACCTACGTGGGTATAACTCATTGAACGTAGACCAAGGTGGGTATAATTCATTGAGCTGCTCGCTAGACGATAGCTTTTCTTATCAAAGATCTGCTCGCTAGACAATAGTTTTTCGTCATGAAAGATCTGGTCGCTAGACGATAGTTTTCATCATCAGAGATCTGCTCGCTAGACGATAGCTTTTGTCATCTGAGATCTGCAATTCAACAAATTGATTACTGAGTGTGAAAAGAATTTATGATGTCCATATTCCGTACAAATTGTTGTGAATCAAACCGGCAATATCTAATAAGATGGTTCAGGATAACAATATATGGATATATTTCATAAGTTTAGCATGGAAATTGCTGCCCAGTCAATGATGTTCCTATATATATACCCATTGGTGAACAATATAGAGTTACATACTGCTGCTAGGGTGCAGTAATTATGAGTTATGTCCCAAGGCTTACGTTTTCGTCCCAGGCTGACTATCACGTCGATTTGACTTTCTCACAAAGCAACATGTATAGCAACACTCCTCGTTGCTATGAAACCGGCGGGACGAAAACATAGTGGTTGGAGTTGCTCAATAAGGGTGGCCATGGGTTCTTGTACTATCGCATGTAAAGGAATTTGTTTTTATCTATATTTGAGGGTATATAAGAATAGGGAAACCAAGTTCCGGAGAAAATGTCAAAATTGCTCAGTAAGGATTGAAAAAATAACTGCTCTCGGTCAAGACCTCGGAGAGTAATGTTTTTCGATCCTTTCCTTGCACCTCTAACATACTTTCACCGGAATATAGTTCCCCTCTACTCCATGTTCCAGTGTCTACCTCTCGTCTCTACACTTCCTCACAGTACTACATACAGCTCCAGTAACACCACACAATAGTGCCCTGCCTGAATGGCCGTTCCTCTGTCGGGGAGACAGAAGCGCGTTTAAATTATGACCACGCTTTCCTCTCGCAGCTCTAAAAAGCCTTCTGGTTACCATGGAAACCTGGTGGCGGCCTGGCGCGACGAGAAAGTCTGGGGACGAGTTTTTGAGTTTTCTTTATGAGCGTTTCCTCTCCACCAGCCCCCTCCCTCCCTCACTCACACACACACACACACACACACCTCTGTCCCAACTCGTCTCATTTCTTTCTCAACTGGTGGTCGGCACATGCAACAAAGACATCGCCGGTCCTCGACCTTGCCGAGCCAGCGAGTGTGGTAATTTTCTTTCTGTTTTTCTCTCGTAGCACATTGTCCACTGATTATATTCTATTGTAGAAGTATCTTTTTTGTCCCAACACTACATAAATTTGCACCCAGGTGGCGAAAGAAGGATATAAATTTGGGTAGTAGTTTTGCGTTTCCTGTGGCTGTAGTCCCTCCTCATTAGATTCTTTATTTCCCGCTCAATGCCTTCAGTCATTCTGTCACTCCTTCATCTCCTCTCTCCTCCCTCTCACTTCCTTCTCACTTCCTTCTTACTCCTTCCTTCCCGCTCACTCCTTTCTCACTCCTTCCTCTCCTCTCTCCTCCACATCACCCCCCCCTCACTCCTTTCTCACTCCTTCTTCCCCTCGCACTTCCCTCTCACTTATTCCTCCCTCATCCCCTCATATATCCCTCTCACTTCTTTCTCACGTCTTTCCATTCCCTCATGCCTCCTTCACACCTCCCTCACATCTCTCTCATATCTCCCTCTCACTCCTTTCTCACTCCTTCCTCTTCTCACTCCTCCTGCTCACTCCTTTCTCTGTCCCTCATCTCACTCCTCACTCTCACTTCTTTCTCACTCCTTCATCTCACACCTCCCCCTCACTTCTTTCTCACTTCTGTCCATTCCCTCACACCCCCCTCACACCTCCCACACACCTCCCTCTCACTTCTTTCTCACTTCTTTCTATTCCCTCACACCTCCCTAACACCTCTCTCACACCTCCCACACACCTCCCTCTCACTTCTTTCTATTCCCTCACACCTCCCTCACACCTCACCCACACCTCCCTCACATCTCCCTCACACCTCCCTCACACCTCACCCACACCTCCCACACACCTCCCTCATACCTCCCTCACACCTCCCTCACACCTCCCTCACACCTCACCCACACCTCCCTCACACCTCCCTCACACCTCCCTCACGCCTCCCTCACACCTCCCTCACACTTATTTCTCACTTCTTCAATCTCCCATCACGCTCTCTTTCATTCTTTGTCTCTTAATCTCTTATTTCCCTCGACTTCGCTTCGTGAAGAGTCAAAAAGTGTCTCAGTGAGTGTCCGCCGCATGTCCTCCTCTTGAAGTCGGCCATTTCACGACGCCTCAGCCGACCCTGCCGCGAGGTGGGGGTGGGGGGTGGGGGTGGGGGGGGGCGCTTCCTGACAGGCTGCGGACAGGTGGAAAGGCTTGGTTAAGACCGGCCTCAGTCCCTGCATCCTCTGGTTACCCTTCCACCTACCCCACCACTCCTCGCCTAAAGGGCCGATTCCACCAACACATGTAGCAAGATTCGGCCAATTTGGTTGTCTTGCTAGATCGGGCTAGGATTGAATCATCGCGTGCCTATTTGTCGTGATGTGTCTGGAGGTGTCGTGGTGGTGGAGCACCAAAATATACATCCAACACCACTCGCCTACCTTTTGAGACAAGTGAGGTACGACACATCGCGACGCAGTAAGACACTACAAGACATACCAAGATATACCACGGCAAATCCATCCTGTGGGTGGAATCGGCCCTTAAGTGGGAGAGACTCTTGTACCTTCAGCAGGGTTTATCTGAGATATTTGTCCTGAGATTATTTGCTGGTACATAGTCTCCTCGTGTGACACCCCAAAGTCTCAATTCCCTGAGACTGAGGGGCAGCAGGGAAAATCGTCGTCGTCAATTTTCCCTGCCAAGGTACATGGTCTCTAGCAATTTGGATTTTAAACCTGTTGAAATATTTCGGGGATTTTGGTGAGACTGGCGGACCTCTTGCTGATAATGAGGATATCCTAGTCTTAGTAGTGTGCCTTATGACGGGTTCACTCGGGAAGAAGGCCCTGTGCTAAAGACTATGTACCCTGAACATAGGTACTTGAGTCTCAAGGAATTCATTCACACGGGAAAAAGCTGCAAGCCAGATACTACCGGTCCTGGAATCCGATTCTTTATTACCTATTCCGGACCTATCAGAGCAACCAGTATACTCGTTGGTCAAAGGAAGGGTACATATTGTAATGCAATTAGTCATTGAATGTTCATAATCAGAGGCTTGAGCCAGGCATTCTGCCCCCCTTTATAACCTCGTAAAACGACCCCATTGAGATCTAAGAGAGCGTCCGGGAGCCGGACCCGACTGGGCCCCGGGTCGGATGGGAGGCCGATGTAGATTTAATGTAAACTTTTATAATTTCTGTTCTATATAAGATATCAGAAAACGGTTTTCAGATCTAATATCGCCTCTGTCTCCCCTATAAATCAATTCAAAATACTTGGGTCTTTATGGGGATGGGGGAATTCAAAGAATCGCTATATAACGGCCTAATCAGAATCGGGAACAGTCGGTGAAAGTGCGTACATCGAAATCTTAATACCCGGGACACACCAAGCGAATCAAGGCGGCGATCTCCGGAATCGCCAACACAAAGTGGCACATATGTGAAATATTATTTCATAGTAATATGTCCCACTGAAGCAATAATCAGGTGAAATGTGAATTTATAGGTCACAGAAATGCCATTTTGTGTTGGCGATTCCAGAAATCGCTGCCCTTTTCGCTCGGTGTCCCCAGCTTAAGGTCGGGGAGAGTCGGTCATATCTGTCATGGTAGAAATGCCCGACGCGTCGGAAAAAAACAATAAAATCGGGTCGGTGAAGTGCGTACATCGACCCGATTGACGCAGATTCCATTTTAAGAGAACTCAAAGAATCTATACCGTGTTCGTCGGCCAATGGAAACGGGCTTAAATTGTGAAATTTTGTAAATGTAATGTTTCACAGAGGTGATATAGGAACATGCGGAAGTTTGATTGGTGTTTTTTAAAATTGCTTTCGTTGTTACATTCTTGCAGTTACTCGCCTGATCGCTGCTGTGACTAAAGAAACTAAAATTCCAACCGTTTGACTCACACTGTATCGACATCGTGTCTCTCTCCGTCCCGAGTCTACACATTCCGTTGTGGATTACTTTCTAAAACACAGACGAAGCGATTACAGTTGCCGAAGCCATTGTCCGGCCGTTACGCCAAGCAGAAAGTCCGGCCTACAAAATCCCCCCAGACAGACTATCAAACAGTGTGTCAACCACAGGATGCATGGGGATTACTTAAACCAACACAGGGTACGGACAACAGAGTCAGCCCGCATTTTTCCGTTCACCCCCACCTTCCCCCTCATAAGTAGCCTATGATAATAAGCCCAGCTTTCTGACGTAGCCTTTGTTGTTTATTTAACACCTCGCGTAATCCGCCCGCACGCCCTCCACCCCTGCTGTCACAGGAAACAAACGGGACAGGGTGGGTTTACTTTGAAGATTGTGTCCTTCAAAGGGGAAGTTTTCTACAGTTAGTAATCCCCCATACTGTGCAGTTCTCCGGGTTCTGACACACATGGCAGGCATTGCACATCTTTATAATTATCAACATCATCATCGCTTTATAATTATACTGTGGGATAGCGTCATTGATGCACCATGGGACTTGTACCATAACACCAGGTAGTTATACGTAGAATTATCTCACCCCTGGTATTTTTCTCCAATAGGCTTAACATTGGGAACTCGTTCTCCATGCCCCTACGAGTATTGCAGTCCATTCTCAACCATGGTCTATATCCTGTGTGTTGTCCATTCTTTTAGGGGTGAGATAACTACAGAAAGCAACTCATTTTGGTCAAAGTTGTTGTTCTCCAATTTGTTTGAATGCTACGTGATATTCACTTGGCTGTCGCCTTGTTCATATCACTGCACATCAAACTCGTGGAGAACGACGACCAAAACCTGTTGGTTTCATCTTTACAACTCTGTGTACGCTATCACTCCCTACAGACGTTGTATTTGAGGACATAGGCAAATTTTGAGTTCCCTTGCATTTTGCAAACCAAAATGGTTCGCACAATAACGTTTGTAAAGGAAGTGAAATAAAAAAAATAAAAAAACAGTTGAATTCAACAACTTACATCACAATCTTCAGTCTCACATCATATGAGCAGCAGATGTTACCCTTTTCTTTATAAAATCCTCCTTTGAATCCTTGAATTTTGAGATTATGAGACTGTGAGATTCCAATAGGCCTAGGCTATGGCAGACGTGCTGTCCATCCATAGAGAGAAATAGGTAATCTGAAGAGTATCAGTCTTTGACATAATCTTATTGATTGAATTGACAGCACAGAGACATATAATTATTGTTTCGGATGCACTTTGATGTGCCTGGACCGTGTTGGAAAGAAGAAATTGTCAGTCTCAAAGTTTTCCTACGAACTCAAGTCCAACTCTTGCGAGGAACTAACACAGTCGCACTACGTCTGACTAATCTCTCAGAGGGATTTTCTGTGGGATCAATTAAACAAACAGTACTTACAAATACACGGGAGAAAAATTAACATGGCAAGAAAATAATGTTTCAACGGACTATGAAAATTATCTCGTTTTAGTCTAGGTTTATTGTGTCCTTAGTTGGCTCCTGGCCAAGAATGGGTGAGTGAGCTGTATTCTACCCGCATGTGGTTTAAACAGAGCCGGTTCTACGCGCGGGCCAACTGTGTTTACAGAACACTTAGTGGTCATATTTTAATCAACAGGCTCACGCAACTATTGGATAATTGTTGTATCTGCGAATGGAATACTTCTATTTCCTGTCTGCCTGCATTCTCATTCTATAAAAAGTATCGGCGGTTGCTGCTCTGGAGATGTATTTTTAATAATAATGAAATGTGTTGCATTTATAATGTATCTTATTTCCATGACTTGATAGTACCATAGTTGCCGACGCGTCAGACAGAGAAATACAAGCTTTAACTCTCTGTGTATTTCTTCTTCGCTGTCCATTCTCGGTACTTTTGGGGTTTTTTTTGTCTTTTTTGTCCATTCTCGGTACCTATGGGGTTGGTTTTTTTTCTGGTTTTTTTCTGGGTTTTTTTAAAGTTTTTTTTAGGGCGGTATTTTGAATGTTTTTCTTTTTGTTTCACAGACATAGAATTTGCTATTGCAGGTTTTCATTGTAGTGTTGAGAAGATACAGAATGATTTATCTCGTTTATCCTATGCATGTACGATTAGATGCATATGACTATACATAGAACCTCAAGAAATAAACGACATCAATATGTAAAACACCACAGACCACCTTACACATGTAAATTTAAGATTATATTATGATTTCATTTTAGAAAAAGTATCATTCATTGTATGTACTTTATCTCAAACCTTTTTGGAAGTATTGTATATGTGAATCATTGTATCAGAAAATGTGACCATTTTTGTTCCTGAAAAACTCATGTACATGAGAGTGACAAATAAACAAATAAAAAAAACCAAAAAAACCCAGCACCTTGCTATATATTAATGAATATAGTATATTTGTAACATTTATATCCCTTGGTCAGAGGGTGACCGGATAAGAGTGGTCCCTGGATGGCTATTATTTTAATTAAGGTTTGGAGTGTTAGCACTCCCCATCAAACTCAGAGAGCTGCGACTGGGCATGGGCCATATTTTTTTTTCCAAGGGCCATTGTCAAATAACAGGTTTGTGCCCCAGGATGCAGGCAGGCAGGGTGTTTACAAGATCGAGACCAAGTGTTGCACTCAGGCGTTGGGTCTACCCTAGACTTGCTCAAATCTTTGATTATGAGCTTTCAGTAAATTATTAGAATAAATCAATATGAAATGCATTTCACCATGTAAGCTTCCTATAGCTGGCCCAGGAATGTGTGTCATCTGTGAGGTGTAGGGTAGGCTGGGGGGGGGGGGGGGGGGGTAAGGGAGCGGTGGCAGCAGGGGTGGGACGTAGGACACAGTGACTGAGGCCAGTCTTGGTCTACCCATTCCAAGATGTTTGTGCCTATCCTCACAGCTCTTCTGCTAGACTTGCTCAAGTCTTTGATTAGGAACATACATTGAATGATCAAAATAAATGACAATTTTTTATTTTTTATTTTTTTTTTATTTGGTGTCTTTATACTGCGAGGGCTTCAGCCTCACAGTCTTGATACACTCATCAACAATAATTACTCAACTCAAATGTGTAAGGTTCCTCTCACTGGCTCAGGAACCTCAACCATGCCAAGGGGGGCGTAAAGGGAGGGGTAGGTGCTATAGGCTCACACAGGGATAGGGACCGAAGCCAGTCTACTCTTTTGCCTCCTCTAAATGTGGAGTATTTTAAAACGGACAAATATCTCCACAGAAAAAACTGGATGGAGTGAAACTTGCGCCATTACAAGATGGCGCCCGTCTGTGCCTCCCCTGGAAAGCTCCATAAGGAATCCACCGCTGAGACCATCCGACATGTGTGTGCCTAGACTTGCTCAAGTCTTTGATTATGAACATTCATTAAATAATTAATCACAATCAGAATAAAGTTCATTAAAGTATGTAGCCTTCTCTGACTGGCCCATGAATCAAAACGAGGAGGGTTGCCATAAGATACAGGGACTGAAGCCGGTCTAGTGTGTGCCCATCACAGCTCTGGATCTGGAGGATCTAATCGTCAATGATCCTCTACTGCTCCTCTGTGCTGGCCACCTTCTTTGTCTGGACTCGTAGTCATGGCGGCTAATGAGTTAATGAGTTAATTAGCGGCTGATGTCAGTGACACCTCTGACACGGGTCTCAGCTTCTCTCAGCTTCTCTCAGCTTCTCTCAGCTTCTCTCAGCTTCTCTCAGCTTCTCTCAGCTTCTCTCAGCTTCTCTCAGCTTCTCTCAGCTTCTCTCAGCTTCTCTCAGCTTCTCTCAGCTTCTCTCAGCTTCTCCCAGCTTCTCTCACCTTCTCTCACCTTCTCTCAGCTTCTCTCACCTTCTCTCAGCTTCTCTCAGCTTCTCTCAGCTTCTCTCAGCTTCTCCCAGCTTCTCTCACCTTCTCTCACCTTCTCTCACCTTCTCTCACCTTCTCTCACCTTCTCTCACCTTCTCTCACCTTCTCTCAGCTTCTCCCAGCTTCTCTCAGATTCTCTCAGATTCTCTCACCTTCTCTCACCTTCTCTCACCTTCTCTCACCTTCTCTCACCTTCTCTCACCTTCTCTCAGCTTCTCTCAGCTTCTCTCAGCTTCTCTCAGCTTCTCTCAGCTTCTCTCAGCTTCTCTCAGGTGTCTCAGCTTCTCTCAGCTTCTCTCAGCTTCTCTCAGCTTCTCTCAGGTGTCTCAGCTTCTCTCAGCTTCTCTCAGCTTCTCTCAGCTTCTCTCAGCTTCTCTCAGCTTCTCTCAGCTTCTCTCAGCTTCTCTCAGCTTCTCTCAGCTTCTCTCAGCTTCTCTCAGCTTCTCTCAGCTTCTCTCAGCTTCTCTCAGCTTCTCTCAGCTTCTCTCAGCTTCTCTCAGCTTCTCTCATGTGTCTCAGCTTCTCTCAGCTTCTCTCAGCTTCTCTCAGCTTCTCTCAGCTTCTCTCAGCTTCTCTCAGCTTCTCTCAGATTCTCTCAGCTTCTCTCAGCTTCTCTCAGCTTCTCTCAGCTTCCCTCAGCTTCTCTCAGCTTCTCTCAAGTGTCTCAGGTGTCTCAGATTCTCTCAGATTCTCTCACCTTCTCTCACCTTCTCCCAGCTTCTTTCAGCTTCTCTCACCTTCTCTCACCTTCTCTCACCTTCTCTCACCTTCTCTCACCTTCTCTCACCTTCTCTCACCTTCTCTCACCTTCTCTCACCTTCTCTCACCTTCTCTCAGATTCTCTCAGATTCTCTCAGCTTCTCTCAAGTGTCTCAGGTGTCTCAAACTACGAGAAATTGTAGCGACTACTAGCCAAAACTTTTGGAAAGACAACCTTACACAAACCGAACAGGTGAACCTGACCCGTCTGCGGACCGGTCACACCAAATTGACACATGGGCACCTCCTAAGAGGTGAAGTAGCACCTGTGTGCCAGACATGCAACACTCCGCTGAGTGTAAAGCATCTTATGCAACACTGTCAGGCCACCAAAGAGAGCAGGAAGAAATTCCTAAGGAATGTGACAACATTGTGCAGTGTTTTCCACAACACTGGGAAGAAAGAAATTCTTGACTTCCTCAGAGAATGTAAGATTTTCGATAAGATATGATTGAGAAAAGTAAGATGCCTGGATCAACCAGGCAGCACAGCTTGTTATTCCAACAGGATATGCAATCCCACCATGTGAATTCCACTTCACAAGGAACAGAATCTTATAAGATTTTGAACCCTGTGAGGTACATGTATCCCACGTGTGAATTCCACTTCACAAGGAACAGAATTCATGAGATTTTGAACCCTGCGAGGTACATGAATTCCACCGTGTGAATTCCACTTCACAAGGAACAGAATCTCATGAGATGTTGAACCCTGTGAGGTACGTGAATCCCACCGTGTGAATTCCACCTCACAAGGAGCAGAATCTCATAAGATTTTTAACCCTGTGAGGTACATGAATCCCACCGTGTGAATTCCACTTCACAAGGAACAGAATCTCATGAGATTTTGACCCCTGTGAGGTACACGAATCTCATGAGATTTTGAACCTGTGAGGTACATGAATCCCACGTGTGAATTCCATATCACAAGGAACAGAATCTCATAAGATTTTGAACCCTGTGAGGTACATGAATCCCATCGTGTGAATTCCACTTTTTACTGGTATTGTAGAATTATGCAGTGGTATGTCCTGTCCCTTAAGTAGAAGCTTGCTCAGTTTTCTTGCCCCTGTGAGTGACAAATGGCAGTGGCCTGCAGGCAGTCTACTCAGAGGTCACCAGGTCACCCACTGGTCAGTGAAAGGTGAACAAGTCGTGGACCTGCCAGTAGGAGAGTGGTCAGGGCTCTTCAGCAGCTCGCTGGGTCTTCCCTGTAATTAGTGTTGGGAGATGATTGAGAGGCAGACAGTTGCCAGTCAGGATCTGCACCAAACAACTGAAACCCTCCTAAAAGTTATCTATAAGCAGCCCTCTCATTAGCACCAGAGCGACTGGGTACAACCTGACACTGCAGGGAACGATGAACTATGAGCTCCGGGCTGTGTCGATCCATCCTTTATCCTACCCCTAATATAAAAGCCCATAGGCTTAACATTGGGTTTCCGTATGCCACGCTGACTGGCATACGGAGTTGTATATGCCACTAGTGGGATACAGCATTGTTATCACGTAATATTCCAAAATCGAGGAGATGGGGTAGGATAAAATCAAAACCTGATTCGTTTTAATCTTGGCCACCGCATTCCACTCCTGAAGTTTTGGCCCCGGACTTCACTCGGCTTCGCCTCATGAAGTAACTTTGCCAAACTCCAGTCGTGGAATACGGTGGACAAGATTAAACCTCATCCAGTTTTACGATAGTATTAGACACCCTACTATATCACAACACAGCCCGTCATGTTATATCTCAGTATGTATTTACGATAATATTCAGCTCCATCTGATTTTCTGTGCCACTAAAGCCCAGTTCCCACTAAGCAATTTTGGGGCATCCATAGAGCACCTGTCAGCGACTATCAGCTAAAATTTCTAGGAATTTACCGAGTCGCCAAATGGGAACACAAAACACAAAATGGCAGAATCGTCGGCGACTATTGCCCTACCCCCTGTTGTTCGGGCTTGAGTCAGCGACTAGATTCCCTCTAAAAAGGGCACTTGCAAGGTCTCTTGCGATTCAATTTCAAATATGTTTGAAATAGATCAGGGCTTAGTCGCCGACCCCCTGCTGTGACCTAGACTGAGTCGCCAACTATGCCCTCCCACCCGCTGTTCACTGCCGTTTCCCGGCGATTATGCCCAGCAGTAGTCTCAGGGGCAGGAATCGCAAAGTGGGAATGGGCCTTTATGTTTAGTTATGTGCCACGACAACTAGCGTTATGTTATGTGAATAGATTGAGAGTGCACAAACATTGAGTCTTTTTTTCGCATCGGGAAGTCTTTATTTGAACACTAGGTCCTTAAACGTAATAACCTCTGTCTCACTTTGTACCAGAGTTACTATCAGGATGCGTATTTAGGAATCTAAATGAGTGACTCCAAGACTTTGTCCCGTTACAAGTCTTATTGCTGGTGTTACTGCAATGACGGCTAGCTACGGACTGACCAGTCATACATCTAGATTCTGGGCTAGGGTAGCTCCATGTTAACGTGTGGGGGTTGAAAGTAATCAAGGGACGGCCCTCACGAAGGGTTACATGAGCTAGGATGATAAATTAAGCCAATGGGAAATGCACATACGTTTCCGGAATAGAGAAACTGGAACATAACAATAGCAACGAGAATACATTTGTTCAATTGTGAAAAAGGATGATACAAGACCCATGCTCTTGTATCCACAGTTGTAATAAGATACTGAGTTGGGAAGATCCAAAACGGGTCAAGTTTGTTACAGGTCGAGTTCTTCTAATGGGTCGAGTCTTTTTACAAGTCGAGTTCGTTTCGGGTCGAGTTCTCCAGTATTTGAGGCTACAGTTGCAATGGGGCAGAGCTGGGGTAGCCCAGAGCCTGGGTATCGGTACTTTTATCTCACCCCTGGTATTTTTGTCCCATAGGCTTAACAATAGGAACTTGTTCTCCATGCCCCTACGAGTATAGCAGTCTGTTCCCCATGGTCTATATCCTGTGTGTTGTCCTTCATTTTAGTGTACATACAGGGGTGAGATAAATACGGAAAGCAACTCGTTTTGGTCAAAGTTGTTGTTCTCCAACTCGTTTGAATGCTATATGATATTCACTCGGCTGTCGCCTTTTTCATATCACTCCGCATCAAACTTTGACCAAAACTTGTTGGATTCTTCTTTAGTACACAAGAAGTATTGTTTTACCGATGATTCGCAGATGGGGATGAAGTCCTGTGAGTGGGTGTGTGTTGGGTGTGTTTTTGTCGGCTCTTGAATGTCAATTATGTGATGGTACACTGTTGATACTGAGACCTCTCTGTGTTGACACAATTCTTCTCTTACATGTGTACATAGTTTTATCGAATAAATCACAGACCTAGATGACAGGTCCATGGATAAATGCAATCTTTCTTTCTCAAATAAGTATGTACACATTCATATCCTTATCAGTTTACATTAAAGCATAACTGAATAAAATAACGCTATTTAAATGGAATATTACTTGAAGATTATTACATATTCATGTTCTTCAAGCTGTCATGCCCATGTTATCTATTAATTGCTTATATGTTAGGTGGGAAAAGGCCAATTCCCATCAAGCGACTTCAGAACATCCATGTTCCTCTGTCAGCGAAAAAAGTATGGTACTTTGTCATAGGCAAGTAATCCTAACACAGTCGGCCCTAGACTGTAGATGTGGGGCAACTAGGCAAGGGTGAGCCTACGATTAGTGAAATCAGTAGAGATGTTCTTTTGTTGCAGACAAGTTGTCAGTCGATGTTCCTAAACCATCGCCAATAGTTTATCAACATGTTGATAAATCCAGTCGGCGAAAAAAGAACATTGGACGAGATGCATAATATGCCTGCGACAAGTTCACCGATTACTATAAGATTCGGGAACTAATCTTTCAATTCCGAATAGGTCGGTGTGCATAAAGGCGGGCGTCCACCAACCACAACAAGGCTACGACAATGGCTTCCCGACAAGGCCCATGATTGGCCTATGATTGGAGGCCTTGTCGTGGTTGGTGGACCCCAGTTCCCGACAAGAGACTATGACAAGGCCACAACAAGGCCATGATTGGAAGATTATCGTAGCCTTCCGTCAAGGCTACGACAATATCAAACATGTTTGATTTTTCCAACGACTGGACCCTTGTCGTGGAGTGTCATTGCGTGTTGGGAGCATGTCGCAGAGGTCTATCATAGGAAATTTTGGTGGAGCGTGCACTTCCCGACACACCCCGATAACGCTGTCGTAAAGCACCCCTTCTTACGACAAGGCTGCGACAAGCGCCGATTGGAACTTTCTTGTCTGCGCTTGTCGCTTGTCGTAGCCTTGTTGTGGTTGGTGGACGCCACCCTTTAGACTTTAGTGAGCAGATAGTTGACTGATGCTGAAAGGCATTCCGCATCTGACATTCCTGGAGGACGGAATGTTTCTGACATTTTTTGAGGACTGAAGGTTCGCGGTCACAGACTCCTGCTGGCACTTATTGTGAAGCTCACAAGACGTTGACCACAGAAGACTCCGCCGTCTCGGGGTCTATTTGTGGACGTCGTGACATTCCACGTCCGTTGCTATGGCAATATGGGTCACAGCTCGTGGTCATGTGATCTGGTCTCGATCATCCTCCAGGGCGGGAGGAGTGTGTGTGGGGGGGGGAGGCTGGGGTGCCTCCTGTAGCATGGCCTGGAGATATGGGGTTTAGAGCATTCCGTTGTGCCATATTTTTTTCATCACGGCTTAGCCCTGTACGTAGACTTGCTCAAGTCTTTGATTATGGATATTTATGATTAAAAAGAGTTAAGATGAAGTATGTTTCAGTCTGACTGGTCCAGGAGTCAATACCTGTATACCTGTATTGAGGAGAGGAGGGGTGGGTGGGGTTGGTGGAGGGATACAGGGACTGGGGCCAGACTACACTGTAAGGAAAATGCTGTATCGAGCAATTCAGTAAAACCGATTCATCCATTTAATACACTTGCCCTACCGCACTTTGTTGTTACAATAGGGAAATGTTAAAACTTTCAATAGAAAATGTGCTATAATATTTCATCTAATTTGTATTTGAAAAAAAAAGAGAAGAAATTAGTTTGTCAGACCTGGTGAGACCAGTCGTCATGTAATCCAGTCGTATGTCTCTCACTCGTTTTAAGAGACACGTCTGAGACACGTTAAGACTAGCTTACGACTAAGTGAGTTAAGGAGGTGTTCCACTGGCCCGACGGTGGCCGACTCTGTAGCCAGACAATCGCCGATCATTATCGGATGCCCTAGAATTTCTCAAATCTTTGAAAATGGTCATTTATTAAACTATTATTATCAGAATTAAATAGATTACAATACGTGGGCTTCCTCTACAGGGCCCAGGAACAATTGATCGGGTGAGAAATCGGCCTGGTGGAGCACCCCCTTTAATCGGTGGAAACGAAATCATACAGTGTGTTTCCCGCTTAAGACATGGCGACCCACATTTCAGGCCTGATGCAGCCTGCAGCTTGTCTGCACACAGAGACTAAAGTGAGCCTGTCACATTTTAGAGCGTCACGGGTTGTTTCGGGCGTCACGGGTTGTTTCGGGCCTAGTGAGACGTAAACACAGAGAACTCGTAAAACACCTCAGACCGCTCCCTCGTGGTCTGCGGCTGGTGTGAAATGTCAGCGGGAGAAACGTGAACCATGGAGAAGGTCACACACAAATACACACACCACGACAACAGGAGGCGCTTCTCTCCATTATCCTACCCCTAATAAAAAACTCCATAGGCTTAACATTGGGTCACTGTATTCAGTCTGGAGTTCAGAAAAATGAAAAATATTGCTCTAGTGGGATACACTTGACAAATGATGTCATTTGTTAATGTAGAAGTAATTTAGACGGGCGGGGTAGGATAAATTCTAAACCAAACTCGAGTTAGTCATGTTATTGTTCATCGCACGACGGCAAGATCGCGTATTACTGCTCTCGGCTTCGCCTCGCACAGTAATACACGATCTAACCGTCGTGCAATAAACAACAACACGACTAACTCTTGTTTGGTTTCTCCATAATATCGGCCACTCTCCCATGTCCCACACTCAGTGACACGCTACTTTATTTACAGATAGCTTCAAGTCTCGTCTCAAATACATGCAATAATGATAATGATAATAATATAGGAGGGAAACTATGTTCCGGTGAGAGAAAGTCAAAGTTACGAGGTAAGACTCCGAAAAATTACTGCCCAAGGCCTTGGTCGCGGGCAGTAATTTTCCCAAGCCTACATGTATTATGCCAGGTGAGTGGGTGGTTGGGAATAGATGGATGTATTATGTACACTCTTGTATAAGTCTTTATCTCACCCCAGATATTTTTTCTCCATAGCCTTAACATTGGAAACTCGTATCTAACACCCATTAGATATTTAGGAAAAATATCCAATGGGGGATAATTTCACAAATGTTAGCCCATTAGTCAATATTAAGGGTTAGATAAATTCAGAAACCCGTTCAAGTTTAGGGTCAGAGCTCGATCCCATCTCATTTGAATCACATAGCAATTCACGCTGCTTCGCCTTGTGAATTACTACGTGATTCAAACTCGATGGGATACGAGCTCAGACCCTAAACTTTCATGGGTTTCCTCTATAAAATCTAAAAATATGATAATAATGATAATGATAACAATTAAAAGGGTAATATCCTATTCTGCATATGATACATGTATCATGCCAGGTGTGTGCTGGTTGAGACTAGATGGATGTATTATAAGTTTTAATCTACAAATATAATAATAATAATAATAATAATAATAATAATAATAAATGAAAGGGTAATATACTAATTATGTATTTACAGATGTAACACATGTGTTATGCCAGGTGAGTGGGTGGTATGGACTATAGACGTATTGTGTCCACTGTGTGCACGGCTCGTACGAACACGTGCTCACTGACCCGGCGCCGCTCTGTCCAGGTGCCCGGTCACGTGGTCTGTCGTCTGCGTGACTCCGCGTCACGGGTCAGTGACGTCATTTACCCGCCACTTTACTCACCAGACCCCATATGTATTTAATAATAAAAAAAGACTTATTCCACAGACTCAGGTCTGTCTACCCTCAGACCTATATACACGAAGCCGACTGAAAAAAGGATTGGTTTCAAATCCTAGTGTATTACTCCAGATTGAATAATAAAATAAAAGAAATCAAAATATCGAAGTTTAGAATATCAAGAAGGCAGGGAATAAAGTGATAAATCTTTGGTGTGAAGATTCATAACCTTCTCTTTTCTTTTTTTGTTTAAATCTTTTTTCATCCTGTAGTGATACAGTTCCTCCGTGAATAGTTGGGCTGGTGACCCTATAAACAAATACAAGAATTTAAAAAAAAAAAAAAGAGAGAAAAAAAAGAGAGAAAAAAAAGAGGAAAAAAAAAGGATGAGAATGAGCAGGAAATTCATAAGTCTAAGAATGGTTTTCCATTGTATTGCATTTCTCTACTATTTAGGGTTGGTGACCTTATTAACAGATACAAATGAGTAAGGAATTCTCAAGTCTTAGAATGGTCTTCCATTATATTGCATTTCTCCACTACTTAGTCCTGGCCGCCTCCAAGTCCGACAGATTAGAGGGACAAACACATGTCCGGGGTGGTGATTGCAGTGATCCAGCACCGCCCCAACATGAGTTGACACCTGTTATCGCCAGGTAGCGCAGGTAGCCATGTTCACACAGCCACCACAAAGGGCAGGGCGGCGTGTGGTGGCGTGTGGGGGCGTGGGGGGGGGGGGGGTGGGGGGCGTGAGGGGTCGGTGTCAGGGGGCAGCGAGGGTGAGCCTGGAAGCTGGGGCCGCGGGTAGGTCACCAGGTAACGAGGGTGCTAACAAAACCCCAGCCTCCACACCCCCCCCCCTACCCCCGACAGACCCCCGTGCGCACTGGACCGTGTCGGCATCCTACCAGTGCATGTAGCATACCCAGGAACTTTTCTGTGGTGGTTAACTATTCCGCTAGACTGGCTCCAGTCCCTGCATCCTATGGTTACCCCTACACCGTACCTACCCCTCCCTTCTGGGTCTGTTAGGCAAGGATACATCATGGACATAAACCTCTAGAGATACACTGTCCATGGATACATATCACAATGAATTTAATGACGATTTTCTTCAATCATTTAATTACTGTTTATAATCAAAGGCTTGAGCAAGTCTACTATTCCGCAAACTGATAGGTACAAATTATACACATGTCGAGGAAACGAGCATTTAACAACCCACTGTTCAATGCAGAACAGCCATACTGGCGCCTAGTTCATATGTGAAAATAACCGTTCAATAAAAGACGATATCATAGTACAGAGATGACAGCTTTCTTATTTTCCAAGGAAATCCTTGTTATCATTTTCTGTTTATAAAATTGTGTAAAACAAGAGAATAAATTGAGCCTCTTTCAGACCAATAAAAAACAGTGGTTCAAACCTCTTACACACCCCAGCGCCATTCCATGGCCAATAACCATGTGCTTTCAATGTTTTCTCATTCACGTTGGGTAGTGAATTCCACAGGCGAACTCTATCCTTCTCTTTATTCATGACCCCAACTGACATCCCTAATTATAATATATTCAAGCCAGATCACCAATACTGGCGCCTAGTTCTTATGTGAAAATAGCCGGTGAAATAACAAACTATCGTAATATACGATTTTGGGTACTAAGAGAGAAATTCTTGACTTCCTCAGGGAATGGAAGATTTCCAATAAGATACAATCGAGAAGAGTAAGATGCCTGGATGAAACCGGCAGCATACTTTGTTATTCCAACAGGATATGCAAAATTGAGTATTGTAAACCAAAGTAAGTCAAATTGGACGTTTAAATACCTAAACAAATATACTATCGTGAAACTTTGCAAGGACTAGTGTCAGCATCTTGGGAGTGGTGAGGAAAGGGTTAACTGAGAATGCCGGCACTGCGGCCGTGGTGTAAGTTCCCGGCTCAGGGATGGTGGCGTGGGGTGGGGTGTGTGTAAGGGTGTAGGGTGGGGTGGGGTGGGGTGTGTGTAAGGGTGTAGGGTGGGTGGGTTGTAGGGTGGGTGGGCGGTAAGCGGGGGGTCACTGGGGGTGAGGGGGTGCAGAACCCACAGGTGGAAGCGGCATTCCGCAGAGAAGGGGGTCCCTACAAGCGTCACCGTGAGAACTTTACAAGCGTCACTGTGGGAGCACACCTTCCAGCGATACGCACGGGACATACTACCAGTAGTACTAGCGTCACCCCAAGGTTATCACAGACACACAGGCTGAGGTGAGGCTACCACATACATCTAGTTACACACGCCTACACAACTCGGGACTTTTATCATCTACAAGTCACTCGTAACACATTAGAGGGAGATCACCATCTTCACACACAGTTCTGCCATCCTGTTTCCGTCGTACTTATAATCCAGGTAGGAATCGGTCTTGGTATTTTCTATGCTCGTGATGTTGTTGTTGGTTATGTTGGGCGTACTTCGTGGTCATCGTGGTAATATGTCAAGTAGGAGCGTGTGAATGACCACCGTTCATTATCTTGACTAGGCCAGTTCTTCTCATACCATGTCTGTGTGGTGTGGTGTTGTGTACAGCCACCTTTCTCCTCCATACCCAGCAGTGGTAGATTTATTCCATGTCTATGTTGTGTGGGAACTAAAGGAACTCTCGCCTCAGTACATTTGGAGGGGTGAGATTTCTACCTACAATTATCTCATAGATTCAATCACCATCGAACCCAAAGTAAGTCTAATAGAACATATAAGACGGTAAACTATCCAAACAACTAGCAATCAACTTACTTAGCCATTGCACTGTACTGAAAGGGAATGTTAGTTACCCAATCCATTTTTAGTTTCTGGAGAGAGTGCATTGGTGAAGGACAATAACGGGAGTAATGATGGTGATATTTTGATTATTGGCTGAATACCCCCGATTATAGCCGGTAGATAATCCCTTAATATCGCCAATATGATACTCTAATACATGTAGATGGTATCTTGGTCCTCTTAACGTTCCGATGAGGAGACTAGTGGAGCAGGCGTGCGTGGGTCGGCGTGTGGGTCTCCCCCCCCCCCTCCCCCCGTGACGCCACCCTACCAGCTTCAGGTCACGGCATTCACCTGCCCCCCCCCCCTCCCCCTCCCTCCCCCCACACTCCTTTGCAGCCAGTGTAACCAGCCCTGTCCCCACAGAATACTATCTACTATCCCCACAGGATACTGAACTCAAAGAATACTGAACTCGACCCGTAAAAAACCTCCAACTCAGGTATCTTGTTAATATAACTGTGGATACATACTTTAGTTTGATAGTAGCAAGTATGATATCTTGGCTTCAAATGAGGTCTTCTGACTAGGGGGAAGAAAACAAAAAGAAAACTCTTCTCTTCACTCTCTCCCAACCCAAGGCCTCACTCTTACCCTAATCATACCCCTACTCTTAAACCGAGTTGGACTTATTTTTGAAATTCCTGGGTTTATTCGTCGAAGATGTAACTAGTCATAGTTATAGTCCTGAACATGGCCCTACTGAATAGCATGTTAATACTCGTGTACCCGACCTCTCTTGGCTATATATTGTTTCATATGGAATATAGAAATTGCATTACCATACGGGTATGTTGCTACATACTCCGTAAGGTACAACGTATTATGCGCATAAATCATACCAATATGGCAGGTCGTTGAGGAATTGAAATGTCAGAACAGATACTCAAAATCTTATGTCAGAGGTAATTTTTATTATTAATTAATTGGGGAGTGAACGAAATAACTTCTAGGGACCATTGTATACGTACATTGTCTATCAACAGCTCTATTTTATAACGGTCACCATTGCTACAAATGACAGTCATTGTTACCCGTCCGTGACACAGGCATATTCCTGGGAAACATTTGATCGATTATGTATTTTTTAGAGTATCTTATTATCCACCCATTACAAAGTGTCCATAGAAAACACATCGGCAGCGTGTAGATCTATATACCCGGAGCATACGGATATGTCGTATGCTCCAGGCTGCAAAAGCCAGCGCATATGGGAAAATAGTGCGCGTGAAAAAATAGTGCGTGCCTTAATGAACTAATACCAATAGCCCACTTGTCAGGAAAAGGTGGGTAATAAATACAACATAGACTGGTTCGATATGAAAGCGGTTGTATGCTCCTCGGAGTTGCCTCTGCGCAATATCCTCGCATACGCTCGGATATTACTAAGTGTCAACTCCTCGGAGCATATATACGACCGCTTGTATCTGAAACAATCAATATTAAGAGAAAACGTGGTCACTGAGCCCGAAGGGATGGCAGTTCAAGGTCTTTTAATGCCATAAATACGTCCCGACGCCGCAGGCGGAGGGACGTATTTATGGCATAAAAAGGCCGAGAATGGCATCCCTACAGGCTCAGTCACTACGTTTTCTTATTATTACATACCTAAATATAAAAAAAGGACATTTTAGATACTTATTAAATGTACCAATTGACCCAATGGTCACAGTGCGCCCGAATATTCAATATGGGCGCAGTGCGCCCGAACATTATTTATACTGCACACCTAGCAGCGGGTAGTATTTCATAGATGTTCGGCCATAGGTATGTAATAATGTGTATTTCCTAACTTTAAAATCCTCACATCTTACCACTTGTATTCCCCTCCGCTAACACTCATAACCCCACACTGACTGACACCCGCATTCACAGTCTCACCTCCCCCACCTTCACACCCACACCCACACGCTCACTCCCACCGCCTGACAAGTGTCATAGTGGAGAGCATTCATTCCTCAACACTCACACGGCAAACTGTGACTCTTCACCATGAGAGTGGCAGCATAATGAGCTGCAGGACGAGATAGTTTCAGGCTGATATCACGGCGCACACTACAGACATCCCCCAGTGGGATGACTCATACGACATGACACATAATACGTAACAGGTGTGGTGTTAGTGAAACATTCATTTACCATGCAACTTATAGTGACGTATGGGCTATTTATCTCACCCCTGGTATGTCTTCCATGTAGGTAAGTCGACGAAATTTTCCCCGGAAAAATCGGGGTCTGATTTTCGGAAATTTTGCCCCCGATTTTTTTGGAGGGAGTTTCCGAAACATTTCTTCCATATAGACTTAACATTGGGAACTCGTATCCAACACCCATTGGGTATTTAAGAAAAATATCCAATTGGGGATTATGTCACAGATGTTAGCCCATTTGTCAATGTGAAGGATGAGATAAATTCCGAAACCCATTCAAGTTTATGGTCAGAGCTCAATCCCATCTGGTTTGAATCGCTAGGTAATTCACGCGGCTTCTTGAATTCCTAAGAGAATCCAAGATATTTGAACAGATATAAGCAACCCGAAGCCTGGACATCCAGGCACACCACCCTATTTAAGGAATAGGGAAAAGAAGAACATTTCTTAAGCCATTGTAAAGTGTGGGAAGAGAAATTCTAAACTGACTGGACCTAAAATCAACCAAACCAAAGCTTTGCCTTGTGAATTACTACGCGATTGAAACTCGATGAATACGAGCTCTGACTGTAATCTTTCATAGGCTTCCTCTATATTATCTGGCGTACTATTCGTCTTCTACCTCAATTCACTGTAATTAAAGTATTGCTACCAAGACTATAAGTGAAAATGTTCCATTAACGTCATTAAAGATAATACAATATGGGGGATGGATATATGAGACGGAGGGACTTCTGGAAATAGCGTTAAGAAAGGCCGCACACCTTTGTGTTGTAGGTGTGCGGGTGTGTGTGTGGGGGGGGGGGGGGATGATGGAGTGGTCAGTACAAGGTCAGTACAAGGTCAGTACAAGGTCAGCCGAGTGGTCAACATCCTCGACCATTGTCCGCGATCCCCCCCTCAGGCTACCCCCTAGACTTGCTCAAGTCTTTGATTATGAACATTCATTTAATGATTTAAGAAAATCGGAATACAATTAATTATAACATGTGTCCTTCTCTGACTGGCCCATGAATCAATGTGTCACTCAGAAGGGGTGGAGGGGTAGGATACAGGGACTGAGGCCAGTCTAGCCAACCCCCTCCCCACCACCCACACCCACGCTGCCCCCACCTTCTTAATACAACCCCACCTTTCTCCAGTGTATCACTGAGAGGCCAAACTCTACACCTCTCAACCAAGACAACGAGTTGGTGATCATGGCACTCCTGAGTGACTACAGGTAGAGTGGCACGACCCACTAAAAGTTACGTTTATCATCAACAGTTTGGATCTGCGTTTTTATCCTACCCCTAATAAAAAACTCCATAGGCTTAACATTGGGTCGCTGTATTCGGTCTGGAGTTCAGAAAAATGAAAAATATCGCTCTAGTGGGATACACTTGACAAATGACGTCATTTGTATTGAGCTATTGGTCTAGAAAGCTATCAGACCAGGGGGCTGTTGAATAAAGTTCGTTGGTTTCTGGTGCTGGTGCTGGACGATACGATAACTCCAACGATAAACGACATCCTGGACGATTGTTTCCATCCAGTGTTGTATGACAAAAAAGAAGGTATTCTATAAATGAACGTATCTGTATATAACACCTTATAAGACCTTTAGGTTACTCTTAACATCAATACATCTGATGCTTACAGCACATTATTTTATACAACACTATGCCCAAAGTCAATTCTAAGATACATTTTTTGTCGTTCGTAGTTTATTCAACGGCCCCCCTGACTAACCTCTAAGTCGGCGACACACGTGGTGGCCAATCTGCGTTTCCTAGTACATTTGCATTCCCATTTCCTGTCTACCTGGACCCATGCCTGGATGCAGGGTAAGGATGGTGGGAAATTGGTGTGTGACGCTCGTAGAGCGGGGGGCTGGGTAGGGGGTGGGGGTGGGGGTGGGGAAGGGGGAGGGGGAGGTGTGCATTGTATGACCGGTAGCAGTAGGTCACTCGTCGGGCGGTGCCGGGCGGGGACTAGACTTACTCAAGTCTTTGATTATGAGCTTTCAGTGAATTATTAGAATGAATCAATATGAAATGCATTTCACCATGTAAGCCTCCTATAGCTGGCCCAGGATCTGTGACATCTGTGAGGTGTAGGGTAGGCTGGGGGGTAAGGGAGGCGGTGGCGGCAGTCGTAGGACGTAGGACATAGAGACTGAGGCCAGTCTGGGCGGGGCGGAGACTGGCTCCAGTCCCTGCATCCTATGGCTACCCTCCTCGCTGGGATACAGGAGACTGGCTCCAGTCCCTGCATCCTATGGCTACCCTCCTCGCTGAGATACAGGAGACTGGCTCCAGTCCCTGCATCCTATGGCTACCCTCCTCGCTGGGATACAGGAGACTGGCCCCAGTCCCTGCATCCTATGGCTACCCTCCTCGCTGGGATACAGGGATACTGGCTCCAGTCCCTGCATCCTATGGCTACCCTCCTCGCTGGGATACAGGAGACTGGCTCCAGTCCCTGCATCCTATGGCTACCCTCCTCGCTGAGATACAGGAGACTGGCTCCAGTCCCTGCATCCTATGGCTACCCTCCTCGCTGGGATACAGGAGACTGGCTCCAGTCCCTGCATCCTATGGCTACCCTCCTCGCTGGGATACAGGAGACTGGCTCCAGTCCCTGCATCCTATGGCTACCCTCCTCACTGGGATACAGGAGACTGGCTCCAGTCCCTGCATCCTATGGCTACTCTCCTCACCGTGATACAGGAGACTGGCTCCAGTCCCTGCATCCAATGGCTACCCTCCTCGCTGGGAGACTGGCTCTAGTCCCTGCATCCTATGGCTACCCTCCTGGTTGGGATACAGGGACTGGTATAATCGGTAATGGTGTTAGATTCCTGGTGCTGTTTAGCTCCAGTATTCCCAACACTCTCCATACAGATATCCTGGCTACTGGTCAGGATATCTGCTGGGAAATTGATACCCTCCCACTTTGATCTGTATCAGGTCACAGTCAGGAGTAGGCGAAATTTATTGCTATGACAACACAGGCAGCCAGAGAACTGGAGGAGGGGAGGGGGGAGGGTCAGGGGGAAATATAGGGTTACAGGGAGCGGCTTGGGGCCATAAACAGGAGATTCTGTTCATAGTCGACAAGTCTTTGATTCCTGGGCTCGTCAGAGAAGGATACATACTATTGAACTTTATTCTGATTTAATGAATGTTCATAACCAAAGTCTCTTATTGACTTTGACAAATTGTATCTCTGCGGGATACTAAGGGGGGGGGGGAGCACGTAAAACTTAAAGCCTAAATATGCATATGAACTCCTGTAATGTTTCTATGTACCCTCTATCCATACCTTTTATGGTTTGTATTTCCTCGATGTTCCTGGAGGGACCAGGTGGCAGAACTGCTATGGCCGAACCTGGAGGTCATATCCTGAATAAAGGCATTAAAAAAAAAAAAAAAAAAAAAAGACTTGAGCAAGTCTAGGCGGGGCGGGGTGGGGCGGGGCGGGGCATGGCGTTCCCGGCCACCACCCCGCGGTCACTCCGACTCCCATGCCACCTCCGTCCACGTCAATCTACCTGGACGCATTCCTCAGGTGTGAGTCACACCTGTAATAATACCTCCCACTCCACTCCACTCCACCCTCCCTGCTGCCAGGAGTACAACTGCACCCCACTCGTGAACAACCCCCTCTCCCTCACCCCGTTAGCAAGCACCCTGATTCACCCCCCTTCATCATCACCCCGGGTGCAGCCAGGTTGCTGACCATTGAAGGGTCACACTATTACCTGTGGTTTATATATAACCCCCTCACGCCTATTGAGGAATTTAATCCGGGGATTTTCTTCGACAACGCGATAAGTGTCCATTGAGACGATGGGAACGCGACTGGAATTAGCGTTTCAAATTTCGGGAATAATCGACAAGGTATTATTCAGTCTGGGTGCCAGTTGCGATGGTATTTTAAGTACTCCGTATGGTGTCTGTGTTGGGGATAATAGATGGTGGACGGTCTGCACATGGTAAACGGTCTCGGAATTTACCGTTCGGAAACTCCCGATTTGGTGATTATATCGGGTATTTTAAAGGAAAGTCAGTAAAATTATAAATACATATGAAGCAAAAGTTGGACGGTGGAACTTAAAAGGCAAAATAAACTTATTTCTTTAGACGTAGCCCTCTATACTGCGGTATGACCCCATGGAACTGACTTTAGAAATCCAGGAAGATTCACTGTACCAATTTAAGAAATAAGAAAAGATGATATATTTATTTTTTTCATATTCTAATAGACTGATGACTATGCTTATTAATAACTGGTAGATAAACCACCTACTCATCTAA